>CAWUFW010008182.1:600000-920042 GCA_963921515.1 Calotriton arnoldi
TAAATTGACTAACCCTTTTAAGATCACTAGGGGAACTAGACAGGGCTGCCCCCTCTCCCCTCTTTTATTTGACATGCACATCGAGCCCTTTGCTCAGCGTCTCAGGGAGGAGACGGGTATCACATCATTTAAGTTTGGAGCATGGGAGAGGAAGGTAGCCCTGCATGCGGACGACGTCCTGATTCTTACATCTGATCTGGAGTCGTCTTTGCCTCATGTCATCAGGTTAGCACAAGACTTTGGCCAGGTGTCTGGCTACGAGGTAAATGCGGAAAAAACTGACATCATGTCATGGAATCTGCCGGAGTGTCAACACCAGACCAAAAGCGATATAAGATATTTGGGGGTTAGGATTGTCCAAAACATAGACAAGATTTCGGGGACCAATCTTGCAAACGTCTCCAGGGAGTGTCAGAAACTCATGAAATCGTGGGCCCATCTCCCATTGACTATTCTGGGTAGAATCAACCAAATTAAAATGGTAATTCTGCCAAAAATTACTTTTCTTTTTAATTCTATTCCTTTACATTTTGAGAAGCAGGCCATTGATAAATTGCAGCAATCAATTCATTTGTGTGGGCCTACAAAGCCACGAGAATATCCTGGAAGAAGCTAAGACGCAGGAGGGAGAAAGGGGCCTTACACTCCCGGATCTGCAGTACTACGCCTGGGCCTTCCAGTTAACACACTCAAGAATGCTGCTGAAATCCCCAGACCTGTCGGAGAGGGGGTCATGTTTTCGGCCATGCTTGAGGAGTGGGGTTGTCACATGAGGGGTTTCTTTTTAAATATGGAGACCAGAAGTTTTTTAAGAAGATCAGGCTGAAAGTCTTATTGGGTATGGCTCGTATATGGGCCAGAATTAAGCAATGCACTGGCTTAAATTATTTTTCAAGTTTGGCTCCTTTGTGGGACTCTCCGGGGGCTCTGGACTGCTTGAAAGATAAATTGGCAGCCCCACTTAAAACAGCTGGGCTTTTGGTATGGGGGGATTTGGCTGCTGAGGGTTCACTTTTGTCCTGGGCGTCACTTGATGTCAAGCTAGAGGAGGGCATGTCCAGGTTCAAATACCTGCAATTGCAGAGCTGGTCTCAGAATCTTAAAAAATCTATAGGTAAAGGGAACACTCTAGAGGAGCAATTGGTACTGAGGCCGGCGGGGAGGAAAGAGGTGTCCTTCTTTTATTGGGCCATAGAGGAAGTCATTGATGGGGACTTTAAACTAGCTGAAGAATTGTGGGGAGCTTCTATACCAGATGTAGACTGGGAAGACCTGTGGCAAACTTCCTTTAATACCTTTTTTACAGTTGTAAAACCAGCCTGGTTTAGGAGAAACCACTACTTCACTACACATAGGGCTTACCTATCTCCCTCTAGACTTTCTAAAATGGCAAAGGGCCCACCCGCCAGCTGTAAGAAGTGTGACTTGGTGAGTGCCTCGGACATACACATGTTGAAAGATTGTCCAGCCATTTCTGAATTTTGGGAGAGAGTAAGGGCTACCCTAGCGGACATCTTGGGAACCCCAGTTCATATTTCCCTCGCCCTGATCATTTTTGGCATAGCCAGTGGAGTTACAGGCCCGGCTAGGGGGTTTTTATTTTACGCAATCCTGCTGGCTAGACGAGAAATATGTAGGAGATGGGTAGAGGCTACATCCCCCACTTATTCAGACTGGCTGTCCTCCTTATATAAGACCTCCAAGACCGATATGTGTAGATTGCAGAATAGTAGAAAGAAGGCACTATGGGACTGTTTGCTCAACTGGTCTCCTCATTAGTTCTGGGGTGATTTTAATTGATTATTTTTCTAGGGGTTTAAGTTGGTGTGTTATCACTTTGGAAAATAATTTTTCTTTGATCCTATGATTATGCCTCTCGGGAAGCTCTCTGACTGTGCTGGGCCTTGCTCTTTCGATGCTGGGCCATCAGCTACAGTCATCAGTTACAATTAACCAGAAGAGAGTGTGACCACCCTCTCCTTTAAAACGAGAGGTCAGCAACACTTAGGAGGTTTGTCGTCTACCGGTAGGCGGGCGGCATCCTATCTCGATTGCCTACGTCTCTTGAAACAGAGTAACGGTAATGACATCCTACCTTTTTAGTTGACTGGGGTCGGAGGTGGATGAGGATTAAAAAACCAAAAAACAAAAAAAAAACGCTGTGCTGCAGGCAGGAAAGTAGTAAGTGCACGATTTGTAGTATAATATGAACAAATCCGCTTATCATACTTAAACTGTAAATTAAGGGTTGGGGAAATGCAAAAAACAAGCAGAATTTCAGGTCACGTACTATACAAGAGGTAAGCAAACATTATCAGGTGTTGTTAGCTTTGGGGAAACAATATGTTAAAATTCAAAGACCTCCCACTTGTTCAAAGCATAAAGACAGCCGACTCTAAGCGCCAATTCCTAAACACTAACAGATGAGAGGGCATTCATGCTCCTGAGGGAGGAGGTGTGAGTGATGAACAAAGGACCACTTTTAATGAAAATGTATAATCAATTAAATTAATCGTCATTCACCAGGGTTACTCTCGGAACCAGGGTATTTTCGATTCTAAAATGGAGGCGTTGTGCGATGGCTGTGTGGGCTGCTTTCACGTACATATCCTTCAGTCGACACCTTGTTTGTCATTTTTTAATTAAGCATAAATTACCCAATTCTTCATGGAACAATGTTGAATCCTCGCAATTAAGAAGTACTGTGAAATTCTAATTGGGGTGTTTACTACAACGATGCACTTTAACTATTTCCATATAGTTTTTCCCTGTCAATCCTGCACAGTACTTCATTGTGTCCTAACATCAGTTCTCAGGTAAAATACATTTATTCAGCATGTGAAAAGTTCATGATATGATTTCAATTTTTTATTCTCTAAACAAGTTTAATCATTCTATAAGAGACTAATGCACAAAAACTTTCGGGTGATTTATTCACAAATATAACTTAGTGCTGCACTGTCTGCAGTCTCATTCAATTGAGGTGTGCCCTACGTGGCGGCAGTGATACTCCAAATGACCCCCTTATTACTTCCCCATTCCAGGTGTTACCTTATGAGGTGTGCCCACATCCTTGAGAAAAGTGCCCTGCTGTTTATGTAAAAAACATGAAACTCTTACCAGTGCAGGTTTGCCTAAAAAGGCCTAAGTCTCTCCAGAGACCTCTTGTTTTGTCTGTGGTCTGGTTTCTACTGGGATTGTGGGCACAGAAGCCACCCTGCGGGCTGGTTCCATGACACAATTTCGATGAACACAATACTGATATACAAAAATATCTGAAACTAAATATTGTTAACAAAAAAATCACCTTTCTATACTTAACTAATAAAATCATAAATATCGAGAACACAAATATTGCTGTTAAAAATTTTGTTTTTTACTAATATTGAAAACAAAAATATCGGAAACAAAAATATTCTTACTAGTCAGAAATAGCGCCACACACAATATCGGCTATAATAATATAGCCAAACTAATTGCATTATCATTAATAAACATATAAATAACTCGTTTTTACATTAAACAAAACATTTAAAGAAACATTAAACAACCTATACACATGTTTTAACAATAAAAAAATACTACATCACCAAAATAAATAGAAATCACTCTAAATAAAAACATAACTCAACACATAACATGAGTTACACCGCTACGGACACAGACCCAACCCAAAATCCAATTATGATGGTGGAATGTCTATGACAGCACCTTGGCACAGGAAGCCAAAACAAACAATGCAGTGGAATGATTCAACAATTCCTTCTAGTGCACCCTAGGAAGAACCCAACCTACACTCTATAAATTTATAGAAACCCTACAAAAAGAGCAAAGCTGCAAACAACTACAAATGGAGCAGTCTGTAACCCAAATTGCACCTAAAATTAGCAAACAAACTAAAATATTGTACGGCATGCTAAAATTTAAAATAAAACTCTTCATAAACAAAGGATTACTTAGAAATAACAGCCAAAAGCATATTATAAAATAAATATTAACCTACAAAACTCCCCAAAAAAATATGGCATAATCTTTAACTAAGATTACAATTTCTTTTTATATATAAATAATAAACCTAATATTTTATCACATCAGTTAAAACATTAAATAGAAATCCAATTTTAAAGAAGACTGATAAAATAAAATAATATGTAAACCATTTACATAAAAGACCTAAACCTCACCTACCAAAAACCTCAAAAAACAAATTCAGTCCATTGTGAAAAATAATTACAACACATAACATATATAATACCCAATAACAATCACTCAACACTTACATAAGTGATAAAAATGTAATATTTACCACCCAAAGTAAAATCCATCAAAAACTGGAAAAATAATTTCCAAAAAATGCAAAAAAAAACCAATCATATAGAGATCCATCGAAGCAATCCAATGTGTCCAGGAGCCATAAAAACCCCCAAAAAGTGTTTCCAAAAAGAAATGCTCTAGGAAACCCAGAAAAAGGAATTCAAGTTAAAATATATTGGTTTATTACAAACCAAAACAGATTTACTTCCCCAAAAAAGGTAAATCCAAATATCCATAGGACAAGCTCACAAAGAAAACCTGGATTGATGGAAACTGTGAATTGGAAATGTACTAAATATTACTCTAATGCATGGTATGTGAGGGCCACTTCAAAAGATGCCATTGTAATTAATGTAAGGGAACACATCCAATCCCAAAATGTGACTGAAATAGAAGTAAGGGGGTATTGCAGAATCCAAGAGAGGCAATCACTAGCGCCCAGAAGTCTACAACAAAAATCCTAAAACATATACTTCCTAAATTCCCCAAACACATCACAGGCCAACTACCACCTATACCCACCTTAAAATGCTTAATTGCATGAACTAAAAAAGCTACCAGTGGTACACATCCTGCTCCAAAAAGATACCAAAATATCAAGATACCTGACCACCTAAAAATCCCACATAATGAGGAAACATTCCAGTACATGGCAACATACACAATGATAAATGATTCCTAATATTTTCTACAGCAGATAAATTACTACAATTAAGCCATTGTCAAACCTGGATGGTGGATGGGACCCTCAAAGTGTGCCCCAAATCATTCACTCAGATATACACCATACATGGGGAATATCACAAATGCCCTACTGCCAAATAAACAAAGTAGCACTTTCTATGAACTCTTCAACTACATTAAACATAAAAGAAATAAGTACTACCCACAAAAAATAATCATAGACCTTGAAGAAGCCATGATTCCAACCATTTTAATGGTTTTCCCACACACACCCATACAAGACTTTTACTATCATTAAAAGCCTATAGAGACATCTCCAACAATATGCACTAAGGGCCTGAGTATGATGTTGACAGTCAGACCGCCGCTATCCCATCGGAGGCGGTCCGACTGCTGACCACCGACAGCCCTTCGGTTCAACCGCCGTATTACGATAATGGCGGTCAGACGGACACCAGTCTGACGCAAGACTGCCAACACCACCAGGATCCAGGATCCCGATGGTGCGGCAGTCGGAGGAGCGCCCAGGAAAGGCGATGGTGCTGAGGCAAGCACTGCCATCTGGAATAGGCTATCCCTTTCTAACAGCCTTTTTATGGTGGGAACCCCGCCATGAAAAGGTTGTCGTAAAGGGATTGGGGGACCCCAAACAGGGCCCCCGGCTGTCGTACACCAAGGAAAAGTATCCCTGGGGGCACATGTAGTGCCCCCCTTCCATGCCAATTAACTCTGTGCACCAAAGGCCATGCACGATATGGTGCGTGGAACATGTTGCATGGACGTGCAGGAGGTGCTGCACGGCTGCGCAATGTGCTGCGGCCCATTTCCATGGCTGCGGCATACCCACACCATGGTAGTATCAACTTCAGACCGCCAACTCGGCTGTCCGATCGTAATACGACAGTCAGACTGCTGCATTCTCATCAGACAGTCTCCGTACCGCAGCAAGGGCTGTTGGCGGTCCAACTGCCAGCATCCAAATTGGGGCCTTAGTGTGGAAGATGCTACAGTCAATTTGCCTTTGAAATAAAAAAGTATGATAGCACTAAATCGTGTCCCTATCACAGAGGTAGCTAACCACTACTATTTACTAATAAAAAGTCCTTTCTACCAAAAAAACGAATAAACGCTAAGTTCTCTAATGGATTATTTTGAAGACACTTGTTGGCAGCCTACTTCGCTCCAGACACAGATGCCAACCCAAATTCCAAATATCATGGTGGAATGTCTCTGACATCACTGTGGCACAAGAAGTCAAAACAAACAAAGCACTGGAAGGATGGCACAATGCCTTCCAATCAACACTACGCAGAACCCAACTTACACTTTATAAATGTATAGAAGCCCTACAAAAAGAGCAAAGCTATCAACAACTATGAATGAAGCAATCTGTAACCCAAATTGTGCCTGAATTTAGCAAACAAACCAAAAGAATGTACGACATGCTACAATTTAAAGTAAAACTCCTCATAAACAACAAAGGAATAGATTACTTAGAAAAAAATAGCCAAAAACATATTATAAAATAAATATTAACCTACTGAACTCCCAAAAAGTATAGAATAATTTTGACCAACATTATAAATCATTTTTTTATGCAAATCATAAACACAATATTTTATCACATTAGTCAAACCATTAAATAACATTTTAAAAAAGACTGATAAAATAAAATATGTGTAATATTTATATAAAAAACCTAAACCTCAACAACCAGAAACCTCAAACAATAAATTCAATTCATTGTGACAAATAATTACAACACAAACAATAAATAATAACAAATAACAATCACATAACTCTTACATAAATGATAAAATATAACATTTCCTACCCAAAACAAATAAATTAAAAATTACTTACCGTTTTGTAGCTGCAGATTATCCTCCGTATCCCTGTAGTCAATATCAACATCTACCAAAAATTGGAAAAATAATTTCCATAAAGCCCAAAAAAATGCAAAAATAAAACCAATCCAATGTAGATCCATCAAAGCAATCCAAAGTATCCAGGAACCATACAAAAGACAAAAAAAGTGTTTTAAAAAAGGAAACCTGACAATAATAAAAAAGGAAATCAAAGTAAAAAATATTGGTTTATTGCAAACCAAAAATGATTTCCATTAAAAAAAAAAGTTGACTCCAAATGTCCATAGGACATATTCAAAAAGAAAAACCTGCTAAATAAAAGAGGATATCAACCCGCAAAAAATAGTACAATCAAAAATGGCATACATTACACTTACTCATCAAAAAGCAAGTAACATAAAACAATATAACATAACATATGGATACATTACTAAAACACTGTACGAAAACCTAAACAAGCACGCTAGTGACAAAAATTACAATTACTACAGCTAAATGCACTTAAAACACACAAACAACACTATACCTAATTTCTAGAACCCCCTACATCCACCCTACTCTCAAAAACCTAAAACAACCTTTAATAAGGACTTACCTGTTCCAAAATTATTAAACATGTTAAAAAAAAATGCTGTTAAAATGTGTAAATTTTTTTTTGCAAAGAATACATTTAATAACAGCATAGAAAATACACAATTATTTCATATATACTGAAATAATTATGTAAAAATTATGTTAACGATGTGGTTATGAAACAACTGAATTAATTGTTAATAACGTTAAATAATAGAAAAAAACAGAAAAATGTACAACATACAATACTATTTAAATATGATTTACAATGTTTACTTAATAATATCTTTTTTATTTATCAATATATAAATATTTTTAATACTAGAATTATATATCCAAACAAATGTAAAAATATAAATGAAATTAAATTTGCAAAAATAAAAAAAATTGAAAAATGTATTTCATCTTTATTCTATGAAAATAATAATGTTATTTGTTACAAATATATAACCAACTGCTTTGTTAATGATCTTTCTAAATATCAACAATACAAATTAAATAACATAAACTTCTCGTATTACATCGAAATACATTTTAACAAAAGAATTTAACACTAGGGGGCTCATTACGATGTCAGGCGGTCTTAAGTCTGCCCGACACTGTCTCGGTCCTGGGACCGACCGAACTCTGGTCGGCGGTCCCGACCGCCTAATTAGGATGCAACCAAACAGTGTTCAGCCGCATTTCTACAATTCCCTATGGGAGCATGCATTACGGCTGTAAACCGGCCATAATACATGCTCCCATAGGGAAATGGGAGGTGCTGTTCATCCCTGCACCCCGTGACAGGCACCTCAAGGGGCCTGCCATGGGGTGCAGGGATCAACAGGAGGGCGCACATCCAAGGGGGCCCTGCTGGGGGCCCCCAAACATGCTTTCCAACATTGTTTCCACGTCGGACAGGCCGGCATGGAAACCATGCCGTATACCGTGCATCGTAATCCCAAGGGCGGAAAGGCCCGCCCTTTGGGATTACAAGCCAGTTTCGTTTCCCAAAACTCCTTAAGCCCATCGGAAGCCAACCGGAATGACCGGCTGGTTTACTTTCTGACCACCAGCATTGTAATGTGGTGGTCGGAAACTAAACCGAGGGGCCGATTACGATGAGGCCTGGAAGGCTCCATCAGTCCGAGCCTTTACGCGCCGCATCGTAATCAGCCTTTAACTGTTAAATTAAATATTACTACACCAAAATAAACCATTTTGGAGACAGTGTTGGATACTAAAGGGGTTACATTTAAAATGTCTACACCAATCTAAACCATTTTGAGGAAGGTGTTGGACACTGAGGGCCTGATTACGAGTTTGGCGGATAGGTTACTCCATCACAAACGTGACGGATATCCAGTCCGCCCTATTACAAGTTCCATTATGTTCCATTGGATATAATGGAACTCGTAATACAGCGGATGGGATATCCGTCATGTTTGTGATGGAGTAACCCATCAGCCAAACGTAATCATGCCCTAAAATCAGTAATCAGGCCCTAAAAGGGTGGCATTTACTAGTCTCACTCAAACCTAAACCAATTTGGGGAAGGTGTTGGACACTAAGGGGGCAACATTTACTATTCCCTCTCCAATCTAAATTATTTTGGGGAAGGTGTTGGACAGTAAAGGAGTGACTTTTACTATTGAAACTTCAATCTAAATCATGTAGGGGAAGGTTTTGGACACTAAAGGGGTGTCATTTACTATTCCCACTCTAATCTAAACCATTTTGGGAAAGTGTTGGCCACTAAAGGAGCTACTTTTACTATTTGAAGTCCAATCTAAACCATTTTGGGGAAGGTGTTGGACACTAAGGGGTGACAGTTACTATTCCTACTCCATTCTAAACCATTTTGGAGAAGTTATTTGGCACTAAAGGGGCAACATATACTATTCACACTTCAATCTAAACTATTTTGGGGGAGATGTTGCACACTAAAGGAACAACATTTACTATTCCAACTCCAATCTAAACCATTTTGGGGAAGATGTTGGATGATAAAGTGGTCATATTTATATTGCAACTCCAATATGAACCATTTTGGGAAAGGTGTTGGACAATAAAGGGGTGACATTTACTAGTCCCTCTCCAATCTTAACCATTTTGGGGAAGTGTTGGACATTAAAGGGGTCACATTTACTATTTCCACTCCAATCTAAACCTTTTTGGGGAAGGTGTTGTGCACTTAAGAGGTTACATTTACTATTCCCACTGAAATCTAAACCATTTTAGGTAAGGTTTTGGACACTAAGGGGCTCATTACGATGTCGGGTGGACTTAGGTCCGCCCAACACCATAGTAGTCTGGAACCGCCCGACCTCAGGTCAGCAGTTCCGACCTCACAAATAGGATGTGACCGCCCATAAGCCATTTGGAAACATCCATTTTACTGTGGCAGCTTGTGCGGCTGGCGGAAAAGGTCCGCAGCACAAGCTGCCATAGAAAATGGATGTTTGGAAACATCCCTGCACCGTGTGGCAGGCGGAATGTTTAGGGTGGCACCATAGGTGCCCCCCAGGCCCCATAGAAGACAGCCAGGTGAGCCCGTCGGAAGAGGAGCGGAATCCCCCCGCGGGTTTCCCTCCAACCACCATCATCGTAAAACGGCGGTCAGAGGGAAACCCTAGATATCGGGCGGAAAGCCTTCGACAGACTGAAGGAGGCTTTCCGCCCGACATCAAAATCAGTCTCATTTTAGTTTATATACTCCGTTGCCCCACATAATTATTTATGTATACAATAAAATAAAATTAAAAGTAATTGGAAGACACAACAACCCGAATAAAAACCTATATATGTAAAATAAAACATTAACATGTAAAAAATGTGTTAATCATCACTTAAAAATAATATATTTTTATTATTATTTATTAGTAGTACTAAATGTTAAAACATAACATAAAAAATACATACATAATCCAGTTATAAATCATTGAATATATTAAAAAAGACATACAAATCTTATAAACATTTTATAACTATATAAAATATATAAATGATATTACATTTAAAATAATAAATATTCCAATACATACTCCAAACAATAGCTCTTATTCCAATAATATAAATAGGAAAATTGTCATTATTGTTTTTTATTACGTTTTAAATAAATAAACCTGTAAAATATAAATATACAAATTAATCATATTTAACTCATCATAAATAATACATATTTATTCTATTTTCATAATTTAATTATACATAGGTTTGAACATTTTTCATGTAAACTTGAAAATGTAAAAAAATTCAACAACGTAATGACAGTAGAATTTTTAACATTTTTTTTTCCACAACAGATTTTATTGTTGACATGCAAAATGAGCCCAGGAGAGTCCGGAGCAATACATCGCATACATAAAGTGGCATTAGTAAAGATGTGAACTTTTACAGTAGATTTATCGAGACCATGAGGATATATATAGGACTGAATCAATTGAAAGTAAGCATTATAAACAAAGAACAGGAGTGTCACATCATCCATGTAAACAGTAGTAGATAAGGACTCCAATCGCGATAGAGTAGTATATGTATGATTGGTCACAGTGTGCGTACCCAACATTGAATCTTTATGACAGATCATCAGCACATCGCGCCGGGGGGACAGGTTCAAGATATAGGCCGCGATAATCGGCCCAACGCTTCCATATTTTTGGGTGTTTCTGAGGACATCCGCGTGCCTTGAAAATCGGAATTTCTAGCCCCATGGAGAAATCAAGGCCTCGCTTCCAGGCCCCAACTGAGGGCGGGGAAGCCGCCTTCCATGCCACGGCAATGTCGCGCTTGGCTAAGGTAAGCCCTAAAAATAGCAAGTGCCTTTTGTGACTATTACCTCCGATCCCATCGGTAATGTGAAGCACAGTTAAACGCTGAGACCGTGGAACATCCCACCCCAAGACCTCGGAGAGGCAGGCCAGTACCCCACGCCAGAAACGCGACAGGACGGTACAGTCCCATACCGTGTGGAGGAAGGTGCCCTCCGCCGACCCGCAGCGCAGGCACGAAGGAGATGCGATCATCCCAGCACACCAAAACCTGCAGCAGGTATAGTAAACCCTATGGAGGTATTTGAATTGTATAAGTCGAAGACGGGCTGCAATGGCAGCGCTGCACGGGGATTCAAGAGCCTCCATCCAGTCGTCTTCATCAAGTGGACCCAGGTCTTCCTGCCAAGCCTCCCTGGTCTTGTGAAGTGTATTGTGACTATTGGTGACCAAGGTGCGGTATTCTGCTGTGTTTTTGTGTGCGTTCATCTCGCCCAAAAACACCTTGGCCTCAATGGGGTTAAAATCGGAGATGGTATCCTCTCACGTAAGGTAAGGGGAGAATGCGTGTCGAAATTGAAGATATTTGTAAAATTGGGAATGGGGCATTTGGAAGTCGGATTGTAGTTGTTGGAATGACTTAAGGGTCTGGCCCTGAAGGACATCATCAACCGTTGAGATTTTAATAGCATCCCAGTCCGCAAACCCCGAAAGTTCAAGCAGTTGCAGTAGGAGGCCATTACGCCAGAGGGGAGTCTCCTTAGTAAGTCTGCCCCACCACCCGATCCTGCGCAGAGCCTGCCGCCAGATCACAAAGACGGTCCGGGTTGCGGGCGGTAACGGCCGAAGCGTCGTGTTAGAATGAAGAATCATGTGCAGAGATTTAGAGACCATTAGCCAACACTCGAGCGCATAGGCAGGGTCGCGTTTAAGACGAGGAGGTGGGACGCCGCGTGGTAGGTCTGGATATCCGGGGTCGCGAGACCCCCACAGTACGTGGACTGGAAGCACGTTCGTAAGGTGACCCGCATGGAGCCCCCCCAGAGGAATTGACTGAGAGCTGAGTTCAATTGCCGAAACCATGTGTGTGGTATTGGGTAAGGATAGTTTTGGAGTTGGTAGAGTAGATAAGGAAGCAAGACCATTTTAAAGATGGCCAATCTGCCGAATAGCGTCAGGGGCAGGTGCGGCCAGGAGCTCACCTGTTGTCTAATCTGAGGCAGCAGAGGGGCCAGATTTTTTGTCCAGGAGCTAGGTTGAGACGACGACAAGAACACCACAAGGTATTTAAAGCCATCAGGCACTACCATCACTTGTTGCATCCAAGTCCCAAGCTGATCGCTCCCCAACAAAGGCCACAGGTAAGACTTGTGGGCGTTCATATTGGCCAAAAATTTCCATTATTCGAAGCAGGCGGGGGCCAGATCTATTTGGGCGTGTGAAAAAGAATAGCACATCATCGGCGTATGGCGCTATATGGTCGGACACCTCGCGTGACCATTCGAAACCATAGACCTGGGCATCGATTCACACCCATGCGGCAAGTGGTTCCATGACGAGTGCGAACAGATAGCGAGATAAAGGGCAATCCTGCCTAGTGCCTCTCCCGATGTGGAGCGGCCGCGAAATTGAGTCGATGATCCACACCAAGGCAGTGATGTCCGTGTATAAGAGGCGAATGTACTTGAGAAGTCTAGGGCCAATGTTTAAGTGGTCTAGGAGTGCAAACAGATAGGTCCAGCTAAGGGAATCAAAGGCCTTATCCATATCGGCAAGCAGGAGCGCAGCTGGCTCATTCAGCCGATCTACGGAAGCAATCGCGTTGTGCGCACGACGAATATTGTGTCGAGTGGCACGATTGGTCATAAAGCCCGCCTGGTCAGGATGGACTAGTGTGGTGATATGAGGGACAATGCGGTTAGCAATAATTTTGGCAAGAAGTTTGGCCTCCACGTTGAGTAGAGAGATCGGTCTATATGAGGTATGCAGCTCTGGGGGTCGGCCCGGCTTTGGAAAGACCACTATCTCGGCATGACGCCAGTCAGCCAGGAGGCGGCCATCATCCACCGCAGCATGGAGAGCCGCCAAATAGTGCGTTGATATTTGGGATGAGTACTTCTTGAAGCACTCACGCGGAAATCCGTTTGGGCCCGGTGCTTTACCCGAGCGCATATCCGCAAGGGCACTCTGGACCTCCTCCGCGGTGATCGGGACATTCAAGTCATCCCGCATGGAATCTGGCAGAGACTGCGGGGGCAGATCGGCCAAAAATCGGTCAATATTGGCCGCAGGGAGAGTCTCCCGCGGGGCGTATAGGTCCGCGTAATAGTCGGCAAAGCTGGTAGTGATGCGAGTAGGGTCAGTAAGGACCTGATCCGCCGGTCCTCGGATTCCGGGAAGGGTCACAGGTCGGAGCGCCTGCTGGCACAGGCGGTGCAAGAGGGCACTGGATTTGTCCCCCCACTGGTAGATGCGGCTACATGTGGCTAGCCAGTACAGCTTGGCTTCGTCTAGTAGGTCACTGCCGTAAAGTTGTTAAACGATGGGGAGTTGGCGACGAGCTGCCGCGCCATCGGCCTCTCTGTTCCTGCGTTCTAAGTCTAAGATTTGCGCTTCCGTGTGGACTAGTTTCTCACGGCGCTGCCGACGTCGCGCTGTGCAGAAAGCAATGTCTACCCCCCCAGGGTTGGTTTCATGGCCTCCCAAAAGGTCCCCGGGGAATCCACGGTGCCAATATTATGTGAGAAGTATTCGGTAAGAGTTGTATACATCTTTTGATGGTAGGGATCGTCCTGTAGTAGCCATGTCGAGAGGCGCCAGTGGGGCGGGGAACGAGCAGGGCCCAACCGCATCACCAGTGTAGTTGGAGAGTGATCCGACAGGCCTCTGGGCAAGATCTCTGCCGTCTTAAGCCTGTGGACGTGTGGGGCAGATATGAATATGTAGTCAAGACGTGAGAAGGAGTTGTGTATGGTCGAAAAGTACGTGTATTCATTTGCAGCAGGGTGTAGTTTCCGCCAGGTATCAACTCATCCCAATCCCTGGGCAAGCGTGTGAAGTTTCGACTCGCGTGTGCCAGTCTGTGGCCCTGTGCTACGCCATCTGTCCATCGAGGGGCACATAACATCATTCCAGTCGCCCCCAGCTAACGGCAAGCCCTGCGGGAGCTCAGCCCAGAGGGAAATCATCCGTTCCACCAAGGAAGACGACAAACGAGGGGGGGCATACACGCAGACTAGAGTGAGACACTCACCGTAAAGCGTGCCAGACACCACTATATACCTGCCCTGGGGATCGGACCAAGACCGGTCATGCACAAATGGCAGTCTGCGATGCATTAATATCGCCACACCCCGAGATCCCCTATTAAAACCAAAATGATAAGTCTGAGCAAAGCCAAAGCGCGCCAGGCAGAGCGTCTTATTGCCCAGCAAGTGTGTTTCCTGCAGCATGAGGATGTCTGCATTGTATCGCCTAGACTGGCGGAGTACTGCCCCTCGTTTAACCTTGTCCAGTAAACCCCAGACATTCCAGCTAATAATGGTTAGTCGCCTGGCCTGAGTGTTCATTATGTCGGGTAGATATCGTGCAAAGGACCAGCGAATGAGTATTAGAATGCACGCGGAGTCTAAGCAGGAAGTAGAACAGTGTGACACTAACAAATAACATAAATTTCCCCAGAACCCCAAACCTCCCTCCACCCCCCCAATACCTCAATAATGTTGAAGCATCTGTCGCGGTATGGCGTACGTCCCGCCCCCAAAGGGGGGTAGGATCCGCTCCCATCCAATGGATCCCAACAAACCATAACACGTACATTAAGGCGTCCTGAGTCTCGCCAAAATGTACAAAACTATGTAGGCCAAATTTAGATTGCCATCAAGAGAGATATGTCATATCAACAGGTCAAAGATGTTCATTTATGTCAGTGACTGGGATTGTCGACCATCCGTCGCGCGCCTACGAGAACTACTGCGGGGCTGGGATCTTCGCCTCGAGCGCGACCGGCGCTGCTGCTTCCCAGTGAGTCTGGGCAGGTCCCGGCCGGAGCCTGCCGATGAAGCATCAGAGTCCATTCCAGGAGGGGTGTTGATCTTCCGTTTGACCGATTCGTCTGTCCAGTTGAAGACCTCTTCCGGGGAATTGAAGAAGTAAGTCTGTGATTTGAATGAGACACGTAGATGGGCCAAGAATAGTAAGGAGTACTGAATTTTCAGGCCACGCAAACGGGCCTTGGCCTCGGTGAACGACTGTCGGTGCTGCTGGACCAGTTTGGTATAGTCAGGGAAAATCATGATAGGCTGAGAGGCGTAAGTAAGGACTCCCTTAAGCCGAGCCTGTTGGACAATCATATCACGGTCCCTGTAGTTGAGGAAGCGGGCGATTAGTGGATGGGGACGAGCCCCCGGGGGTGGTTTTTGCTGTAGAACTCGATGCACCCGTTCAATGATAAAGCAAGAGGACAAGGATTCAGCAGGGAGCCATTCCATAAGCCATTTGGTCAAAAAGGCAACGGCGTTGTTGGTCTCACAGCCCCCGGGAAAACCCACAAAACGAAGGTTATTCCTCCGAGCTCGGCCCTCTGCATCTTCCACCCTAGCCGCCAGGCCGCGCGTCAATGACTCCAAGTTGGATACTTTTTTCTGGAGGTTGGTAACAGCGTCCTCCGTCGCGGAGATCTGCGTTTCTGTTTCGGTAATCCGCTGCACCGCGTTACAGAGGTCTTGCCGAAGGAGCATGACATCTAACACCACAGCGCCGATTTTGGCTTCCAGTGCATCCCGAGATTGCGTGATAGCCGCCAAGAGTGCAGCATTATCAGGGATAGCACTCGCAGCAGTCTCCGGGCCGGGTAATTGGGTGTTGGCCCCAGTGTATTTGTCCATGGTGGATTGTTTGGACATAGCTCTAGTAGGCTTGTCTTTAGCCATTATGAGCGATGCTGGGGAGGGACAGTCCAATATGGAGGTCCGAAGTATGTGAGAGAGCAAGAGGTCGCGAGAACACAGCCCCAAATGCAGGGACACACCACTGGTCTGTAGTGTAGCTCCTATTTCCCTAATAGGCTCTGCGCAATGGAATAATATATCCTATAGGTTTGACATAGGACTAAGGTCAGTATGTCCCTATCGAGTATATTAAACTTAATTACTTGTGCCAGCTAACTCAGAGGCCACTAGAAACTCCTTGACAACAAGAAGGGAGTAGTTTCTGGCAGCCGCAAAACATGACCACTATGTTTCTCTTTAGAATCAGAACGTGTCCCAGAGTCGTGGAAACAATAGATAACTATTTCACTCAGCTCAGTCATGCATGCTTAGTTTTCTCCAAAGTTACACAGAAAGAAATAGACGGGCGTTTCAATAAAAGGTTTATTGAACAGTCTTGTTTCTGGTGTAAGTATAATGTGCTGTTACGATCACAAGACAGTATGCGAGATAAATAATGTACAGGGTGAGCAGTAGAAATAAATAATACTGCGATAGCATTATCTTTTAGTTCAGATGTTGTTACATAAATAACACAGACTAAAAATGCGAGTACTCATACGATGCGTTGCTAAGCTAGTTCTACCCCAATGTACCTAACCTAACCTAGGTGTAGGACGAGGTATGAAGTAGGTGAAGTATTCCTTACTATGGTATACTAGGAGTATGTTTAAGCCTAGTATGCCAAGAGTCCCTCTAGGTTCTTATCAGCTCCATACCTGAAGAATGAGAGAGGTTGGAATCTCTTTGCCAGACTCGAACTCCAACACCCCGCAAGGGAAGTCAGATCACTGGAAGCGGGACTCTCTGCGTGCAGGGATGACAGCGTCTTCTCAGTGCGTCAGGCCGGGAAACGGGCTCCTCTGAAGTCGAGGTCTCCTCTAGTTTACAGGGCCTAGGGAAGGTATATTTATACCTGAGAGTACCTTAGGAATGTTAGCATTGATGTGAATTGGGTAGCGAAAGACGTCATGGATGAACCCCTAAGGAATAATGGTTCATGCATAATATATGAGGCCTTGAAGAAATCAATAGTCCTGGGCTAGGGAAACTCCCGCAGCCTAAGGGTCTGTTCTTCATGAACTCGTTGTGACGTTAGGGTGGACGGATGTCAGAGACCATGCCTGTATTTGGAGTGCACGGTTTAATGCCTAAATAAGGCCTGGGATTTTATGCCTATATAAGGGCAGGGCGAATTGTGCCTATATAAGGACATGATATTGGAAAGCCCGTTATGGACACCCTAAGAGGAATACAACAGGTCGGCCGTGAGCGGCAACCGGGGGAGGGCCTGACACCCACAAGCCGCACCAGGGCCTAGCCCGGCCGCCTCCGCAGGTGGTGACCCCCCACCCCCCTGACGGGCGTCCCCAGCTCCCACTGCTCCGGCAGCAGCAAGACCGGCACCACCGGCAGGAGGGAATCTGCCAGGTACACCGTGCAGACCTGGGCAGTAATGTCGTCCAATCAAAGGAAAGGCCACTTGCAACGTAGAATGGGCACCCCCCAGGCCGGTGTGGTGTTGCAGAAAGCGTGTCAGTCTCCTTGGTTCAGGGCAATAGGAGGTGAGCGGGGGCCAGATCACTCACCGGGATGTCAGCAGAAGGAGGCAGGCCTCTCGGGCCACCAAAGGAGCAGGCCCACAGGGGGCGAGGTCGAAACGGCCACCGAAGACCAGGAGGAGCCGCCCACCACCAGCGAGTAGATCGCGATCTCCACCGAGGCCCCCAGGCCACCGGGTGCTCAGCGTCGAGGTAGGTGGGCAGGGAGGCAGCAGGCCGCACCCACGGGGCCCCGCCACAGGCAGGAGGAAAGGGAGGCGGGGAGCCACACGTTCGGGCCCTTCCGCGACTCCCCGGCCGCACACCAAACCGCCCAGGGCAAGTCCAGGAGCCCAAGAATGTATCCCCGAAGTGGGGAGGGAGTCACTGCTGTCGCGGTCCGATCTGACCGCAGACGTTACAGGCACTCACCTAATTTTTAACATTTAAAAAAACATATAAAAGTTATCAAATTTCCAACAAAATGTGATAACAATAAACTTATAAAATTAAAAATATGTAATAAAAGTAAATTCAGATAAAAATTATATGATTCAATTTACATTTTAAAAACCTTTTTCCAAAATGTCTATAATTAAAATTATTGTTTTAATACTTACAGTACAATACCAATGTTTTTATAAATTAATTACATTCAATACATCAAAATGAATTAATAAATATGTTTAATAAAACTTACTAATTTACATAAACAAATGTCTTAATTTTACAATATTCATTTGCATATCATTAAAAAATAAAAAATTAATTTATATTAAAATATTCACATATTCACAATCTCCCCATACTTATTCCCTAAAAACCCAACATCCGGTACTAAAGTACATTTAACTATACATTAAGATTACATAGTAATACTACTGGAAATACAATTTTTTTTATCTTTCACAATTAATAAATTATTGTCCTAAACACACAAATTAAAAAAAGAAACTAAACACATACAAGCAAACACACTACAATAAAATACACATAAAATAACACTTACAAACTTCATTGTATACAACATTATTTTCTAAAATGATATTTTTATGACATTGAAAACAACACTTAAAATGATATTCTTAACTTCGATATTCCTGTCCAAGATATTTTTGACATCCAAATATTCTTGACACGATATTTTGGAATAATGATATTTTTTATTTGCTAGTTTGTCCAAACAATGCTGGGCTTGTTAGAGTTGTTAGGTACTGGTTCCAGTGTCTGGCTTTCCCTTCCATGCTCTTCTGTTGTGCTCTGGGATGGAGTTGTGGTTCCTCTTTTGAGTGATGGATGTGGAACCTCTCCACCAAACCCATGCTGGCAGGTTTAGGTGTGGCCCTTTTGTCCTGTGCTTCCTGCAGTCTTGGTGCTTGGGTTTAGCTGTTTGCTGTGCAGTGCTGGAGTCCAAATCCCTAGAGGACAGGTAAGTGTTCACCTTTTCCTTTCTGGGGTGCAGGCTGAGTTTAGACAACCTAATATGTTCCCTGCTGGATTTATGGCTTCTAGTGTATTTACCTGTTTTCCTGCATCATTTAATTTTGTTGGTTATTGTGTGCCCCAGTCTTCCAGTTTGGCTTGTCGGGTGCTGTGTTGAGTTCCAGTGATGTTTGACCTGAGCTACACTTTCTCAATTCTGGGCTTGGAGACAGTGTTGAATTTGCTTTGGCTGCAGATAAGGTTGACTACTGCAATGAATGTGGATTCTCCCATATGCTCTGCATCTTGCATGTTGGTCCTCACCCATATGCTCCCTTCCAGGCTTGAGGCAGGAATGTTCTTGCCCTTTCTACAGCACTGGGTCCTTTTACTGGTAGACAGGTAAGTGTTTCTATTCTTTGTCCTGTGGTGTTGACTGCTCGTGGGCTTCCCTTGGTGCTCCCTCCTGTATTTCCTTCAAGGGGGCTGTGCGGTACTGGTTCTAAAGTTTTGCCTGCTCTTCTCTCCCCCCCATGATCAGTGCTGCACAGGGCTGGACTGGCCCTACCGGGCACCAGGCATTTTCCTGGTGGGATGGAAGAGCGGGTTCACCATCATTTTAATCAGCCCCATAGTTCTCAGCCTTATTCTCTGTGGGAAAATGTACAGCTCTGCATTCTACATCTAGGAAAGGTGAGAAAATATGCAGTGCTACCAGGTTATTCCTTATTGCTCATGCGAATTAGAAATATGGATGCAAAACTGCACAAGGAAAACAAAAACACCCTACATATTCCCTGTGCACTTTTACCTCTCTCAGATATCTTAGCACTTGTAAACAAGGCCTAAAATCTGAGAATATTAAATAATAAATTCAGTAATGGAAAACAGTACAGTTGAAACTGGATATCCTTATTACTATTATAGTTATTATTATTAGTAGTAGTAGTAGCCGCATTTTAAATATTGCAGTTGTTATTTCAATCTACTATTGTACCTTGCTGAATTTTCTGATGTTCAATTAATTGGTGGAAAAAAAAGAAAACAACATAAAAATGACTTTGTTCAACAACAGTCTCAGACAAGGAGCTACTATAACTATCACAAGTAGTGAAGTCATAGGGGGGAACTAACCAGTGCATAGAGTGATGAGCACCACCATAGAGGTGATAGGTTCAAGCTGGATAAAAGACGTAGTGCTACTGCATCTCTAGAATCTGGAACCCTCCACTATGCTGCATCTGATTAGCAAAGAAGAGGAAGTGATATCAGATGGCCACGTGCAGAATTCCAAATCATATCCAAGACCTTCAGATGGTGTCCATCTGGTGAGATGGCTTCCCTCTTTCTGATTTTCCCTGCGCATACAAACATAAATGACAAGTTGACAAACAATAAAAAGAAAAACTCCCATGGCACATAATAACGCATTAGGATTAATATTCTTGAAGTTTACAGATATGATGAACTAATACCGTATGTCCGTTTGGTGCTTCATTCTGAGAAAAATCAAGGTTTTACACCTGGGTCATAAAAATCCCAAATTAATTGTAGTGGCAATGCCAATAATGATAAATGGCATGATTACAATTTTTGCAGTCATGATACTGCCGTCAAAACTGCATCTGAATCACCACCGCATCATTGGCGGTCCGCCCGCCCTATTATAATGCATGCGGTCACACAGACAAAAGACGGCCGCAGTCCCACTGTCGCTGCCAGGAAATCTCGACCGCGGTGGAATAGGCCAGTGCATCTATCAGAGGGTGGACCATCCGAATACCCACCCGGCCAATTACAATGATCCTTCCCACCGATGTGACAGTGGCGGTCAAACCACCACATCTGAGCTGGCAGAAAGGGAGGGATATAAGGTTGAAACTCAACTGTACTCAGCTTCACACATCCTGTGCTGCCATGGAGCCTATCATACACGTCCTGCCACTGGTGTTCCTGCTTGATGACATCCAAAACTGACACCGTTGTGGATGCAATTGACGGTAAGCTATACTCATACCTGTTTCCCTCGACTCCTCAGCAAATAGATACCCCGCCATAGACCTGGAAGGGGTTTGGGGTCCTTGGGCCAAACATATTTTCTGGGCCCCTGTTCAGAATAGTTCTGAATTTGTGAGCCAATTGCAGCTCTATTTGGCCGGTCACTGACACTGTACAGGGACACTCTACCAAAGTCGACATATGTTCATATCTCATAATCAGGGATAGTGATGTGTGCATTAAATTGTGTCACACAACACCACCTCTTCATCAATATCACACCTATTAATCTCTGTGATACCCTCACATTGCTCACATGCTAGGTTCTATTATAATATCAAAGAAACATCTGTGTGGATGTGTCATGAATCTAAAACACACCTTCTCTGCAAAATCTCTGTAATGGACTTTCGCACATCAACCACATTCAAAGGTAATGTCAGGTAAATGATTTACAAATAATCGGTGTGAGAAGCATTCAATGGTCACAATGTAAATACTCTCTGGAGAATAGGTATGCCTCTACCAGGGGGACACCTGAAAGGCTGAGGCCCTGGGCCACAGTCCACTTTGCACATGCCTCAAAACCTCTATGTGCACAGGACCCGTGGCTTGAACTATATCAGGGACAACCAATAGCATAACAAGTGCCATGCATATGTGGAAAATGTGTAAGTGCAAGTCATGAAAGCAAATGCGTGTAACATACAACAATATCTCTAAGGGTGTAAGTAAAAGGTCAACTATTGGTAGCACAATTAATTGCTAGGAGCACAAGGGAAAAAGCAGGGAGGCAAAAAATTCAATGTGACAAAGTAAGTTTGTTGTATAGATAACTACATATATTTGTTATAAAGATAACTTCATATATTTAAACATGTATGAAAATAGCACTGCGTTACATTAAATGGCATGCAACCTGTGGGATACTGTGCACAAGTGCTCGTGAAAAGGTGAACGACGCAAGTGACACGTGAGGAAGTATGTACAGCGACACGAAGGGCCGCAACAAAAAACAGTTGGTGACAGAATTTACATTGTGGAGATACCCAAACAATAAATGTTAATATATACAGGGTAATTCAAGATGGGTATCCTCGAAGGAATAGCGCCAAAATTTTCTCTGTAAAAGTCGACGGCGTTTCGGCCTGTAGAAATGTTTAGGCCATCATCAGGACCAGGTTACAATTATTTTTATGACAGTGCTGTGGGTAAGAACAAAAACACACAATGGTGGACCGAGAGGAGGGAAAACAAAGAGGGAGGGGGAAATAGAAAAAGGATTTAGGATGAGCCCAAGGTGGAAGGTGAAGACAGTTAGAACGCGGCGAACAAGAGGTAAGAATAGAAGGATTACCGCGTGACTAGGCTCAAGGAAAAAGTAACAAGGCACCAAACATGTGGTCCCTGCCTGTGGTCTAGGATGCGCAGGGACGGGGGGAAGATCAGGAGCAGCCGGGGGGAGTGACGACGACTTACACGCAGAGCTAGACTGGGTGTCCCATCCGGAGACGTGCAGGGGCACGTAGGTGGTCAGGCTGAGTCAGGACGCATCCATCTGGAGAAGGAGATGAAAGGGTTAAATGAGCCTGGAGTGGGAACATGGACAGAACTAAAAGGGTGGTAAAATTAGAAAACTCACAGGTCTGGTTGAATCAGAGGAGGCTACGGTGGTGGTTCTCTGGAAGGTTGTCCAGAGATGGTCCGAAAGGTACTGCAAGGATGAGCAGTAAGGAAGAAGCTGCGAGTTGCAGTCATCTGTGAGAGGGGAGAAAAAGGAAAAAGTGGGGGAACTATTGGGTACTAAGCTCATGGTGGAACCCTGTGGAGCAGGGGTAAAAAGCACCTGAGATCATGTGCGGCCCATACCCACAGTAGGCGCAGGAAAGTAAGGGGCCAACCACCGGGTCTGCACTTCTGCTAAGGAGCAACCATTCCAACTCAAGTGCTGCGACTAAAAAGTGCACGCAAAGGTCACTGGGCAAGTGATCACAAGGCTAGCGTGGTTAAAAAAGCCCAGAGCGGCTTAGAGATGTAACCGTGGAGTCTAAATAGAAGGACTCAGTGTAGCAGGTAATTAGGCGCGATCCCAAACGGGGATGTCAGTTACGCGCACATTCAAGATGTGGAATGGATACGTGAATATTCAAGGCGTGTGCGCCTACGAGATAGAAAGGCCCACTACGGCCATCAATCAGAAGTGTAGACACCTGGCAGTTAACGCAGGATTGCTGGAAGATAAGCGCGGTCCCATACGGGGAGGACGCGCACATTCCCAAAATTGTGGAATCGAAAAGTGAATACTGAAAGGGGGTGTGCACGATAGCGAGACTAAAAGGCCCCTGGCGGCCATCAATTAAGCGTGTGGACACCTGGCATCTAAGTGGATATGCCGGTGTTATATTCCATATAGGTACCCTATATAGGCGCAGGTAACACTGCAACCTTTCACCTATATCCTTCCCTACATTACATACATAAGGTTCATAGGGACTGACCTTTTACCTAGATACGGCACTGCATTCAGAACGCGGGTTTTTCCCTGGTTCGAAACTCATACATTATGCATGAGGCTTCTTGGAAGCACAGCAGGACGAACATCTCCTGTATAATATCTATGTTAAAGTTCAAGCCCGACGTCATCCTTTAGGCCGACACAGTAACACAGCAAGGTAGGACCCCTGGGGAGACCTGTGGGTATATATACACCATGTCTTGCTTAGACAGACAGAGGAGACCGTGACTTCCCGGCTGACACACTGATCAGAGACGCTGAGGTTCCTGCATGCAGACGCGCCAGCTAGCAGTGGTCTAACATCCCTCACGGGGTGTCCAACTCGAGACCAGGACGGGGTACCACATTCTCTAAACTCTCAGGTAATGGGGTGGACTAGATCCTAGAGGGATTCTTGGCATAACACCTACACAGATGCTAGGTACATTTAGGTACATCTAGTTAGGGAGACATCGTAGGAGTACGTACTTTTAGGTTGCACTTTTTATCATGTGTTTTTTATTCTTGTATGTATTCATGATTTCTGCAAGATGGTAGAACTATACCATCCCTTTGCTATTGTAGTATTGCTAATCATATATCTCTGCTACTGTCTAATGGTTGTTGCAGCTCATCTATTCTACACTAGAATGACAACTGTTCAATAAATACTTATTGAAACGCCCAGACTGTTTATTCTGTGTATCTCTGAGACAAACTAAGTGAGCACAAGTGACTAAGCGAAAAGTAGTATATTGTTTCCACGATCCTGGGGGATCAGGGTTGTCATGTTCTGAGGTTGCCAGAAACTATTCTCTCCCCGATAAGAGGAGATTCTAGCGGCACTGTGAGCTAGCTAATGCAAACAGGCTAACGTATCCGGTGGGGGTGCTCGGAACCAGTCTGCCACCAAACCCACAGTTTATGTTATCCGAACGCGCAGGTCCTGTATAGGATATATAGGAACTACACGACATGGCGCCGCCAACGTTGGTTGGGTACTTATTTAACAGTAGAATCTGAGTAGTTGAGTCGTGCTCTTCTCAGAGACACCTACTCATAAAACACCAGAGACGTCTGGAGTGGGTGGGCATAAACTCCGCCACAGCTGAGTAGGCGAAAAATCCTATTTATTGGCTGTTGGTTATTCAAGCTTGAAGGACACAGTGTTCCTAAAATTGTGCATTAAAACCTTTATCTTAGTTTCCTTGTACAAACTTCTTCTTTACAAAAATGACCGAGACAAGAGATAACGTAGTAGTAGATCTGCACCTCTCAGCCGGAGAAGAAGATGGGGACGCAATCCCGATTGCAGAAAAATTCAGACATACAATCACCCTGAAACTGTTAGAAAATGGTTTATCAGCTAGGGGTGGCCTAGTAGTTTTCGTGATTGAGGCACACGAATAAAACAAAACAGAGGTATTTTATTCGTGGGTTACATTCCCAGCAGCAAATGCAATAACACAGACATTTCATTCTTACACAGAAGGAGATGCACCAGCGGAATATTGTCAGTTTGAGGACATTGAAGTTCCGCTCACGTACCAGGAACATTTATACTGGTTTAAAGGCGCCCTACCCCACACAAGAAGAAGAGTAAGATTAGGTCCGCTCGGAGGAGAAGGGCAACATGGCCGATATTAGCGGCCTACACACCACATCCTGACATTGAAACAATGCCACAAGGAGACTCACTCATACAACACAAAGATTTAATTAAAATCTATAGGAACTTGACGCAATTCGTCATGAGGACATTTACAGTCCAACCAGCGATAGTTGCAACAAATGGAACTCAAAATCAGGGTACAGCAACTAAAATTACACCACAATCATTACATGCAGTAATGGGTAAAATGCCCACAAAACGTGAACAAATACCATTCTGGGAAGCTCAGAAAATAACTCAGCTAGAGGCAGTATTCCCGAATACTACCCCGTATGAAAAACACAGAATGCTAACAATCTGCTTGCCCGTGGGGATAACACCACAAGTAGAGGATTGTACTACTTGGGGTACAGTTTTCGCTGCCGTTTATACCAAAACTCATGGTATCCCATCATTAGCAGTAGTACCTGATGTATTAAGACAAATACAGAACGAGTACGGAGCAGAACCTGCTCTGAACTTAGGGATGAAGTTACTAGGTAACTATGCCCAGATATCAGCCATGATGCTAGCTAATATTAAAGGGGAAGCAGCTTCAGTGGCCATCCGACAACGCCTTAGGGAGTTCAGTCCTTTAGAACAGGAACACGAACTACCAAAAATAATTGAAACTGCATATGCAGAATTAGGCAGAGACAGTTTGGGTGGGAAAGCTTTAAAACCACAACTGATGGTCAGTTCTAAAAAGGACACTACCAAGCAGACACCTGCTTCTTCTAAAAAGAAGTGGGATAATAAAAAACAACAAACATTTAAAGGAAACAGATCCCAATCCCGAGGTAGATCTCCTCCACAGGAGCCCTCCGAAAAGAAGTACAACCTTAGGAATAGGGATAACATTAGGAAACCTGACAGGTATCAGGATACTGATACATGTTCCTCTCGTTCCTTTCAGGGTTCATCGAAAAACTCCGAAAGGGAAGGACGGTCAGAAAGACAAGAAGAGCGTACAAAGTCCAGAGACAAGCAGCACGCTCAGGATTACACTTCTAAAAAGAAGAGAAACCAAAGCAAAAGCCACAGTTCAAAAAGAAGAAAGTTACAGGTCTAAAAATCAGATATGCCCAGAATTCTGAGGACTCGACTACTGAACGGGGAATGGGCTCTGACGATGCTAGACAGTGCGGCAGAAGTAACAATTGCTCGCCGGAACCTGATGGAATTTCTGGTGATAGCGGACTTGAATGATTATATCAAAGTGGAAACACCTGATACTAGAGTGAGTGTCCCACATAAAGTATATGAAATAACGCTCCGAATGGAGGGGGACAAAAGTAAGAAAGTGTGAGGTCTCTTTTGGGAGAGCCTAACGTTTGGCTATGACATTTTGTTAGCTGAACAAGATTGGCCGCCAGCATTCGTCATGGATTGTCCTAAAGGGAAACGGTAATTATGCCGGCATTCTCAGACCATATTCCCAGGCATTTGCAACACACATATGCGCAGGAGTGGGCGGTAGCCCAGGCTCCAGCATTATACAAGAACCATGTTGGATGGGATGAGGATTCAACCCACCACATTATTCCTTTAAAAAATACTCCAACTGCACAGAGGCAGTATCCAATAAAGCAAAAAGCTAAAAAACTGGTCAGGGAGATCTTAGATCAACTTGAATACCAAGGGGTGATTGAAAATTGCACCTCTCAAAAGAATAATCCTTTGTTTCCTGTCATGAAACCTGACAATACATATCGTCTAGTTTTAGATTACAGACACTTAAACACTTGCACTAAAACATTTGCAGTTCAGAATGCACACAGTGCCGCATTAATGAATAACATTGTGCGGGAGAAATACAAAACAACACTTGATATCTCAAATGGATTTTTTTGCCAAAATATAGCGCCTGAAAGCAGGTATCTAACAGCCTTCTCAGCGCTAGGATCCCAGGGTCAATTTCGGCGACTCCCCGAAGGGTATAAGAACAGCCCGGGGTTGTTCTCGGCCAGAGTAACCGAGTTACTTCAAAAATTGGATGAAGAGGTATTGTCCTATGTGGATGATATTTATCTGACGGACGATGACCTGGAGGAACACTTGAACAGAGTGAATACCATAATTTTGGGATTTGCATCTGAGGGCTACAAATTTAATTTAAAAAAAATCAAAAATCGCCCACCTCAGTGTCCTGTTTTTAGGATACGAGCTTTCCAGTAAAGGAAAGAGCCTGGCAGCCAATTTTGTAGAAAAATGCGCGCTGCTCCAACTTCCGAAATCATTGAAAAATCTACAATCAATATAGGGATTCCTAAATTTTGGTCGAACATACATTTTGGATTACGCAGAAAGAGTAAAACCTTTCTACGGCTTAATTAAACCTGATTTCTCAGCCAGAAATTGGACACAGGAACACACAGATACACTACGTTCCTTACAAGCTGACATGATAGCTTCAAAACACTTATAGACACGCGTAAACGTACTCAACCTGGTGATCCGTATAATTGCGGGTCAATCTGGGCACACCTAGCTAACATATAATGAAGGTGAAACAGTACCAATTGCATACAAATCACATTTGTATACAAATGCTGAGATGCGCTTTGCACCTACAGAAAAGATTCTGACAGCAGTACAGACTGCTGTAGTGAGAGAAAGAGCACTGGCTCAGGGGAAACGAATAATAGTAGTGACTCCTGTTCCAGCCTTAGAGGCTGCGACAAAGGCAAGCGTTCCCAATGCTAAAGCTTCCGAGATGGATACAATGGGCTAATTCACTCACTGCAACAGATGTAGAATATAGGTACGACCCAAATTTAAAGACACAAGCATTCCTGCAATACGAACAAGAATATCCTCTACCTAATGAAATAATGCCTCTAGATCAGTATGAATATATTATTTACACTGACGGATCTGCTCAACCGGCCATAGGAAGTAAGCAACAATATAGCGCAGCATGTGCAATCGTTAAAGGTTGCATGCGGGATGGAAAGTTCCATCCGAGTTGCACTAAAACGCAATCTCTAGGAGACTGCACGGCACAGTTGGCAGAATTAAAGGCACTAATACTGGCACTTTTAAATACGGATCGAGAATTCCCCACACTAATTGTGTGCGATTCCTTTTACTGTGTGCAGTCATACAATGAATACTTGCAATACTGGGTTCAAAACGGGTTCAAAGACGCAAAAGCTGGCACAATTAAGCATAAAATGCAATGGGAACAGGTAGTGGAGTTGAAAACCGAACTACGAAGGGCTCACCTGATACATACACTGACTCATCAGTGTGATGGCGTTCTTGTTGAAGGGAATTCATTGGCTGATGAAGCCGCAAAGGGGGCTGTACGCACGGCTTCTGTAGCTGCAATCACTTGTTCTAAAACGAGAATAGATGGTGAGATTATGGTAGCTGTCATTGCTTGACGCAAGAACAGCACAGCATTACCAAAAAGATTTCCACTCAAGTACTCCTACAAGTTAGATGCCAATAACATTCCATTTGCTCAGATTCCTGGAGTGGGGGATAGAGTAATTCCAAACATGGATCGTAAGTTAGGTTTAATACTAGCAGCACACGAAGGGATATGTTCTGCTCATGCAGGAGTTACGGCGACTGTTTCCTTAATTTTAAGTCAAAAATAAAGTTTATTTAGACCGTTGGTCTTTAAACCACATAAAAACATATCATTTTATATAAATATTCTTAAGAAATTACAAATTCATCATCCTACGCCATTCGATAATCCAAATTTCCATAAATTGCATTCTTTTTTCTCGAATAACTCCATTCGTGAACTGTGTATACACGCATATTACAACAAAGTCTGGATAGAGCTAAAATCCTATAAAATTATTTTAAAATAATAACATTTTCATTAAGATCTCTATTCCTCATTGCTTCCACCATACTTGCAGCCAGGCAATTTTCTATTCCATAAAAAACCTATTTACAGCCTGCATATACTTTCCAATGGCTATTGCAATATCAAGATTTTCCATATCAGTGAGAAGCTCACATGCTTGGGTACGCAACCTAATATCATATTTTAAAAAGATTGGGCGTAAAAAACAGTTTTCGCTGATCTAACAATTTTTGACAGTCCATTAAAATGTGCAAACTATTACATTTCATACCCATCTTACATGTACATTTACCATCAGGTTGCATCAATTCTGTTTTTATTTTGCCATTTGACATAGCAGGATTGATACCAATTCTCAGCCTTAATACTTCCATTCTAAGCCATTGGTTAGGCAAAGTGTCTAGATAAGGGTACCAGATTTCTTTCTCCCAACTGTTTCTCATAAACTTCACAGAGTCTTTCTTACTCAGGTACCATATCTAATAATCTAGACAATTCTTTCCCTAACAATCTAAGTACACTCTTTGATTCGTCAATGTGCAAAGTCTGTGGATCAATTTTCACCTTCAAGTGATCACAAATGGTATAAAGTTTCTTTCTTGTTAATTTGGCCCATTTCAGTTCACTACACTGAATCTCCTTCATACACCATTGGGACACTTTCGTAACTTCCCCCGCTCCCAGACGTTCCCAAAATCTAAGTAGACCTATTTGCACCTGAACATTCCAAGCGGTCAACCCTAGTTCCAATCTAATTGCCTGGATCATTGAGGAGCTAGGGAGGGACAATAATGATTTTAAACATTTCCATTCTTCATTATCCCAAGAACTCTTGCCGCCTAGACAGAGAATTTCTGCTCC
This sequence comes from Calotriton arnoldi, assembly GCA_963921515.1. Lineage (NCBI taxonomy): Eukaryota > Metazoa > Chordata > Amphibia > Caudata > Salamandridae > Calotriton > Calotriton arnoldi. The sequence continues at coordinate 629,976 of CAWUFW010008182.1, forward strand.
ATACTGAAGTTGCGGGGGGATCATTGCATTATAGGCCGTCAACAGGGGTCTATGTGACATATCGCCATCTCTACAATTGAATTTTTTCAGCCCACATACCGATAATTGGGCTTTTATTTTCTGTGCTATTATTTACATGTTATTGAAACAACGCTACTGGTGGCCTGGTTTAACAAAACAGACTAAAGACTATGGGGCCGATTCCGATTTGGGCCGGAAAACGTACCGACCGACTCGGTACGGGAATTTAGTCCGACCGACACGTACCGGCGCTGCCCGATCCGCCTAGTACGATGCAATGCACGTGGATCACGACCGACCCGTACGGAACACAAGCCGAGCGACCGAACCGCACGGAAACCAGCTACCCGGCCGGAAAAACACGCGATTCGAACCGACCGACACGCACCAGGAATGAAGCCGACAGAAACGTACCCGCGAACTCCGACCCGCGCAGTACGATGCAACGCGTGGAAAACCAGACCGAGTCGCACGGAGCTCAAGCCGTACGACCGACACGCATACAAAACGGAGCAGAAGCAACCCAATACTCCGCGACCGACACGTACGCCGCACATAAAACACAGCAGAAACACAGGCTGAAAGACTCGGAGAAGCTCGCACGAGCCAACTGCAGCGTCCTACTCGGTCAGGAGAACGTCTCCTACATGCCCAAAAACTACAAAGGAATAAATACAAAAAAAAGGGCCAAACAAGCAATGACAAAGTCAATAAATACTGGGGGGGGGGAAGTGGAACAAAGACACACCCATAACTCCACCCATATAAAGGCCACAAATCCCTACCATGATCCTTTGCAAATTCAAATGACCTGCCAGCACAGAACACCATCAGACAGCAACCACAGACACACCCACAACTCATCCATCACACAAGCCACACACCATTAGCAACTCCCCAATAGCACCCTCACATACACCCAGCAACACTGACACTCACCTACCCTCACTTACACACTAACACACACATCAATCCCCACCACCACCCATCACCATGCCCCCAAAGAAGAATCCAAAGTTCCTAGACAGTGAATTGGAAGTGTTGGTAGATGAAATCCTCAGGGTAGAGCCACAATTGTTTGGTACACTGGTCCAACAGACCCCCATGTCGCAGAAAACCAAGATGTGGGAGAGGATCGTCGACAGGGTGAACGCACAATCACCATGTTTGCGCACAAAGGAAGACATCCAGAACAGGTGGTATGATGTGCGCAGGAGGGTCAAGGCCCTACTCAAGAAGGATTACACCTTGAGCCATCGCACCGGCACTGGCCCTCCTGCCAAACCAGTATACCTCAGGCCCTGGGAGGAGAAGGTGCGGGCCATCCTACCACCAGAGAGCGTTCATGGACTATCAAACATCCCAGAGCCTGGTGAGTACACAACCAATATACCCAATATCGTGTGACAATACACACACATCACTGTCAAGGGGATAGTCAAACCATGCACCGTCAGCAAAGCCACAGTAACTAAAACAGAATCATCCCAAGATGTGCATGTTAGTTAGACAAACACAATACCTGCCATCCCAAAGTGAAATGTAACTGTGTCATGACATGTACAAACCCAACAACAAATAGAGCAAGGCAGCCGCACAAATCTAACCAACAAACACTGTCAGACATTTTGCCACCACCAGAACACCACCTCACAGGGAAGCTCACTGAAAGGAAGGAATTCTGTGTATGCTGGTGAAGTCAGTGTAGCCAATAGCATGATGGGAGTTGTAGTCACAGATATTGCTCACCCTCACAATTGGCCCTTCAACACCACTCTGAACCATGCTCTCATCAGAGGGAGTGGAAAAAAACTGATAAGATGGCTGACACTGGGTACTGCTGTGGGGAGCACAAGCCCCTGCTGGGAACTGTGCACCAACCAACAGCAGGACACCACTGACTGACATCCTGAAAGCAAACTTGCACTCCCTGCAATGGAAGCACGTTCCATGGTGGGATATCTGGCTGGGTGGGAAGGAGGACTGACAGCACTGACCATAGTTACCAGCAGCTCTTCTCACACACACCCTTAACACAAACTCCACACAACTCACCTGGGAGAATGCATTGTCTCACACTCCAATTAAATATCCCACAAAGAACCACCACCCTGGGTTATGCTGTGTGAAGCACAAGGACACTTTTGGGACTTGTAGCCAAACTAACGCCAGGACAACACTGTCAGCCATCCTGTCAGCACAGGCACACCTACCCCACAGGGAAGCAGAGTCAAAAGGAAGGAAGTATGGGCATGCTGGGAATGGGGGTGTAGGCAATAGCATGATGGGAGTGGTAGTCACAGCTCAACATCCCCCAGCTGCATGGCCCAGCAAGGTCACACTGAAGCATGCACACCTCACAGGGAGTGAAAAGCCACTTCAAAGATGTCTGACAATGGTGCTCTGTTGTGGGGAGCACAAGGCCCTGCTGGGAACAGGGCACCAACCAACAGCAGGACACCACTGTCAGCCATCTTGCCATTGCTGTCACACTCACACACAGTGAAGTCCACTCAAAAGGAAGGAAGTATGGGCATGCTGGGAAGGGGGTGTAGGCAATAGCATGATGGGAGTGGTAGTCACAGCTCAACATCCCCACCCGCATGGCCCAGCAAGCTCACACTTAAGCATGCACACCTCACAGGGAGTGAAAAGCCACTTCAAAGATGTCTGACAATGGTGCTCTGTTGTGGGGAGCACAAGGCCCTGCTGGGAACTGGGCACCAACCAACAGCAGGACACCACTGTCAGCCATCTTGCCATTGCTGTCACACTCACACACAGTGAAGTCCACTCAAAAGGAAGGAAATATGGGCATGCTGGGAAGGGGGTGTAGGCAATAGCATGATGGGAGTGGTAGTCACAGCTCAACATCCCCCACCCGCATGGCCCAGCAAGCTCACACTGAAGCATGCACACCTCACAGGGAGTGAAAAGCCACTTCAAAGATGTCTGACAATGGTGCTCTGTTGTGGGGAGCACAAGGCCCTGCTGGGAACTGGGCACCAACCAACAGCAGGACACCACTGTCAGCCATCTTGCCATTGCTGTCACACTCACACACAGTGAAGTCCACTCAAAAGGAAGTGTTGTATTCCTCTTAGGGTGTCTATAATGGGCTTTCCAGTATCATGTCCTTATATAGGCACAATTCGCCCTGACCTTATATAGGCATAAAATCCCAGCCCTTATTTAGGCTTTAAACCGTGCACTCCAAATACAGGCATGGTCTCCGACATCCGTCCACCCTAACGTCACAACGAGTTCGTGAAGAACAGACCCTTAGGCTGCGGGAGTTTCCTAGCCCAGGACTATTGATTTCTTCAAGGACTCATATATTATGCATGAACCATTATTCCTTAGGGGTTCATTCATGACGTCTTTCGCTGTCCGACTCACGTCAATACTAACATTCTTAGGTACTCTCAAGTATAAATATACCTTCCCTAGCCCTTGTTAACTAGAGGAGACCTCGACTTCAGAGGAGCCCGTTTCCCGGCCTGACGCACTGAGAAGACGCTGTCATCCCTGCACGCAGAGAGTCCAGCTTCCAGTGATCTAACTTCCCTTGCGGGGTGTTGGAGTTCGAGTCTGGCAAAGAGATTCCTACCTCTCTCATTCTTCAGGTATGGAGCTGATAAGAACCTAGAGGGACTCTTGGCATACTAGGCATACTAGGCTTAACATACTCTTAGTATACCATAGTAAGGAATACTTCACCTACTTCATACCTCTCCCTACACCTAGGTTAGGTTAGGTACATTGGGGTAGAACTTGATTAGAAACGCATCGTATGAGTACTCGCATTTTTAGCTCATGTTATTTATGTATGTGAATATACGCTAAAAGATAATGCTATCGCAGTATTATTTATTCCTACTGCTCACACTGTACATTATTTATCTCGCATGCTGTCTTGTGATCGTAACAGCACATTTAACTTACACCAGAAACAAGACTGTTCAATAAATCTTTTATTGAAAACGCCCATCTATTTCTTTCTGTGTAACTTGGAGAAAACTAAGCATGCACGATTGAGCTGAGTGAAATAGTTATCTATTGTTTCCACGACTCTGGGACACGTTCTGATTCTAAAGGGAAACATAGCGGTCATGTTTTGCGGCTGCCAGAAACTACTCCCTTCTTGTTGTCAAGGAGTTTCTAGTGGCCTCTGAGCTAGCTGGCACAAGTAATTAAGTTTAATATACTCGATAGGGACATACTGACCTTAGTCCTATGTCAAACCTATAGGATATATTATTCCAATGCGCAGAGCCTATTAGGGAAATAGGAGCTACACTACAGAAGGAAGTATGGGCATGCTGGGAAGGGGGTGTAGGCAATAGCATGATGGGAGTGGTAGTCACAGCTCAACATCCCCCACCCGCATGGCCCAGCAAGCTCACACTGAAGCATGCACACCTCACAGGGAGTGAAAAGCCACCTCAAAGATGTCTGACACTGGCCTCTGTTGTGGGGAGCACAAGGCCCTGCTGGGAACTGGGCACCAACCAACAGCAGGACACCACTGTCAGCCATCTTGCCATTGCTGTCACACTCACACACAGTGAAGTCCACTCAAAAGGAAGGAAATATGGGCATGCTGGGAAGGGGGTGTAGGCAATAGCATGATGGGAGTGGTAGTCACAGCTCAACATCCCCCACCCGCATGGCCCAGCAAGCTCACACTGAAGCATGCACACCTCACAGGGAGTGAAAAGCCACTTCAAAGATGTCTGACAATGGTGCTCTGTTGTGGGGAGCACAAGGCCCTGCTGGGAACTGGGCACCAACCAACAGCAGGACACCACTGTCAGCCATCTTGCCATTGCTGTCACACTCACACACAGTGAAGTCCACTCAAAAGGAAGTGTTGTATTCCTCTTAGGGTGTCTATAACGGGCTTTCCAGTATCATGTCCTTATATAGGCACAATTCGCCCTGACCTTATATAGGCATAAAATCCCAGCCCTTATTTAGGCTTTAAACCGTGCACTCCAAATACAGGCATGGTCTCCGACATCCGTCCACCCTAACGTCACAACGAGTTCGTGAAGAACAGACCCTTAGGCTGCGGGAGTTTCCCTAGCCCAGGACTATTGATTTCTTCAAGGACTCATATATTATGCATGAACCATTATTCCTTAGGGGTTCATTCATGACGTCTTTCGCTGTCCGACTCACGTCAATACTAACATTCTTAGGTACTCTCAAGTATAAATATACCTTCCCTAGCCCTTGTTAACTAGAGGAGACCTCGACTTCAGAGGAGCCCGTTTCCCGGCCTGACGCACTGAGAAGACGCTGTCATCCCTGCACGCAGAGAGTCCAGCTTCCAGTGATCTAACTTCCCTTGCGGGGTGTTGGAGTTCGAGTCTGGCAAAGAGATTCCTACCTCTCTCATTCTTCAGGTATGGAGCTGATAAGAACCTAGAGGGACTCTTGGCATACTAGGCATACTAGGCTTAACATACTCTTAGTATACCATAGTAAGGAATACTTCACCTACTTCATACCTCTCCCTACACCTAGGTTAGGTTAGGTACATTGGGGTAGAACTTGATTAGAAACGCATCGTATGAGTACTCGCATTTTTAGCTCATGTTATTTATGTATGTGAATATACGCTAAAAGATAATGCTATCGCAGTATTATTTATTCCTACTGCTCACACTGTACATTATTTATCTCGCATGCTGTCTTGTGATCGTAACAGCACATTTAACTTACACCAGAAACAAGACTGTTCAATAAATCTTTTATTGAAAACGCCCATCTATTTCTTTCTGTGTAACTTGGAGAAAACTAAGCATGCACGATTGAGCTGAGTGAAATAGTTATCTATTGTTTCCACGACTCTGGGACACGTTCTGATTCTAAAGGGAAACATAGCGGTCATGTCTTACGGCTGCCAGAAACTACTCCCTTCTTGTTGTCAAGGAGTTTCTAGTGGCCTCTGAGCTAGCTGGCACAAGTAATTAAGTTTAATATACTCGATAGGGACATACTGACCTTAGTCCTATGTCAAACCTATAGGATATATTATTCCAATGCGCAGAGCCTATTAGGGAAATAGGAGCTACACTACAGAAGGAAGTATGGGCATGCTGGGAAGGGGGTGTAGGCAATAGCATGATGGGAGTGGTAGTCACAGCTCAACATCCCCCACCCGCATGGCCCAGCAAGCTCACACTGAAGCATGCACACCTCACAGGGAGTGAAAAGCCACCTCAAAGATGTCTGACACTGGCCTCTGTTGTGGGGAGCACAAGGCCCTGCTGGGAACTGGGCACCAACCAACAGCAGGACACCACTGTCAGCCATCTTGCCATTGCTGTCACACTCACACACAGTGAAGTCCACTCAAAAGGAAGGAAATATGGGCATGCTGGGAAGGGGGTGTAGGCAATAGCATGATGGGAGTGGTAGTCACAGCTCAACATCCCCCACCCGCATGGCCCAGCAAGCTCACACTGAAGCATGCACACCTCACAGGGAGTGAAAAGCCACTTCAAAGATGTCTGACAATGGTGCTCTGTTGTGGGGAGCACAAGGCCCTGCTGGGAACTGGGCACCAACCAACAGCAGGACACCACTGTCAGCCATCTTGCCATTGCTGTCACACTCACACACAGTGAAGTCCACTCAAAAGGAAGTGTTGTATTCCTCTTAGGGTGTCTATAACGGGCTTTCCAGTATCATGTCCTTATATAGGCACAATTCGCCCCTGACCTTATATAGGCATAAAATCCCAGCCCTTATTTAGGCTTTAAACCGTGCACTCCAAATACAGGCATGGTCTCCGACATCCGTCCACCCTAACGTCACAACGAGTTCGTGAAGAACAGACCCTTAGGCTGCGGGAGTTTCCCTAGCCCAGGACTATTGATTTCTTCAAGGACTCATATATTATGCATGAACCATTATTCCTTAGGGGTTCATTCATGACGTCTTTCGCTGTCCGACTCACGTCAATACTAACATTCTTAGGTACTCTCAAGTATAAATATACCTTCCCTAGCCCTTGTTAACTAGAGGAGACCTCGACTTCAGAGGAGCCCGTTTCCCGGCCTGACGCACTGAGAAGACGCTGTCATCCCTGCACGCAGAGAGTCCAGCTTCCAGTGATCTAACTTCCCTTGCGGGGTGTTGGAGTTCGAGTCTGGCAAAGAGATTCCTACCTCTCTCATTCTTCAGGTATGGAGCTGATAAGAACCTAGAGGGACTCTTGGCATACTAGGCTTAACATACTCTTAGTATACCATAGTAAGGAATACTTCACCTACTTCATACCTCTCCCTACACCTAGGTTAGGTTAGGTACATTGGGGTAGAACTTGATTAGAAACGCATCGTATGAGTACTCGCATTTTTAGCTCATGTTATTTATGTATGTGAATATACGCTAAAAGATAATGCTATCGCAGTATTATTTATTCCTACTGCTCACACTGTACATTATTTATCTCGCATGCTGTCTTGTGATCGTAACAGCACATTTAACTTACACCAGAAACAAGACTGTTCAATAAATCTTTTATTGAAAACGCCCATCTATTTCTTTCTGTGTAACTTGGAGAAAACTAAGCATGCACGATTGAGCTGAGTGAAATAGTTATCTATTGTTTCCACGACTCTGGGACACGTTCTGATTCTAAAGGGAAACATAGCGGTCATGTCTTTGCGGCTGCCAGAAACTACTCCTTCTTGTTGTCAAGGAGTTTCTAGTGGCCTCTGAGCTAGCTGGCACAAGTAATTAAGTTTAATATACTCGATAGGGACATACTGACCTTAGTCCTATGTCAAACCTATAGGATATATTATTCCAATGCGCAGAGCCTATTAGGGAAATAGGAGCTACACTACAGAAGGAAGTATGGGCATGCTGGGAAGGGGGTGTAGGCAATAGCATGATGGGAGTGGTAGTCACAGCTCAACATCCCCCACCCGCATGGCCCAGCAAGCTCACACTGAAGCATGCACACCTCACAGGGAGTGAAAAGCCACCTCAAAGATGTCTGACACTGGCCTCAGCTGTGGGGAGCACAAGGCCCTGCTGGGAACTGGGCACCAACCAACAACAGGACACCACTGTCAGCCATCTTGCCATTGCTGTCACACTCACATACAGTGAAGTCCACCCAAAAGGAAGGGAGTATGGGCATGCTGGGAAGGGGGATGTAGGCAATAGCATGATGGGAGTGGTAGTCACAGATATTGGTCACCCTCACAATTGGCCCGTCAACACCACTCTGAACCATGCTCACATCACAGGGAGTGGCAAAGAACTGACAAGATGGCTGACACTGGGTACTGCTGTGGGGAGCACAAGGCCCTGCTGGGAACTGGGCACCAACCAACAGCAGGACACCACTGACTGACATCCTGAGAGTCAACCTGCACCCACTGCAACGGTGGCATGCTTCATGGTGGGATAACTGGGCTGGGGGGAGAAGGAGGGCCGGATGTCAACCAAATACCACCAATGCTGGCCATGCACACACCTCAACATTCACATTGAAATGCTTCAGGTTGGCAGGACAATGTGCTACACCAATACCAACCTCTGACAGTGACAACTTAGGACAATGCAATGTACAGGCCCGCATCCAGAGGTACAGTCACAACTGTCAGGTGTTTGAACCATTGATGCCTGTAGAAACATAACATACATTGTGTGTCTCTTCCAAAAACAGGTGATGATGGGGACACAGCAGCAGACTATGAGGAGTCCCTGTCCCAGGCTCCGGGGGACCCTGAGCTCTCTGGTGTGGAACAGCCTCTGCCCTCCTCGGATGGCGAAGACCTACCTGGCACCTTCGGTGTGAGTCATCATGCAGCACCAGCAGGATCACCATCTGCACCACCTGCACCCACTCCTCCAACAACTGCCAACACAGACAGACCAAGGACCACCAATGACAACAGCACAGTGACCCCAGCCCACCGTGAAGCAACGGACAACAACCCCAGTACCAACCCCCAAGGGGGCCTAGGGTCACCTGTGCGTGCCACCGCAGTTCCCACACGTGTGGCCAGGGGTGGTGGGAGGGGTGGTAGGCAGAGGTAGCTGTTTGCAGAGGGGTCTGGACTGCATGATGACCCACAATGAGTGGGGCTTGGTCGCCCCACTCACTGCTGCCGCTCCTGCCTGCCTTGCCGCCTCCTGCCTGGAGATTCCTTCGCTCGCTGCCCGCTGCTCCTGGGACTTTCCCGCTGCTCCTGGGACTTTCCCGCTGCCCGCTGCTCCTGGGACTTCCCGCCACTGCCTCCCTGCGGCCCCGCCCCCCCGTGATTCCATTCGCCGCCCCGCTCCCGCCACCCAGCTGCTCCTCCCTCCAGGCTCCTTACTTATGACGCCCCCTGAGCGACCGCGCAGCGGCCGCGCGCAGTGGGAGCACCGACGGAGCGCCGAAGGTGCGCCAAAGGTAAGCCCGTCTGCGCCCGTCCGCGCCTGGCCCGCGCCCAGCGCCAGGACCCCTGGATCCCACCGATGCAACACTACTCGACGGACCTACGACGCCGCCACCCTCACCGCACTCAATGCCGGCCGGAACCCTGCCTGCTACCGAGCCTCACCGAGACGCACCCACGGACCCTTCACCTGCCAAGCCTGCCGATTCACCTGCCCCCGGACGTGCACCACCTCCGCCAAGTCGAGCACCAGCAGCAACCACCTGAAATGCATCCTGTTGAACACCCGCTCCGTCCACAGGCACGCCGTGGAACTCTGGGACCTGCTCGACGCAACAGCACCGGACGTCGCCTTCCTCACCGAAACCTGGATGAACGCCTCCTCAGCGCCCGACATCGCCATAGCCATCCCGGACGGATACAAGATCACCCGGAAGGACCGCGTCAACCAGACGGGAGGAGGCATCGCCATCGTACACAAGAACACCATCCGCATCTCGACTAACTCCGACGAGACCTTCACCGCCGCCGAACACCTACACTTCCAGATACACACTGACCCCAAGACCACCCTCCGAGGCACCCTCATCTACAGACCCCCGGGACCACGCACACTATTCAGCGAAGACATCGCAGACTTCATCAGCCCGCACGCCATGCCCTCCGCCGACTACATCCTCCTAGGGGACCTCAACTTCCACCTGGAGAACAACAACGACAGAAACACCACCGCCCTGCTGGACAACCTCGCCAACCTCGGACTCAAGCAACTGGTGAACACGCCCACCCACTACGCCGGCCACACGCTTGACCCCGTCTTCTCTTCCAGCAAGCACATCTCCTTCAGCCACGCCACCGGACTCCACTGGACCGACCACAGCTGCGTCCACTTCAGCTTCAGAAAGACTACGACCCACCACCACCCGCAACAGGCTCCCCGCCGGAGCTGGAGCAAGATCACCGCCGAGCAGCTCACCGCCTCCCTCAGCCAGAACACACCCACCAACACAACGGACCCAAACGAAGCAGCCAGCAACCTCGCCAAGTGGCTGACCGCCTGCGCCGACGACCTCGCACCACTAAAAACCCTCCCAGCAGACCCGGAAGCAAGAAAACCCCTTGGTTCACCAACGAACTCAAGGAATCCAAGAAGAACTGCCGCACTCTCGAGAAAGCCTGGCGACTCGACCAGACCACAGACAACAGGACCGCCCTCAAGCACGCCACCCGCAAACACCACCAGATGATCCGTGCCACCAAGAAGTCGGCACTCAAAGAACGACTGGACAACAACGCCCACGACAGCAAGGAACTTTTCAGCATCGTCAAAGAGTTCTCCAACCCCAGCGCCGGAAACAACGACATCACCCCCTCGCAAGACCTCTGCAACTCACTCGCCGCGTTCTTCCACCGCAAGATCACCGACATACATAACAGCTTCGACGCACAGACCACGCACCCTACCGCCGAACCAACGCCCGCCACCACCACCCTCTGCAACTGGACCCCGATCAGCACCGAAGACACCACCCGCACGATGAACTCCATCCACTCCGGATCACCAACCGACCCCTGCCCACACCACGTCTTCAACAAAGCCGACGCCACCATCGCACCCCATCTCCGGGACATCATCAACTCCTCCTTCCACACCGCCACCTTCCCGGAGAGCTGGAAGCACGCCGAGCTTACCGCCCTCCTGAAGAAACCAACGGCGGACCCCACCGACCTCAAGAACTACCGTCCCATCTCGCTCCTTCCGTTTCCGGCCAAAGTCATCGAGAAGACCGTCAACAGACAGCTTGCCGCCTTCCTCGAGACGAATGGATCCCTCGACCCCTCGCAGTCCGGGTTTCGGGCCAACCACAGCACCGAGACCGCCCTTATCGCAGCCACCGACGACATCAGAACCCTAACCGACAACGGGGAAACAGCAGCCCTCATCCTCTTGGACCTCTCCGCGGCGTTCGACACCGTCTGCCACCGCACCCTAGTGAAGCGCCTCAGCAACATCGGAATCCGAGAGAAAGCACTGGAATGGATCATCTCGTTCCTCGCCGGAAGAACCCAGAGAGTCCGCCTCCCCCGTTCAGATCCGAGGCCACCGAAGTCATCTGAGGCGTTCCACAAGGATCTTCACTCAGTCCAACCCTCTTCAACGTCTACATGAGCCCCTCGCAGCCATCGCACGCCAACACAACCTCAACATCATCTCCTACGCCGACGACACCCAGCTGATCCTCTCCCTCACCAACGACCCCACCACCGCCAGAGCCAACCTACACGACGGGATGAGAGACGTCGCCGACTGGATGAGGAACAGCCGCCTTAAACTGAACTCAGACAAGACGGAAGTCCTCATCCTGGGCTCATCACCCTCCGCCTGGGACGACTCTTGGTGGCCCCCGGCCCTGGGCACCGCGCCCAAGCCAACGGACCACGCACGCAACCTGGGCTTCATCCTGGACTCCTCCCTGTCGATGACCAGACAAGTCAACGCCGTCTCATCTTCGTGCTTCAACACCCTGCGCATGCTCCGCAAGATCTTCAGATGGATCCCCACTGAAACCAGGAAGACCGTCACCCAGGCACTCGTCACCAGCCGACTGGACTATGGGAACACCCTCTACGCCGGAACCACAGCCAAACTTCAAAAAAGACTCCAGCGCATCCAGAACGCCTCCGCACGACTCATCCTGGACATCCCCCGGCACAGCCACATCACCGGACACCTGAAAGACCTGCACTGGCTCCCCGTCAGCAAGAGAATCACGTTCAGACTCCTCACCCACGCACACAAGGCCCTCCACGACCTGGGCCCCAAGTACCTCAACGACCGCATGACCTTCTACACGCCCACCCGCCAGCTACGATCAACCAGCCACGCCCTCGCCACCGTACCACGCATCCGCAGAGCCACCGCCGGAGGAAGATCCTTCTCCTACCTGGCAGCCAAGACCTGGAACTCCCTCCCCACTCACCTTCGGCGAACCCAGGACCATCTCTCCTTCAGGAAGCAGCTCAAGACCTGGCTGTTCGAGCAGTAACTTACCCCCTCCCCCAGCGCCTTGAGACCCTCCCGGGTGAGTAGCGCGCTCTATAAATGCCATGATTGATTGATTGATTGACAACTGGTACACATTGCTGATGCGTACCAGAATAGCACCGGAGAGGTCAGCCAGGTAGTGGGGATCCTCAAGGACATTCAACAGCAGCAGGCTGCCCATCATGCCCGCTTGGACTCACACATGTCCCGTGTGGAGACACACATGTCCTGTGTGGGGACACACATGGCTGGCATGGAGTACAAGTGGGACACATTGCAAGAACTGACAGCGGTGCATAGGGACATATTGACATGCCTCCGCCAGATTAGCACCAACATGGCCACACCTCCCTGTGTGCCCACAACATCTGGTGCCGCAACAACTGCAACTGCCACAGGGAGGGAGGATGACTCTGGCGGAGAGTCCTCTGCACCGCAGCAGCCTGCACGTGAGGGTCCCCCTCCAAAGAAGAGGGGTCGTCCGAGGAAGGAGAACTGAGAGGCCGATGGCCATGTACATCCCCCAGGAACCCAACACCTGTTCTGGAAATCCACCTTTGTGTGCAAACTGTTCACCCTGTCGAATGCAACCCAACTCCCTCACATGACATGGGGAGTTTAAGTTGGACCAATGTATCAGATGACTGTGGACTTTACTCAGGACATTTCTGCTACCAACACTTCCAACTCATCTGGGAACTTTGGATTACAATCCCAATGTACAGCACCCACCATCCTGTGCACTATCCTCACACATGTATGTAAATAAAATCACTAATACACCATACTTGCCTCTGTTGTGATTCCAACGTTGTTTCTGTCATGGAGATGATGATCTGCTAAATGACACTGTGCATGCTAACTGCTACAGCAAGTTCAACACCGTCATGTGAGTCATGGCGACGTGACACATATGAGGGAGACACACCACTAGGGCTACACAGCACATACACACCAGGGCCATCTGACTCATCGCCTACACTGATGTTGCCAGGAAATACAGTGGAATGCACAGACACCACACCTATTCAGAGTCTGTGTTAACTAGCCCACAGGTGAAGTAAGCTAATGTCAGTCAGATGTGTGACCACAGACAACGCACATCCCAAAGTGAAGCACAGGTTTATTACACATTTGCAACATGTTGTTTCCACTACAGATGCAAGGTAATCCCACGTGGCTGTGGCCACACAGTCAACAATTGTAGAAGAAATAAAGTCCAGGGGTGTGGGGCACATCACCTGTAGGGAAACGACTGCTTCCACCCTGGAAGTTGAACCATGGTGTCGGGGGATCCGAGTGGACCAAACAACTCTGAAAGCACCCTGTGAAGGACAGACATGACACACAGTCAAAAGCACTGAAGAACAGGACAGAACTGCAATACTCATGCTCAATACATGTCACAAGATACCTACACAAAACCAAGTTAGCATGTCAACACTGTTGGGGAGTACAGACTACCTGTAAGGACACACCGCTGCACGCATCCAGTCAAGTAGCACATGGCCACACTCAAACAGCAACAGAGCACCACCAACACATATCATGCAAACACAAATCATTGACATGACATCTCTGGATACTCACATCCAGCTGAAGAAGTTGGTGATGAGCTGTGTGCGGACATCACCATCATCATCATCACTGGCATCGTGGCCCAGGCCAGGATCCTCCACAGGTGGCGGATGTTGGTCATCGTCATCCAGGATGAGAGGCAACTCCGTCCGCACTGCCAGGTTGTGTAGCATGCAGCAGACGATGAAAATCTTGCACACCTTTTCTGGGGCATATGGGAGGGCCCCTCCTGTCTTGTCCAGGCAGCGAAAGCGGCTCTTCAGGAGACCAAATGTCCGCTCGATCACTCTCCTGGTCCGACCATGTGCCTCATTGTAGCGCATCTGGGCTGGTGTCACAGGGTTCCTGAGAGGTGTCAGCAACCACGGCATGTTGGGGTATCCGGAGTCACCTACATACAGACAATTGCACATTAGCTGAGTTGGAAAAGAGGGTGGAATACAACATTGCAGAACACACACAATGGCACAAAGTCAGCACCCACCGACAAGCCAGGCACGCTGGTTCGGCATCTGTGACATTATCCTCGGGATGCGACTACTCCTCATCACGTAGGCATCGTGTGCAGAACCGGGGAAACGTGCACACACATGTGAGATGGTCATATCTGCAAGACATACCACCAGAGCATTGATAGAATGGTAATGTTTCCGGTTCCTGAATGCCTGCTCATGTGCCTGTGGTGGTACCAAAGCCACATGTGTCCCATCAATGGAGCCAATGACATGTGGCATGCTCCCCAGGGCATAGAAGTCACTCTTGACGTCAGTGAGTTGTTGACGTTTAGGGAAATAGATGTACTGGTTCAGGTATCTCAACATTGCCTCCAAAACATCGCGTAGCACACGGCTGAACATGGTCTGTGACATCCCACCAGCAGACGCCAGTGTGTTGAAAGGTACCGGTGGCAAAGAAGTGTAGGGCTGCCATCACCTTCACCTTGGGGGTCAGCGCTGTAGGGTATGTCCGGCCAGGTTGCAAATGTGGGGCCAACCGCACCGTCAATTCCTCAATCAGCGGCCTGTTGAAGCGGTACCGTCGGATGCAGTCACGTTCAACCATGGTTGCAAGGTCAGGGAATGGTCTATGGACAGCTGGTGCCCTGCAGTGCATAGGTGAACAAAGAAAGATTGTCAGTCACCCCACATATGTGGCATTGACCATACTCAATATCACATGATACATCATTACAAGACACAAGTACTTGATGTGTGTGCCGTTCTGTATGGACATATATGGCACCTACATGGCCAACATCTAACATCACAGTTCAACATGTGTTGACAACAAGTTCCAGGTCGTGCTATGGGAAATCATTAGGCTGTGTCACAGTACCCATGTACTGCTGTCACGTTCCAAACACACACCACAGTGACAAGTGAGGACAGATGTGTCACAGGCATCACAGCTCATTGACAGGTAGATTCCCAGGGACCCTGTATTGCCACATGGACATTGGCATGACATGGCGTATCATGTACACGTTAGCAATACAACCATGACTCACACAGGTAGTGGCCCCTGTTGCCTCTGCAGTACAGACATGGACGTCTGTGACACACACACACGCACAACATCAAAGTCGATGCACAAACAACGTGGATGTGGAGACTGTCTCCCATTGTGCACATTGAATCAGAGACATCTGAAACACAACATGCACACAGACTGTGGAGGGCCATCACTATTGTGGCAATGGGTCACACTGTGACGTACATACCTTCCCACATGGGACTCAGGGTGTATGTGACATGACATACACATACACAACCTGGAAATGTGACCATGCAACATGCCCTGAACTGAACAGTTGCATATCACAGTGGTCATGTGCACAACACACAAAGGATTCTGTCCCCATGAACACGTGCACGGCCTGGGAGTGGCTGCCAACAAGTGCCACCAAAAAAACCACAGGTTGACCCCCATACACACACAGGTAATGCAGCCTTACATGCCTTAGGATACAGTGTGGACAGGCTGTGGTGTTGTAGGTGTGCCCCTTAGTCCCTGGCAAGTAATTGTGGCTGGCATACGTTCACCAGTGACAACCATGGTGACATATGCGAGTGATTTGTACAGGGACGCGTTGTACAGCAATGGACCGATCGGTGCGCACGCATTGGCCATTGCATATGATGTGAATGGGTACGCGTTGTACAGCAATGGACCGATCGGTGCGCACGCATTGGCCATTGCATATGATGTGAACGGGTACGCGTTGTACAGCAATGGACCGATCGGTGTGCACGCATTGGCCATTGCATATGATGTGGTCAGAAATACGCGTTGTACAGCAATGGACCGATCGGTGCGCACGCATTGGCCATTGCATATGATGTGAACGGGTATGCGTTGTACAGCAATGGACCGATCGGTGCGCACGCATTGGCCATTGCATATGATGTGAACTGGTACGCGTTGTACAGCAATGGACCGATCGGTGTGCACGCATTGGCCATTGCATATGATGTGGTCAGAAATACGCGTTGTACAGCAATGGACCGATCGGTGCGCACGCATTGGCTATGGCCTGGCATGGCAACGGATGCGTTTTCGAACCTTTAACGAGTCTGATGCAGTAAATTCAATTGGCCAACCACAACAATGTTGCAAATTCAGGGTGTCATGAAGTTGAACTTTTGAAGGATGCTGTGGGCGTGTATGAGTGGTGCAATTCCATGGATTGGCCAGATTCAGAAGATGCAAACGACTTGGACCTATCACTTTGGACACATGGGACAGTATCTGCCTCTGCAGCACACATATAATGCTGGCTGTTCCCCTGAGAGCTCACTTGCCTGCACTACATGCTCCAGGACGACATCTGCCACCACCACTGCTGCTGTATCTGCATCCTCTGGCTACTGCAATGGCACGTACTGTGGAGAGAGCCCCTGCTTTCAGCACTGAGGAGAACCAGGCCCTGCTGGACAGCCTCCTTCCACAGTACAGCAAGCTGTATGGGAAACCAGGAGAGCAGGTGAGTGTGCTGTCCACTGCCTTACTAAATGTGCATGTTGTCTGACTAGCAAGACTTACAGTGTGCACGCCACTGGCTAGCATGCTCACTGAGTAGTTGTCACCCCCCAAAGTGTGTAGTTACATGCACTGAACAGGTATAGTGCAGTAACAGTGCATTCCAACAAGGTTTTACTTCCCAGGCAATGAGACCATGTAGTAACTGCTGGCAAACTGTTCATAGCCATCGTTGCACTGCCTGTGTACATCATGTGCACCTGTGATTGAGACATGTATATCCAAATGTGTGATGCACGGATATGTTGCATGTGTAGTAATGGCCTTTTCACTTTGTCATCCTCACAGGTTGATGCCCACCAGAAGCAGGAAATCTGGCTGACCATCGCCCGGGCAGTAAGATCCGTGGGGTCTACAAGCGCCGGATCCGCAACTGCCAGAAGAGGTGGCAGGACCTTCGGGGCTGGACCCGGAGGATCGCAAGGGTCCAGCTGAAGCTGTCGCCTCCTCGCAGGAGGGGCGGACACCGGATCCTGACCCCCCACATGCTCAGGATCCTGGCGGTGGTCTTCCCTGACCTGGATGGGCAGCTGAAGGCCAGACAGCAGCAAGGAGGGGGTGAGTCCATGACTGCACTGTGAACTTTGTCTGACATGCTATGTGCCCTCCTCTGGCCTGGTTAAACTTCCACAGTACATCAGTCTTGTGGTCCAGGACCCATGTCCCTCAATTGTGACATGCCCACTCCTCATCTGATACCCAGGTGTGGCCCTTACAGTCAGGAAATTGTGTCACTTGTGTACTGTGTCCTTGCATTTTGCTTAGCTCAAGGTGGGGGACAGCATTTGTTCCCGTAACTTTGTGGTGGGCTTCATGGGTGGGTCAATTGCTTACACAATGCCTGAGTTCTGACATGTAATCTGCGTGTAACTTTGATATGTGGTACAATTGCTGATCTGACTCACCACATGTGCCTGGGGTATTTGGCACACACCCATGCTGCGGGTGGGAACAATGTTTGGGCCTCAGGAGTATGTATATCAAGTGTGTCACACATACTTAGCCACCTGCCTACTGTCCAGGGCTCATCCCTCTTTCATGAGGAGCAGGACAGTCATGCCTACTCCAGGCCATACAATACACTCTGTACTCCCACTCCCGTGTATCAGCTCACACGTTGTGCTCAGTGAAATGTTCCCTCAGGTGTCTGCCTCTGTGTCATTGTGCTGTGGCTCCGTTGTCAGGACTACTGGGGTGTTTATCGGTTAGGGCTCAGCATGCCACCTGAGATGTGACCATAGGAGACGATACTTGTGTGATATAGGTGTTTGATCACTTGACTGTGCATACTGGGGTATGCGACTGTGAAGTTCAGGCAGCTGTTTCTCATTCACAGCAGATTGTGAGGTGCTCAGGTTCAGAGGGTTGTGTTTCATGTCTCCCATATGTCCAATTGGTATGACGTGGACAAATAAGAGTTCAGATGATGTGGTTTGTGGGGGATGGACATGTGCACTTGTCAGCTACAGAACTTGCATTCCCCATGACCTAGGATTGTGACACAGTGCAGACTGTTGTTAGCTGGCTGCCCTGCCCATGTGACTGGAGACAGTGATGTATGACTTTGCAGGCATGCCTGTGCCATGGCATTAAACTCCCTAAGAGTGATCCTGCAGGTGAGTGACATGTGCTACATGCACCCCATTGTGGCATTGACTATCAGGACATGGGTGCATCATGGTGTCTGGTGCTGGTATGCATCACATGCATTTCAAAATAGACTCTGGCCATCCCTTTATCCAGATACCTGTACTGACTCAGTGGCAAGAGATGTGATGTGTGCATGTTGACATACTTCACTGTGTTCTCTGCAATGTCCAACTACTGTGTAGGTGGTGCATGTGTCCACACTGGGGTATTACCATCCGACAGGCACCAGACTGATAGGTGCAAGGCCAGGAGGGATGTGAGTGCCATGGTTGACCATCAGACTGACAATTGGCTTCTCCTACTCTGTTTGGGCACTTTTGGAAATGTTCAACTAAGGATGCCAGGGCTTGCTCTGTAATGTGCTGTACTTACTGTGGTGTGTGCGGTCAGTGCAGGTGACTGATGTTTGTCTGTTTCCCTAATTGTTTGCAGATACATCCACGGCCACAGGAGGGGACAGCTCCACGGACCAGGAGGAGCTGCAGAGCCAGACTGGGTCAGCAGCCGATGAGTGGTCGGAGGGACCCAGTGGCACAGAGGGCGAGGGGAGCCACACCGAGGAGTCCTCAGCACCATCCACCTCAGCTGAGGACCACAGCAGCTCGGAGGATGACTCCCTTGTGGAGGCGGGTGTCAGCAGCCACCACACCCCAGCTAGTATTGCTGTCCCCGCCACTACCACCACCACCGCCCTCCCATCGGCTCCCATTCCAGAGGTCCGTGGAGGCTCTCGTGTTCGGGAGCATGTCTCCTTTGTGCCAGGCACCGCACCCCCTGCCCCTGTGTCCCCTGCTGCCCTGAGTGAGGAGTCTGTGTACCTACTTCGCCAGCTCCATGTAGGGCAGACAGCAATGCTGAGTATCCTCCATGCACACACCACTCTGTTGACACAGCTGGTGTCGTTCATGGAGGGCATCTCATCGGGCATGTCTGCCCTACAGAGGAGCAATAGGTCCATGGACTCCTCCCTGACGGCAGCAGTGTCCCTCCTCCAACAGTCCCTCACCCCTCCTACCTCTGCCCCATCCACACTTCCTGGCACCCTACCTGTCCCAAGCACATGCACACCTGCACAATCACCCAAACACACAGACACGAGCAGCACAGGAACACCCAAAACAAAAACAAAACGTGCACGCAAGCATCCTCAGGGGACTGATACCACACCCACAGGGGATGGGGAACAGACACACACACAGGCATCCACAGTCACTCCGCAGTCCTCCGATACCTCTCCCTCCAAGGCCCCTTCCCTTGCCTCACCTGCAACCCCACCTACAAAGCAGCTCTTCCTCTGTGACCTCGGCCTCTTCCCCTCCGATCCAGCTGATCCAGCATACAGGGGGAAGAGGAAGTCCACCCACATTGAGGGGAGTGCCCCTCACCCCCGGACACCCTCCCCAGGCACAGACAGACTGAGGCCCCCATCCGCAAGTCCCCCCGGACCCGGAAGAGCAAGACCCCGCCGCCGCCCTGCAGCTCAACCACCAAGTCTCCTTCCTCCATCCCTCAGGCCCCTACTCCACAGGTTCCCCCACCACACCCTGCCCCAGGTTCCCCCACCCACAGATACACCATCCCCAAAATTATCCGGCCTTCTCCCCCTACCACTTGCTCTTCCAGCACCACACCCCCGCTGCGCATGTTTGTGCCACTGGTGTGGAGACCGTGTCCTCCCCCTCTGTCCTGCCCACCTTACCTGAACCCCATTCTACTCCCCTGGAGATAGGCACTGCAGTGGAGTCCATTACCACCCCGTCTGACTTGGGCACTGCAGTGGGGAACCTGTCCACTCCATCTGCCCAGCCCACTGCAGTCGTGCCGGCACCCACACCATCTGACTCATGCCCCCCAGTTGTGCCGGCACACACCATGTCAGACACCTCCACTGCAGTTGTCAGTGACTCTCCAGCACCCACCACCCCTTCCCTGCCTCCTTCTGGTGAGCCCTGATCCTGTCCCTGGGGTGCCTGGCCTGCCCCCCGTATGCCCCTCCGAGGGGAATGTCCCTGGTATGCAGCAGTGCAGGCATGCAAAGGGTGACATCTGCCACTGTCACCCTGTTTGGACTTTAATGATGGACTGGCCATTGGCCTTTGTTTTTTTCTGGACTTTCACTTTTAAACACACATATGCTGAATAAAGCTACTTTCTGTTCTCTAGTGGTTTTGCTTCTGATGTACATGATGTTGATGATGCTAACCATGCCCTTGCTGCAGTGATGGTGATTTTTGATATCAGGAAAATGAAGTGTTACTGTGCAGGACCCGATGTGGTCCAGGGGGAATGTGTCCTATCCTGGTGTGTATCCATATCATCCTTTGCAGCAATATGAGGGTGTCATGTTTTCAATATTTGGCAATGTGATTTACTACTTTTATTTGCAATATCACATCTGTGGCTTACACCCCTGCACATCTGGTGTGCTTGCCATTGTTCAATTTGTCTATTTCCCTGACCGTGTGACCATCTCCACTGGACATGCAAATTTGGGCATCAATGGGGAAGGACTCATCTGTGTTATCAGTGCAACTTGATATACATGTGTGTTGGATCTCTGCAGATGATTTCGGTGACACTCCCATGACCAGGCTGATATGACGAGAGCCTTCATTTTGTGCTAATTGTTGACTGAGTGACCAAGTGTTCTGCTGACATGATAGAGCCCTACAGAGACAACGTATGGCACAGCTTTCCTTACACAGGAGTGGAGTCCCCTCATGGCAGTGTGTAATTCCGTGACATTGCCTGAGCCCAAGGTGTGTGTTGTGTGAGCATGTCTGTGTGTGTTCACTTCCATTTTGCTAGGCAGGCTGGGATCCCTAGTGATGTTCCTGTTTGTGATGCTTGCTGAGATGACCTATGTTCCCCCAAAGTCTTCTCCCTGGGTTCTCTGGGATGTCGGTGCATGGCACATTACTGGTCATCAGGGTGTCACCCATAGGTGTGTTTGCTGTCAGGGCTGAGTTTGTGGGCAAACGCAGATGAGACACAGTCAGGATTCCCCTTGGCACTTGTTGGTTACACAAGTCATGTAATTTACAGTTTGTGGTAGCTTTCAGTGATTGTAACACGTTGTGTGTGTGACTGCTGCCACTCCTCAGGGTCAGAGTTGCAATGTTGGAAGTTGTCTATGTGTGTTCTTTGTGGGTGACCTTGGCTTCTTCATTGGTGTGTGACTGTGGCCGGGATCCCATTGGTTGGTGTGGATTTGACGTCATGCCCATGTACGGCGTACTGTGCAGTGTGTCAGACATTCACGAGTCTTGTTGACTGGCCATGTGTGATGTGTTTCTGCACCTTAGTTCCCACCACCACCCCTGGGAGTGTCATGGGTGCATGTGCAATGTCACCAGTCCATGTGAGCTTCACTGCTGCACATTGGTGGAGATCAAGGTGTGTGGTGTTGAGTGTGTGCAAATGAGAGTTGTTTCACGGCTAGACCCCTGCCTCCATATTGGCCTTGGCTGACAGGCCGTGCTGATTGATTTGTGCTTGTGTAGGTGTGATGGTAGTTTGTTGCTCAGGACACATGAGTGTGGTTCACAGTGTGAACGACATCTAGCTTTGTCATCACAGTGGGATTATCATGCAGGCCAGTGTCACCACAATGTGGGGTCCCTGGGGGTAGTGCTGTGGCGGGTCTGTGTCTTGCTGTGTTAGTTGCTGTTCCTACAAGCTTGTGTGACATGTGTAATTTGTGCTCCCTCTCATCTAACAATGCCTGATTGCCCACATAGGGGAATCCGATCCATGAGTTACTTTTGTGTGGCACTGTATACACATCTGTGTAATTGGGATTCAGGCCTCCTCATGTGTTGTGTGGTTGCCTGCGGACACCGGCACACTCCCCCATCACCTGTTGTGTTTGATATGCAGTGTGGGGCTGCCTGTTTGTGTTTGTGCATCTGCACCACTGCATTGGCATATCTTTAGTGTGCCATTGGCTGTATGTTGTTTGGTGGGTTTCCCCTGCTGTCCCTGGGACTCCTAGGTCATCAGTCAGCACAATGATCATGGTTTGTATGTCCCATTGCTGCCATGGTATGGTATTTGTTCACCTCACATCTACAGTCTCCATAGGATATCTACATTTGTGTGCCCATTGGTGCAGATATGTGGCTCTGCATTATGATGGTCACTTCTGTCATTGTGTTATTGATGAATGTTGACAATGTCAGCCCCCATGGGTGATGTTTGTCTGCACATGGCCAAAGGTATGTCTTATTTGCACTGCACTGTTTGCCTCACCCAATCTATGTTGCTATGGGACACAAGCACTACTATGCCACTGATGTGTTTGTTGTTCTGTGACCAGGAATCATCCATGCTGTTTGGCATTTGCAGCTTTTTTCCATGACAACACTTACATTTTGGTCACTGTGATGATGGGGGGTTAGACTCCATTGTCACAATGTTCAAAATGTGCTTCAGCTATGGACCCCACACTTACCTTTTGGTCACTGTGATGATGGGGGTTAGACCCCATTGCCACAATGTTCAAAATGTGCTTCAGCTATGGACCCCACACTTACCTTCTGGTCACTGTGATGATGGGGGTTTAGACCCCATTGCCACAATGTTCAAAATGTGCTTCAGCTATGGACCCCACACTTACCTTCTGGTCACTGTGATGATGGGGGTTTAGACCCCATTGCCACAATGTTCAAAATGTGCTTCAGCTATGGACCCCACACTTACCTTTTGGTCACTGTGATGATGGGGGGGTTAGACCCCATTGCCACAATGTTCAAAATGTGCTTCAGCTATGGACCCCACACTTACCTTTTGGTCACTGTGATGATGGGGGGTTAGACCCCATTGCCACAGTGGTCATGGTCTGCTTGCATTGTGGAGGCCACACACATTTATGTGTGACACATGTGATAGGGGGTCACATTGTATGTTCAATGTCATGTTCAGTGTTGTAGGCATTTGACACAGTCTACACATGCTTGTCATGGTGTTGGGGGGATGTGTTTTTCTGACATTCCTTATGTTGGAGTTTGCTGGTTGTGTCATGCATTACCCGTCCTATGAGTAGGGGTGGTGTTGGTGGTAGGCATCCAGCCCCCCATGGGTAGGGGTGATGGTAGTGGTAGGCATCCAGCACCCCCTGAGTAGGGGTGGTGGTAGTGGTAGGCATCCAGCCCCCCATGAGTAGGGGTGGTGGTAGTGGTAGGCATCCAGCACCCCATGAGTAGGGGTGGTGGTAGTGGTAGGCATCCAGCACCCCATGAGTAGGGGTGGTGGTAGTGGTAGGCATCCAGCCCCCCCTGAGTAGGGGTGGTGGTAGTGGTAGGCATCCAGCCCCCCCTGAGTAGGGGTGGTGTTGGTGGTAGGCATTCAGCCCCCCCTGAGTAGGGGTGGTGGTAGTGGTAGGCATCTAGCACCCCATGAGTAGGGGTGGTGGTAGTGGTAGGCATCCAGCCCCCCCTGAGTAGGGGTGGTGGTAGTGGTAGGCATCCAGCCCCCCCTGAGTAGGGGTGGTGTTGGTGGTAGGCATCCAGCCCCCCTGAGTAGGGGTGGTGGTAGTGGTAGGCATCCAGCCCCCCTGAGTAGGGGTGGTGGTAGTGGTAGGCATCCAGCCCCCCTGAGTAGGGGTGGTGGTAGTGGTAGGCATCCAGCCCCCCCTGAGTAGGGGTGGTGTTGGTGGTAGGCATCCAGCCCCCTATGAGTGGGGATGGTAGTAGTGACAGGCATCTAGCACCCCCTGAGTAGGGGTGGTGGTAGTGGTAGGCATCCAGCCCCCCCTGAGTAGAGGTGGTGGTAGTGGTAGGCATCCAGCACCCCATGAGTAGGGGTGGTGGTAGTGGTAGGCATCCAGCCCCCCCCTGAGTAGGGGTGGTGGTAGTGGTAGGCATCCAGCCCCCTATGAGTGGGGATGGTAGTAGTGACAGGCATCTAGCACCCCATGAGTAGGGGTGGTGGTAGTGGTAGGCATCCAGCCCCCTGAGTAGGGGTGGTGGTAGTGGTAGGCATCCAGCACCCCATGAGTAGGGGTGGTGGTAGTGGTAGGCATCCAGCACCCCATGAGTAGGGGTGGTGGTAGTGGTAGGCATCCAGCCCCCCATCAGTAGGGGTGGTGGTAGTGGTAGGAATCCAGCCCCCCCTGAGTAGGGGTGGTGGTAGTGGTAGGCATCCAGCACCCCATGAGTAGGGGTGGTGGTAGTGGTAGGCATCCAGGCCCCACTGAGTAGGGGTGGTGTTGGTGGTAGGCATCCATCCCCCTATGAGTGGGGATGGTAGTAGTGACAGGCATCTAGCACCCCATGAGTAGGGGTGGTGGTAGTGGTAGGCATCCAGCACCCCATGAGTAGGGGTGGTGGTAGTGGTAGGCATCCAGCACCCCATGAGTAGGGGTGGTGGTAGTGGTAGGCATCCAGCCCCCCTGAGTAGGGGTGGTGGTAGTGGTAGGCATCCAGCACCCCATGAGTAGGGGTGGTGGTAGTGGTAGGCATCCAGCCCCCTGAGTAGGGGTGGTGGTAGTGGTAGGCATCCAGCACCCCATGAGTAGGGGTGGTGGTAG
This sequence comes from Calotriton arnoldi, assembly GCA_963921515.1. NCBI lineage: Eukaryota > Metazoa > Chordata > Amphibia > Caudata > Salamandridae > Calotriton > Calotriton arnoldi. The sequence goes on from CAWUFW010008182.1 coordinate 655,252, forward strand.
TGGTAGGCATCCAGCACCCCATGAGTAGGGGTGGTGGTAGTGGTAGGCATCCAGCCCCCTGAGTAGGGGTGGTGGTAGTGGTAGGCATCCAGCACCCCATGAGTAGGGGTGGTTGTAGTGGTAGGCATCCAGCCCCCCCTGAGTAGGGGTGGTGGTAGTGGTAGGCATCCAGCACCCCATGAGTAGGGGTGGTGGTAGTGGTAGGCATCCAGCCCCCCCTGAGTAGGGGTGGTGGTGGTAGGCATCCATCCCCCTATGAGTGGGGATGGTAGTAGTGACAGGCATCCAGCCCCCCATGAGTAGGGGTGGTGTTAGTGGTTGGCATCCAGGCCCCTATGGGTGTATATGGCATTGGTGATAGCCATCCCGCCCCTATGGTTCTGCTGTTGCTAGTGTAAGTCATTTCTGCATCCCTATGTGTGTGTGTTATATGTCGGGTACGTGTCGTTTGTTTGTGTAGTGGGTGTTTAACTTACCTTCTGCACCGTACGCGTCCGTACCTGTTCCGGTAATAGATGTAGAGTATTGGTAGGACCTGCGCGATGGGATTCATGGTTGGTTCGTTTCATTCGGCTTTCTCGTTGCTTCGACTCGTACTCGTGGCTGGCGTGTTCGTCTCGTAGCCGTGGATCGTCTTGTGGCGCGAATCGGAGCTTATGTGCGGCTCTCCCGGATGCTCTGATGTGCCGGACGTAGCGACGGGTTCGGCGCGTACGGAAGGCGCATCGTACTGGTCCGGCCGGAAGGTGCTGTATTTTTGCTTCCGTGCGACTCGATTCTGCGTTTACGGATCCGGCTCGGGCGGGGAACAGGAGCTGGAATGGGTAAGTACGGCTGGGTCGGGTACTGGGCAGTTATGCGCATCGTACTTGCTCGTTCGTACGAATGTTCGAATCGGTCGGGAAACACGCGTTCGGCTTGGTTTTTTTCCGGACGAATAGTGTTAGGTGCGCCTCCGCCCGAGATCGGAATCGACCCCTATGTCTTGAAATGCGACATCTGCCAGCAGATGAAGGGTTCCACCGTAACACGCCCAGTGCAGACACCGTTGTTAATAGCAGACAAACCATTAGCGTGTGTCTACCTAGACCACTGCGGCCCATTAAAAAGAGATGGGGCTAAAAAATATATCATGGTAGCAGTGGATTCCTGCTCGAGATTCCTATGGGTGTGGCCCCAGCGTTCAGCTGATGCTCAAACTGTTATAAAAGATTTGCCAGTCTTCATAGGGACATACGCAATTGGCACATTACATTCTGACCAAGGCCCTGCGTTTAGCTCTCGGGCGTACAAGGAGGCAATGGGAAGTTTGTGTGTAGCATTGCGGTACTCATCTCCGTACAATCCCGAGGGAAATTCAATCGTGGAGAGAAAAAAACGAGACTTAAAGCAATCTTTAACAGCTAGAGTATTAGGCACGGGTGAGAGTTGGGTAAAACATCTTTATGGGGTCCAGTAGGCTCTTAACAACATGCCAAGAAGCTCTCTAGGGGGTGTCACTCCTTATGAGGTCCTATTTGGGACAAGAATGTGGGTACCTGATCTTGATAGTGAAGGCGCAGTGGCGGATGAAAAGCCTTTTGACATCCATGATCGTTTGGCTGTTTTACAGGATTTAAATGAATCGAGGACAAAACAAAGTAACGTCCACCTGAAACAGGCCGCCACTGGGGAAGTCAAATCAGTCACGGCAAGACCTGTCTGGATCCCAAAAGTCGGGGATCTGGTCAGAGAGAAGATAGCGGACAAGAAAGAATTTGGGCCATCCTACAGAAAGCCTGTACCGGTCCTAGCAGTTGAAGGAACAAGAACTGTACTTCTACCGCCTCTTGCCGGAAAAAAGGAGAAAAGATTTGTCTCAATTGACTTAATTAAACCACACTATGTGGCCGATACTAAGCAGTAGTCCACGCGACTCCAAAGTAGCAGACGCCCTCCTCTCGCTACAATTCAAGAAGTTCAAACTGAAAGACTCATCACGTTCGAAGAGTCACCTATACGGAATGATGGACAATGCAACAATGCCATGGAACTCGTTCCCCTTGAACCTGAAGTTCGACTTCAAAATGAAACTCAAAATAATGCACAAGTTGCTATTCGACCAAATACAGACGTCTACGTCGACAAGAGCAAAAAACGATTTCAACAAATCCTGATGCAATTCCAACAATTGATCGAACTGCTTCTGGCTACTTCATAAACTTTGATATGTTTTCTTTGGATCCAAGTGAACCTGAAACGACGCCAGCCCAAAAATCACGCAAGCAGCAAGTTAAAGACTTTATGAACTTTCTTAGAAAGACTTACCTGGTATCACCATGGGTATAACTATGGGTAACTTCCGGGATTCTTTTCTTTCTTTTCTGGTTAGGCTTAGTTATAGTTTTTAACATGCTTATTAGTGGACAATACATTCGGCAAAGCTCTGCTGCCCAAGAAGTGAACTTAATTTTAAAACCACATCAATCATCTCATCGAGAACAAAGAGACTTGTCATCAGTGAACATTACAGCAGTTCCTATACCTGATGGTATAGTGTGGGACAAAGTTAATTTCGATATATTTGGCCCGATGGAAATTTTAAAAATTCCACATTTATTTAAAATATCATTAAGTGATATCATTACCTCAAGTACATTTTCCGATGATTGGGATTTTGAAACCGTTAATAACATGTTGTCTGATTTGGAAAAATCTGCTGCGTTTTCTAATAGTGAAACATTGGAAGGCACATCAGACTATGAATCAATCTATTGTTATCAGTATTATGGTCATCATTTTTTGCATAAATCTGCTAATCCTAGAAATGTGTTCACATACCACCAGTGGGAACATTGTCCAACACCGCCGAAAGGCAGTTCAAAAACATTTGCACAGAAGTTTCCATATTTTTCAGGGTTTAATATGTCTGATCCAGCCTCATATTATTATAAGGTTGCACCAACATCAGCACAGAAAAATATGTTAACAAACACCAAACAGATTTACTCTGCATTCTTTATTGCCCAGTTGTCTGTACAAGGTTACGACTTATGGAAAGACACCATAGACTTAAAATCGGTATGGGGTACTAGAGAATGGCAGGTGCAGGGGTTAGAAGCTTTATTTAGAGCATGTCTCATCCCTCAGCAGATCATGTTTTTGAACGAGACAGTGCAACAGACGTCTTGCCTTGGACTAGCCAAGAATAAAGACTTGAACACACCTCGGGTGCCAACACCATCACACACCGAGGGTAACGGAACATCAGAGGAAGGGATTACATTAGATGATATTATACAATACAACAGATGAGACCCCAATTGGAAGAAATGGTTGATTTGGCCCACAGACACCAATGGTTGTCAGGAAAGATTCATGGGTAAAACCAAAGGGTTCACAATCCATTGGCCAGATCAGCGCTATGTACAGAGACAACATCCAGGGGTAGTGACGTCATACAGTGTTGGGAAGTTGTGCCTTAATTGGCTTCAAACCTCAACACTCACAGAGGTGAAACAACACTTATCCTTACTCACACAAGACATGGATCTTAGGGATTTTTTACTAGGTCCCAGGAAACCACGCCAAAAACGTTTCATATATGCTGGCATTTATGCTCCCTACAATGAAAATTGGAAAATATCCCAACAAGAGGCCGCAGAGAGATTACGGGAAATAGACCGTATAAATCTAGAAAAATCTCTAGCAGTGGTAGACAATGGGTTAACTACATTGACCTCCAGGATATATTCCTTAGGCAACATTGTATCTTCTGTGATAGACATACTAGCACAAGATTTGGCCATATTACAACACGGGCAATCACAGTTACGTTCTATTATGTTATTAAGCTGGAAGCTGCAATCTTTGCGTGCAGGCTATGTGCCTTGGCGTTTCATCAACAGTACGTCTCTGTTTTCTGAATACAATCTAACAGATAAACAGATAGAAATGGCACAAAGGGGAGCAAAATATACAATGCTGCGCATCGAAAAACTGGATAGATTGCCATTCACAGTGGCGGAATCACCACACACAGAATGGCTAATCCATGGCCACATAACTCTACCGGTCACTACTTTTCAGTTTCAATATTGCCTTGAACAAAAGCAGGCAGGCAAATATGAAAAAATGGGTAAGGAGTACATTAAGGAATCTTGGGAATTGCCATACAGATTTCGATGCCGGAGTGGGGATCGAGAAGTGTTTCTGAGTGGTACAAACTGTGAGAGCGCTTTAAGTGGATCACTCATATGTCAGGACATTCTACTGCACGGGGCTTGTAATGGTTCTGTGGCGAACTTGTCCTGTCATCTGAGGGGTGCCCCAGCTGCAGTGATTACTACAGCATTTGGGATACTTTCGAATGGGAGTTACTTGATGCTGAACAGTCAAGGCTGCTGTGGAATGCTCCCGGGCATCAAATATCTGGTAACCATGGGCTCCAGGGTTACTTGTTGTATGCAAGTATTGTTTCCACCGACACATACAGTCAGGGAGGCGCCGTTATGGCCTTCACTGAATGTTTCTTTAATACGGTTTGATACTCTAGGCAGAATGAAAGCCATGCTTTTACAGAAGTCTGTGCCCTTAACCTCCGCTCGAGAGACTTTTGAACTCAAGATCGCAAGGTCTTAAGCTGAGATACAGGCGCTTATTAATACAAACTGCCCTTTCCATTTCGTAGAAATGGTAAATCGTATCTTTAACATGTCTGATACAACTGCATTGTCCACCTATTTAAGACCATAGGTTCTGGACTTCTAAGCACCTTTCAGACGGTACTTGGAGTTATACCAAACTTCATACACTCAGTATTCGGAAGCATCTTTGGAGGACTTCCGCTAATCCTGTTTCTAATAGCAGGTATCCTGATTGTCTTCTATCTGCTACGCAATGGATGTCCCCGTCACCAAGGAGATGGAAAAAGCGCTCCTGGAGCGGAAATACTGTGACCGAATGGTACAACATCTAGGCACGCATCGCCTGAGAGAACTAAGTGCATCTTGGTTCTTGTCATTTCGACCAGTCTGGATGGACTGCATCTTACCTGTCCTCCGATGCCTGCTTTGCGGAGAAGAATGCGTGTTAGACCTTTGTTTGACACTCCCATCATGTGCGCAACCGGACGTGATTGCTCTACTGGACCCGATAACGGCCCATGTTCTGCAATGTCCTCAGCGTATTCCTATGTTGATGGCGGCATTCCTTGAGCCACCGCAGGTAGTAACTTCACCTGTTGGTATGGACACCGGCTCCTCCCCTGACACCCAGGCTTTGGACGGCGCACAGGCTGCCCCGGCACCAGCTGTGGACAGCGTGGAACATCATCTGTGCTCAATTGATGTACTCTGCGAGGTTTTACAGGGGCCGTCTACTGCGGAAGCAAGCAACGAAAGTGTTGCGTCTACCAGCCAGGACACAAAAACAATTGACTCATTTTGGCTCGTCGTGTGCTGGGAAGAAATTCGCCCTTTTTTATAACAAGCTCAATTTGGAACTCAGACAAAATTGACATTCCCTTTTCATTTATTTGGGCATGAATGGCTTTCTAATGCTTATAGTGGTTCGGACTATATCAACGGACACTTTTAGAGCTAGGGCCTGCAACAAATTTTCTGTTTACATTGTTTTTTAAATCTTTTTAGAAATGTTCTAGACATTTTTTAAACATTTTAAGCTAAAGAAATGTTTTTAAACCCTTGATGCGTACCAATGTCTAGTCAGAACGGTAGTACACTTATAGGTTACAAATGTTGTCCAGTCGGAAGAAGAGTGGGTGTTATATTCCATATAGGTACCCTATATAGGCGCAGATAACACTGCAACCTTTCACCTATATCCTTCCCTACATTACATACATAACGGTTCATAGGGACTGACCTTTTACCTAGATACGACACTGCATTCAGAACACGGGTTTTTCCTGGTTTGAAACTCATTCATTATGCATGAGGCTTCTTGGAAGCACAGCAGGACTCACAGCAAGACGGACATCTCCTGTATAATATCTATGTCAAAGTTCAAGCCCGACGTCATCCTTTAGGCCAACACAGTAACACAGAAAGGTAGGACTCCTGGGGAGACCTGTGGGTATATATACACCATGTCTTGCTTAGACAGACAGAGGAGACCGTGACTTCCCGGCTGACACACTGACCAGAGACGCTGAGGTTCCTGCATGCAGACGCTCCAGCTAGCAGTGGTCTAACATCCCTCGCGTGGTGTCCAACTCGAGACCAGGACGAGGTACCACATTCTCTAAACTCTCAGGTAATGGGGTGGACTAGATCCTAGAGGGATTCTTGGCATAACACCTACACAGATGCTAGGTACATTTAGGTACATCTAGCTAGGGAGACATCGTAGGAGTACGCACTTTTAGGTTGCACTTTTTATCATGTGTTTTATATACTTGTATGTATTCATGATTTCTGCAAGATGGTAGAACTATACCATCCCCTTGCTTTTGTAGTATTGCTAATCATATATCTCTGCTACTATCTAATGGTTGTTGCAGCTCATCTATTCTACACTAGAATAACAACTGTTCAATAAATACTTATTGAAACGCCAAGACTGTTTATTCTGTGTATCTCTGAGACAAACTAAGTGAGCACGAGTGACTAAGCGAAAAGTAGTATATTGTTTCCACAGTTTATGTTATCCGAATGCGCAGGTCTTGTATAGGATATATAGGAACTACACGACACCGGTTGCAGCGCGAGATCCCATGCGGGGATATTGGCAGCGCGCCCGATTTGGGGTTGGAATGCCTGATGAGTCAGATAGCACCGATAGGAGGGGGAGAGCGAAAGTAATGCGCCCGGGGAGCAGTGCAGACACTTACTGAATTTTGGCACGAAGCGTCGGAAATGCTGGGGAATCAATACGCGATGTGTCGAGCCAGCGTTAGTCTGGCTAGAACACAGGCAAGCAGGGAGGCAGGATAGTAAAAGGGAAAGCCGGTGGAATCACGTGGTATACGTCAGCGTAACCACGTTGTGAAAGACTAGACCAGTAGCTAGCATGAAGGGGGCAAAGAAAATAGAGGAAAGACCAATGCTTCGCGTGACTACTGTTGGTGCTCATATTTTTACGAAAAGTTTTGGTGATTTTAATAACAAATCAAGTTCTTTGTAGTCAAACACCTGTAAATTTAATTTCGTGAAAAATAAAAATTTAAATGAATAACATTATAATATAACCTCTTGGATTAAAAGACAATTGGGTAGAAGGTTTTACACATCAACACTTGGTCCATTAAAATTAGGGAAGGTCATTTTCAAGGAATGCCAGACACAATTGTTATGTAGACATTAATTTAAGAAAATAAATTTCATTACTGTAGTTAGAGCAAAACGATTTGGGAAACAACGGCATGGTATACTGTGGGGTGTGCATGGAGTCAACTTTGTAATAACACAAAAGTTACAACAAAAATTCTGTACTGGCAAGGACTTGGAGATTAAATAGAGTTGGGTAGTGCAATTTGTAGACAGCCAGATTTGAAGATGTGGGTTCTTCAAGAATAGGTGAGCGAGTAAGTGGCATTGTGGCATGCTGTCAATATACAGCTAGATAGATAGACCACCGGATTGGGGAGTCTAGTGAGAGTAACCAGGATGGTTAAGTGAAGAAATATTCATGTATGCATGTCTATGAGTTTACAAGGAGTAAAATGATGTTAACTGTAGTGGAAAAGGATCATATCAGGGTATTGTTCCACTCATCTAGGGTGTTTAGGCCAGGTTCGATGGTGTTACAGCGCGCTATCCAGCGGCATTCACATCTGTTGAGAAGTCTCTGCATATTACCACCCGTAGGTGGTAGGGTAGGCTAGTCGATGACTAACCAAGTGAAGTCAGTCTCCTTGTGGTCATGTTCTTGAAAGTGAGGTACCAATGGTGTGTTTAGTACGCCACATCTTATGCGACTTCGATGTTGAATGATCCTGTCCTTGATCATTTGGGTCGTTTGTCCGATGTAGAAAAGGTCACAGGGACAACGTATAGCGTATATAACGTTGTGTGATCTGCAGTTGGTGAATGTCTTCAGTGGGTAAATCTGTCCGTAGAATTCGAATTGTTTGGTGCTGAGTGACGTGGAACAAGCTACACATCGTTGGCATTTATAGTGACCCACTATAGGCGATAGGCCCCAGGCACTAGTGATTGATTCTTCTCTGGTATCACCCTTGGGCCAAGTTATGGCATGTACTAAGTGGTCTGCGAGATTCCTCCCCCTGCGGTACGAAAACAGGGGTAGTTCGTGAAAGATTCCTAGAGGGGTAAGAGTGTTCCAATTCCTCTTGATGATTTTGGATATCTTGTTGCTGGTTCGGGAGAAAGTGGAGACATAAGGAATGCGTGTGTTTTTCCTTTTTTCTTTTGGTGTAAGCAGAGAGTCCCAGTGGTTATACCATGCCCGTTTGCGGGCTCTGGTGACCAGTTTTCCAGGGAGACTCCTAACCATTCAGACGAATATATCCAGAGATTTCTCAGTGGACCTTCACTCCTCTCCTCCACTCCCACTCCCTCTTCCACGGCAGTCAACTCATCACGTATTCTACTGGACAGACTTGAAAAGTTAAAGAATAAACAAATCTGTACAAACCTCCATGCCCGTATGCTAACGGAATACCTAAAATCTAACGTTATCCCACTAGGATTACAAATTTGCAACGTCCCCGCTATCTTCACCCAGGACCCTAAATTCAGATCGGGATTCAGCCACCTAGCCACGACGTGCTCAAGACACTGGATGGTCCTCAGTATCGACACAGCCCTTGAACATAGTCGCAAAGAACTAGGGGCCATATGTATCAAGCTAAATTGTGATCGCAAACGCTGAAATGAGCAGAATTTCAGCGTTTGCGATCGCAATTTAGCTGTGTGCAATGTATGAAAGGAAAACCCACTCGCAAAATAAGGAATCGCAAAATTTGCGATTCCCTATTTTGCAAATGCATTTAAGGAATCGCAAATTGCGATTCCTTAAATGCAATGTAGGAAACACCCAAGTTGTGCGATTTTGGCTTAGGAATCTGAAATTACCACCAACTTCAGGTTGGTGGTAATTTGCTGATTTCTTTGAAAAATGCACTTTTTGCATTTTTCAAAGTGCCATGTGACGCACATACATGCCCTTAGGGCATGTATGTGTGCCACATCTGCACCCATGCTTATTTCAGGGGTGCAACAGGGTGTCCGTTTGACACCCTTGCATCCTTGAAATTGCATTCGCAATTTGCGAGTACCTAATGGGTACTCGCAAATTGCGAATGTCTCCCCATTCATTCCTATGGGCCTCTAGGCCCATAGGAATGAATGGGGAGGTATTCCTTAATTGCGAATCGCAATTTGCGATTCGCAATTAAGTAATATGTGGGCTTCGCAAATGTTTTTGCAAATCCTACATACATCGCGTTTTGCGATTCTCAAATAGCGATTCGCAAAAAGCGCTATTTGAGAATCGCAAAACAACATTTTGATACATATGGCCCTAGAAGAGATAGCCGAGTTGGAGAAACTCATTCTCGAAGACAGTACCATAGTGGATGCCAAAAACCTTCTAGACAAAATAAACACAACCATCTCCAACTTTGACACGTTTGAACAAAATAAGAAAATCAATAAAATCCAGAAGGACATTCGTAACTATAAAAACAAACAAACATATTCTTATCTCAGGGACGATTTTTATGATACACCTTACCAACCACCCAGACCACAAAGAAATTGGGGAAAATTCCGCAATAACCAACAAGTATCCTTCTCGGGTTCTTAAAAAAACTGGTCACCAGAGCCCGCAAACAGGCATGGTATAACCACCGGGACACTCTGCTTACACCAAAAGAAAAAAGGAAAAACACACTCATTCCTTTTGTCTCCACTTTCTCCCCAAACAGCAACAAGATATCCAAAATCATCAAGAGGAATTGGAACACTCTTACCCCTCTATTAATCTTTCACCAACCACCCCTGTTTTCGTACCGCAGGGGGAGGAATCTCGCAGACCACCTAGCACATGCATAACTTGGCCCAAGGGTGATACCAGAGAAGAATCAATCACGTGTGCCTGGGGCTTACCGCCTATAGTGGGTCACTATAAATGCCAACGATGTGTAGCGTGTTCCACGTCACTCAGCACCAAACAATTCGAATTCTATGGACAGATTTACCCACTGAAGACATTCCCTAACTGCAGATCACACAACTTTATATACGCTCTACGATGTCCCTGTGACCTTTTCTACATCGGACAAACGACCCAAATGATCAAGGACAGGATCATTCAACATCGAAGTCGCATAAGATGTGGCGTACTAAACGCACCATTGGTACCTCACTTTCAAGAACATGACCACAAGGAGAGTGACTTCACTTGGTTAGTCATCTGCAAGCCTACCCTACCACCTAGGGGTGGTAATATGCAGAGACATCTCAACAGATGCGAATTCCACTAGATAGCACGCTGTAACACCATCGAACCTGGCCTAAACACCCTAGATGAGTGGAACAATACCCTGATATGATCCTTTTCCACTACAGTTGACATCATTTTTCTCCTTGTAAACTCATAGACATGCATACATGAATATTTCTCCACTTAACCATCCTGGTTAGTCTCACTAGACTCCCAAATCCGGTGGTCTACCCATCTAGCTGTATATTGACAGCATGCCACAATGCCACTTACTCGCTCACCTATTCTTGAAGACCCCCACATCTTCAAATCTGGCTGTCTACAAATTGCACAACCCGACTCTATTTAATCTCCAAGTCCTTGCCAGTATAGAATTTTTGTTGTAATTTTTGTGTTATTACAAGGTTGACTCCATGCACACCCCACTGTATACCATGCAGTTGTTTCCCAAATCATTTCGCTCTAACTACAGTAATGAAATTTATTTTCTTAAATTATTGTCTGCATAACAATTGTGTCTGGTATTCCTTGAAAATGACCCTTTCCAAATTTTAATGGGCCAAGTGCTGATGTGTAAAACCTGCTACCCAATTGTCTTTTAATCCAAGAGATTATTTTATAATGTTATTCATTTAAATATTTTTTTTCACGAAATTGAATTTACAGGTGTTTGACTACAAAGAACTTGATTTGTTATTAAAATCACCAAAACTTTTCGCAAAAATATGAGCACCAACAGTAGTCACGCGAAGCATTGGTCTTTCCTCTATTTTCTTTGCCCCCTTCATGCTAGCTACCGGTCTAGTTTTTCACAACGTGGTTACGCTGACATGTACCACGTGATTCCACTGGCTTTCCCTTTTACTATCCTGCCTCCCTGCACGCCTGTGTTCTTTCCAGAGTAACACTGGCTCGAAACATTATGGATTAATTCCCCAGCATTTCCGACCCTTCGTGCCTAAGTTCAGTTAGTGTCTGCACTGCTCCCCGGGCGCATTACTTTCGCGCTCCCCCTCCTATCGGTGCCATCTGACTCATCAGGCATTCCAACCCCAGATCGGGTGCGCTGCCAATATCCCTGCATGGGATCTCGCGCTGCAACCGGCATATCCACTTAGATGCCAGGTGTCCACATGCTTAATTGATGGCCGCCAGGGGCCTTTTAGTCTCGCTATCGCGCACACCCCCTTTCAGTATTCACTTTTCAATTCCACAATTTTGGGAATGTGCGCGTCCTCCCCGTATGGGACCGCGCTTATCTTCCAGCAATCCTGTGTTAACTGCCATGTGTCTACGCTTCTGATTGATGGCCACAGGGGGCCTTTCTATCTCGTAGGCACACACGCCTTGAATATTCACTTATCCATTCCACATCTTGGAATGTGCGCATAACTGACATCCCCGTTTGGGATCGCGCCTAATTTCCTGCTACACTGAGTCCTTCTATTTAGACTCCACGGTTACATCTCCAAGCCGCTCTGGGCTTTTTTAACCATGCTAGCCTTGTGATCACTCGCGCAGTGACCTTCGCGTGCTACACCACTTTTTAGTCACAGCACTTGAGTTGCAACGGTTGCTCCTTAGCAGAAGTGCAGACCCGGTGGTTGGCCCCTTACTTTCCTTCGCCTACTCTGGGTATGGGCCGCACATGACCTCAGGTGCTTTTAACCCCTGCTCCAATGGGTTCCACCATGAGCTTAGTATCCAATAGTTCCCCTACTGTTTCCTTTTTCTCCCCTCTCACAGACGACTGCAACTCGCAGCTTCTTCCTTACTGCTCATCCTTGCAGTACCTTGCGGACCATCTCTGGACAACCTTCCAGAGAACCACCACCGTAGCCTCCTCTGATTCAACCAAACCTGTGAGTTTTCTAATTTTACCACCCTTTTAGTTCCGTCCATGTTCCCACTCCAGGCTCACTTAACCCTTCCATCTCCTTCTCCAGATGGATGCGTCCTGACTCAGCCTGACCACCTACGTGCCCCAGCACGTCTCCGGATGGGACACCCAGTCTCGCTCTGCGCGTAAGTCATCGTCACTCCCCCCGGCTGCTCCTGACCTTCCCCCCAGCCCCTGCGCATCCTTGACCACAGGCAGGGACCACATGTTTGGTGTCCTGTTACTTTTTCCTTGAGCCTAGTCACACGGTAATCCTTCTACTCTTACCTCTTGTTCGCCGCGTTCTAACTGTCTTCACCTACCCTCTTGGGCTCATCCTAATTGCTTTTTCGATTTCCCCCTCCCTCTTTGTTTCCCCTCCGCTCGGTCCACTTTTAAGTGTTTTTATTCTTACCCACAGCACTGTCATAAAAATAATTGTAACCTGGTCCTGATGATGGCCTAAACATTTCTACAGGCCGAAACGCCGTCGACTTTTACAGCGAAAATTTCGGCCCTATTCCTTCGAGGATACCCATCTTGAATTCCCCTGTATATATTAACATTTATTGTTTGGGTATCTCTACAATGTAAATTCTGTCACCAACTGTTTTTGGTTGCGCCCCTTCGTGTCGCTGTACATACTTACTCACGTATCACTTGCGTCGTTCACCATTTCACGAGCACTTGTGCACAGTATCCCACGATTACATGCCATTTAATATAACACAGTGCTATTTTCATACATGTTTAAATATATGAAGTTATCTTTATAACAAATATATGTAGTTATCTATACAACAAACTTACGTTGTCGCATTGAATTGTTTGTCTCCCTGCTTTTTCCCTTGTGCTCCTAGCAATTAATTGTGCTCCTAGCAATTAATTGTGCTACCAATAATTGACCTTTTACTTACACCCTTAGAGACATTGTTGTATGTTACACATGTTGGCCCTGGTCTCTATAGGGTTTACGGGCTACCTCCTGTAGTCTGATATTGCTCCCATGAAAGCAAATACAGCAGTAACAGCATTTGTCACACATTTAGATACAGTAGGTGTAAGGTACACACACGAAAATTGACACATGTCCATAAAATGTCTACAAAGATATGACAATTTAACACCCTCCATGTGTGGATAAACAAATATCTGACTTGCACACATCAAACACATGTCCAACCAACATTATAGGGAGAAGTGCAAGCTAAATGATATTGACATTGAACAAGCCAAGCTGAAATACTTATCATATGAAATACCCCCCAATGAAATGTCAGCCCCAATTGGAATTCAACCCACATATCCATCAAATTAACATTTCCCCTTGTCTTGTGTGACTCCAGCACTGGCTGCAAGGTCAGAGCATACTAACCACTTCAAATTGATCCTCAATCAGAGTGGAACAAACACAACTGTAGTCACACATCCCAAATATCCAATGACATCAAATAGTTAGAAAAGTAATGGCAGGAATAATGTGTTCTAAACAAAGCAAATGTTAAATTTTGCAAAAACAATTAGATGTAGTAAACCAAAGACCAATGGCCAGTCCATTTTCACATTGTTTGGTTTGGCACACTGCTGTGCCACTAACCTTGCCCTTCATGACACTGCCAGGGGCAACTCCTCAGGAAGGGGCATCTAGTGGACAGTCCAGGCACCTCAATGATGTCACTTGGGAGGGGAGGGTTTGGTTTTGGGAGGGATGGTCCTGACTTTGGGAGGGGTGTCTTTGGTTTTCAGAAGGGTTTGGTCTTCTTAGGGGTATGCCTTGGTTTAGTGGTGGGGGGATCGGGTTTTTCAGGGATGGATTGAGATGTGGAAGGATGGGTTGGGGTATGGAAGAGGTTCTTTTGGCTTTGGGAGGGGGGTGTCGGATTTGACAGGGGTAAGACCAAGGGCAAAGGAAATGTTTTCTGGGGAAAATAGGCAGGATGTTTGGGAAGGAGTAGGGGTTGAGTGGTAGAGGGAGTGGAAGTGTGAGGTGTGGGTGGGTGTGTTATTGGTGCTTGTGTCTGATATATCTTGTTCGTATTTTGTAGGTGTCTGTTGTGTGGGTGAGTGTGGGTGTTTTCTTTTTTTGTGGGGGGTGATGTGGACGTTCTGGGTATGCTGAGGGTGGTGGATGGGTCTGTGGGTGCGGGTGTGGTATCTGGGGGCATGCTGGGGGTGGTAGATGGGTCTGTGGGTGTGGTGGCTGGGGGAATTCTGTGGGTGGTGGATGGGTTTGTCAGTATGGATGTGGTGTCTGGGGGATTGCTGGGTATTGGGTGTGCTATCTTGGGGAATTCTGGGGGTTGGGGGTGGATCTGTGGGTGCAGGTGTGGTATCTAGGGGAATGATGGGGGTTGGGGATGGGTCTGTGGGTGCGGGTTTGGTGTCTGGGGTATCATGGGGGTGGTGGTGAGGGGTGAGTGTCATATGAGTGGTTGCTTGCATGTATGTTTTCTGGTGTTTCTGTTTGGGTGTGCTGCTTTGGGCTGTTTAAGTGTGTGGGTGCATATGTGTGAGTGTGCTTGGGACAGGTATGGGAATAGGAAATTTGGATGGGTAAGAGGCCGGTGGGAGGTTGGAAGTTTGGGATAGGTGGAAGGCTGAAGTGAGTGAGGAGGCCAGAGACTGAAAAGATATCTGTAGGACAGACATAGCACTGTGGATGCCTTCCAGGTAGGCCGCCATCTGTTGCAGATGACTGCCTTGCCCCTGGATGGCACGCAGTAGTGCTGTCTGAACCACAGAGATGTTTCTTAAGAGGTCAATAGCCTCCTTACTCAGGGCAGCGGGGGTAACAGGGCAAGGACTGAGGAGCCTGGAGTGAAGGAGACAGCTCCAGTCTTAGGGGAGCAGGCCTAGTTAACTGAGTGAGGAGCAACAGGAAGGGTGGTGATGGAAGGTGGGGTGGTGGACAAGGATGGTGTGGGTACAGGTCCTGTGTGTTCTGCCACCACTAGGGAGTGTCCACTGGAATTCGACTCTGAAGATGATGACATTGAGTCTGCATCCTCTATGGCACTCCCCTCAGCATCTGGGCTGCTGGCTCCCTCAGTGTCTGTCGTGTCACGATCAGAGCCACTGTGGCCAGCTGCTTCCCCAACAATGTTGGCCCTGTCTCCTCCGCTTGCCTGGGATGATGCTGAATTGACATTAAAAAAGGTTTATTGCATGTGCCAGAACATGCTTGATAACAGCTTTGATCACAGAACATTAATAAAGTGTACAGAAGACTTCAGCTACAAGGTCCACTATAGTGACTTCAACATATGTCCACTGTCAGAATAGTCTCATGAAAGCTGTACCTAAGTAGCTTAGCTATGTATCACATGTAACACAGAAAGGTATACTGGAAAAAATCTGGCCCAAATATCTGGGAGATTTGTCTACAAATATCCACCGCAAAATTAATCAGCTAGGCCTAGGGAAATCCACAGTCCAGATTGGTACTGGTGAGAACACCATTCTTACATTGCATACCTAAAAGCCAACAAACCATTGAAGATTGTTGAGGCTTAGGGAATCTACATTGCATGAAGAAGTGGTTTAACTTGTGCCCTAATGGGAAGGCACATCACAGTACCTTTTTGTCTCAAAAACACAAATTCCATTGAAATACTGAGTGTAGGCATTCACATATAATCCCTGCATTTCTACATGTCACTCCTTGATGCATGTCACCAGTCATTGAATGCACCATGACAAATCCACATGTGCATTTCATATAACTGAATACTCCCACATCAACGGCATGAAAAATCACATTGTGATAAATTACTGTGTCTACCTGTCATGTCCTTCATTGTTTCATCAATTGGACCTGACTATGGACATTGAGTAATGGCTTAGGGTATGTGTGACCCAATCACCAATGTCTATACACTCCTGTCTGTGGTAACACATGAACTGTATTCCCATCACAAATAACTATTTCCAAATACAGATTGGTCTACACACACATTTGTGATGGAATCAGACATCAACCTATGAAGACACATAGATCATGTATGAAACAGTAGTGCAGATGATACTACAACAGGGAAAGGTACACATCCCAACATGTAGGGACTGATACTGATGACACCAGTGATGTTTGCTATCTCATGTTACTGTACATTCTTCACTTTCCAAGGGATAGTACTGCTTAGTGACTGCATCCAAGGTGCACTGTATGCTATGTCACATGTAAGAGGGCCACCATCACATGAGACACAGTAGTGAGGGAGCAACACTCCTGGCACACTGAAGACAAGTGGACTGGACTCTCCTGTGTTCCTGGTCAGAAAGACAATAGGCAAAGCACATCAGCATGCACCTACTACCATATCTACACAAACAGTAACTCTTCTTGTGTGTTGCACATGGGCCAACCCCCAATATTGATGGTGAAATGCCTGCCTGGAACACACAAAGCTGGCAATGTAACATGCATGACGCTAGTCAGGACTCACCACCTTGTAGCTGCTGTTGTGCCCTCAACTGCCCATCAAGCTCCGGGTCAGCCACCGCCAGTATGCGGGCCATTAGATGGGGTCAGAATCCAGCGCATGCCCCGTCCACGTTGGGAGGAAATCCCTAGCTGGACCTCCGTGATCTTCCGGGTCCAGCGCCTCAGGTCCTCCCCCCTTTTCCTGCAATGGACGCTACGCCGGTGGAAGACCCCCAGGGTCCGCACCTTCCGATGATGGCTTTCCAAATGGCTTGCTTCTGATGGACGTTGACCTTTATGGATAGATGAAGAAACAGATTATAACTGCAAGTTTTAGGATATCTGTGTGATTGACACACATTTTGTATACACCTAGCACTAGCATTATTCAATAGTTAACACACTACATGTGTAATTCTCACATGCTAAGCACCACACAGACATGAATACATACTTTTGTAGTCATCTGCTGATATCCTCAACCCTGGTCATGACCTAACCTGACGAAGACAGCCAACTAACATCATGTAGCCCAGGGCCATCCTACATGTACTGGGATGTGCACTACTATGAAACACAACACACCATTGTGACATTCTGAAGGGTAAACTAATTGTGCATGACTGTACAGACACCTTTTGCTTAGGGTCCATACAGGCTGGTACCATATTATAGACTACATCCTAAGACTTAGGTCACAATGAAAGGGCTGGCATGTGTGTCACTGAGAGCTTCCTCTCTGGAGATGTGTGGACATGTCGACTACTTAATGGAATATCGTACTACGTCTGATTGAGTTTGTGCGGTATGTACTGCCATCACAGGACACACCTTTTGCGATATGTGGCACTGTTACAGGGATGACATTCAACATACTATTGTATGTCTTATTTGATCAGTTGAATGTAACAAAGCTGGTGATTCACATATAAAAATAACTTCAGAAGTAACCAACTATCTGCACTGTTAATGTGTCACATGTGCAATAGGCCTGTACAGTGCAAGCATGACTTATAGAAAAGCGACAACAGACCTGTGGGAGTAAGGGGCCTGTCGTTAGCAAATGTCACACATTGATACTGTGGGTAAATGGAAAGAAGTATCAGGTCCAGACGCTAACTCAGTCACCATTCCAAATGTAATCAATCTAAAAGCAATCAGGGCTAATATTGGTTAAAAAAAAAAGGGGTCTGTGAGGTATAGCTAACTCCCAGGCAACAGTCTGGCGAGCCCTGATGTGGGCTGGGTGATATGTGAGACTGTACACATGGCTAACATCATCCTCAATTGCTTCCTACAGCAAACATACACAGCTCATGCTGTAAAGCCTATACATTTCTTTGCACATTTACCATGATCTGATTGGCAAATATATCATAGGTACCATGAAATGTGTACATGCATAGATGCGTGCATGTAACACAAGGAGGATATAAGGCTTATCACACATCACAGTGGTGATGTTAAGTACACAAAGTACAGTGCACCACAATCCATGACATGATTGTCCCATGTAGGGACCACAAAGTGTTACAACAGTAATCGGAATTCACTCTGGGAATCAGAGGCACATTGTAGCATGTGGGAATGGAAAGGATAGAGTTAAACTGAGTACAATATATATGTGAGATTGTTACCTGTTCCTCTGGTGAGCCACAGAGCTGGCCATACAGGAGAAAGGATCTCTTCTACCAGTTTCTCCAGCTCCTTTGGATAGAAGGCAGGGGCCCTCTCTCTTCTGCTTGGCCTGGATTGATTTCTCCCAGAGGTGGCAACCAGCAGCTAAAGTGGAGGAGGTGTTGATAGCAGCAGTGTCAGGAGGCAAGTGAGTTATTTTTCAAACCACGGCATATATGTACGCCCCGTACGTGGTCATCAGCGTAGATGGACACAGCCATTCGGGCGCGACTGTCACAATTACCGTTATCCTATGGCTGTGTCCGGCGTGGATGAAACCGCCCACCGCAGGGTTGACTTCAACCGGTGGCGGTAGATTCCGATTGCCCTATATGTGAGGTCAGGCATCCGCCATTTTAGCGGTTGGAACTACAGTATTGGTGACTGTTAAGTGCGTCACCACCACTAAAAATGTGTTGTAACATGCTTACAGACGTATTACTCCATTGCTCTGAATTTCCTTTACACAAAAATCAGTGTAGCGCATTATTGTGCATAAACGCTATATTACCGCAGTGCACTGTACACCGCCGGTGACTGTATTTTGTGAGAACAATTCAAACTTGACAATATGAAGGTGCTCATGATACATTTTTGGATGTGTAATGTGCACATTTCTGTTACAGACACATGTGAAGACCTCAATAGGGATTATAGGTGGATGTTGAACAGTAGACATTTATTATGTGAATTATCTATAATGCTTTCTGAAGCAGTTATGTTTTTTCACATTACTTTTGGCTTACTCTTCATATATGTTACTGTGGACACTGTGACCGATGTTCAAAATTGTTTTCACTCCTCACACAGGTACCGTGGGAGAGGGAGGAGATGACAGCCTCCAGAGTGCCACCCATTTCAAGACCTTCAGAACTTGGCAGAAAGGGATGTCATCAAGAAGTTTCATTTGAATAGGCAAACAATGCAGGATTTATGTCATCAGCTGGAGCCTGATCTCCTGCCTCAAACACTAATCCCACATGTATCCCAGCTATTGTGAGACGTATGTCAGTATTGCATTTTCTGGCCACAGGTTCCTTTCAATACATTGTGGCTATATCTGGTGGTATGTCACAACCAATATTCAGTGATGTACTACAGGGCGTGCTTTCAGCAATGATGAGAAACATTGACAGCTACATCCAGTTGCCCGAACATGAGGATTTAGCCAATGTGAAGGTTGACCTCTATGGATGTGGTAACATCTCACATGTGGTTGGAGTCATTGATGGCACCCATATTTCCTTAGTGCCACCACAAGCCACGGAACAAGTTTACCGTAATAGGAAGCACTTACATTCTATTAACATGCAAGTTATTTGCTTACCAGATGTGTACATCTTAAATGTTTGTGCCCGGTTCCCAGGATCAGCCCATGGTTCCTTCACACTGCGGAACGGCACCATACCCCAGCTGTTGTCACAACTACTATCGGAGAGGGCCTGGCTTATTGGTAAGATTGTCAGGTAGTATGATCAGAAAGTGTGTTACTTATTGTTGCACTTAGGCTGTCTTCCATCAAGGAGACTCAGCGTAATCCAACCGTCCATGGTTGTTGGCACCGCTGAGGAATCCAACAACACCAGGGGAAGTCCGCTTCAATGAAGCCCAAAGCCCATGGAAGATAATGGCGGCCAGTGGAGCGGGCTTTTGGGCTCCTGCAGGTCAGCTTCAGATGTCTGGACAAGACTGAGGAAACCCTCCTCTACTCACCTGGGAAGGTGTGTCAAATCACGGTGGCCTGCTGCATGCTCTACAACATCGCCCTGCAACGGAACATCCCTTAAATCGCAGAGGATGGAGAACACGAAGTGCCGCCGGGTGAGGATCCTGAAATGACAAATGATGATGATAGTGGTTGTTAGACCTGGCATCATTGGCGTGGGTTTCCCCTGTATTTTTGCATTTGCCTCCTGTTATTTTGCTGAGTGTTGGACTTCGTTTTTGCTGGTCTAGATGCTTTGGGCACTTTGCCACTGCTGTACAGTGCCAAAGTGCAAGTGCTCCCTCTGTAAACTGTTGTTGTGGATTGGTGTTTCCATAATTGGTTTATCTGGTTTACTGTTAAGTCCCTATTACAGTGCACTGTGTGTGCCCAGGGCCTGTAAACCAAATGCTGCTAGTGGGCCTACAGCACTGATTGTACCACCCACATGAGCAGCCTGTAAATATAACTCAGACCTGTCACTGCAGTGTCTGTGCGCAGTTTGGTACTGCCATGTCGACTTGGCAAGTGCACCCACTTGCCAGGCCCTAACCTTCCCTTTTCTTACATGTGAGTCACCCCTAGGGTAGGTCCAAGATACCCCTGTGGGCAGGATGCAGTGTATGTGAAAGGTATGACATGTTCTGATGTGTGTTGCATGTCCTGATAGTGAACTACTGCCAATTTCATTTTTCACTATTGAAAGGCTATCTTCCCCATACGATAGAATAGGAGTTCATTTATAACATCTTATAAATATATCTTCCCATTGGGACAAGGTAGGGAAATGGAGTTTAGTATGCCTGAACTCAGAGTGTAAAGATGCATCTTTTAGTGAGGATCATTTTTACATTCTGTGTTTGAAAATACCACTTTCAGAAAGTAGGTTTTTTCTTGCTTAGCCATCCTGTGTGCCTCTGCAAGGTTGTGTATTTACTGTCTGGTTTAGGAGTGACAGGGGCTGGAGATTTGCATTCACTGTAGACAGCCACTTGGGGGGGTTGAGGTGTGTCCTGCCTTTCCTGGATGAGTCAGGGCTGGGCTGAATAGATCTAGGCTGCATTTAGAGTAGGGGGAGGAGATTTCCTCTCACCTAAATAGGCCTGGTCTGCCTTACACAATGCTGTCTCCACCTCCTGCCGGGAAGCTGCACCAGAGAGGACAGAACTGGTTTTGACTGAGCACAGGGCTTCTCTGCCACCAGAGAACAAAGGATTTTGTGTTATAAAAAGTGGGGCCCAGACCCCTGAACTTTAGATTACTTCTGGAATTCAAGAGGAACCTTTGCCAAGGAGAAGAGCTGGAGAAACTGAAGAGAAGTACTGCCCCTTTGCTGTGCGCTGTCTGGGGTTGGCCTGCAGTGGCTGTTTCTGCCAAGGAAAGGCCAAGAGCTTTGCTGTGTGCTGTGTCCCCTGCTTTCGGAAGTTCTCCAAGGGCTTGAAGTAGAGCTTGCCTCCTGTTTTTGAAGTCTCAGGTATACAAAGACTTCACCCCTAGCTCCCATGAACTCCCTTGCTGAGAGTTCTGACCTGCCAAGAGGTACCTGCTGCTGTTCTGGGCCTCTAGGGGTTGTTCCTGCTGTTGGGAGCTGGGAAAGTAACGCAACAAGAAGTACGACGCATCCGCACCTGTTTCTGATGCAACGCTGCAGAAACCGACGCAGCCCCTGCCGGTGGCTCGAGAAATCGCTGCACGCCGCATCGAGTGCACGATCTTCGAAGGCCGAGATCACCGCACCGATTCCGACGCAGGCCCTGTTGTGCGGTTGCAAGAACCAACGCATCGTGGGACCGTGGCTGAAGAAACCAACGCAAGCGCCACTGCCACAGCCGCGCCGAGAGCCAACACATCCCCGATCCTCACGCATTGCACCGGGGCACGATGTCTACAAGGACACCGGGGCGGCAGTAAGAAACCGACGCATCACCTCCCTGCACAGTAAGAAACTGAAGCTTCACCTCCCCTTCAGTAAGGAACCAACACATCAACTCCCCTGCGTGGCAGTAAGGAACCAACACATCACCTCCCCTGGAGTAAGGAACTGATGCATCACCTTCCTCGCGGCTGTTCTTGCTTTTGATTTTGGTGCATCCAAGGTACTTTGTGTTGTAAGTGTTGCATCTACAATTTGCTTTGAACAGAACTGTTTCTACCGTTTAGAAGTCATATTTTGATTACTGCATTGTGGATTTCTGTTGTTTTGGTCTTGTTTGGTTTAGATAAAGATTACTTATTTTTTTAAACTGGTGTGGTGTCCATTTGTAGTGCTTTCATTGTACTACTGTATGTGTGCACAAATGCTTTACACACTGCCTCTGAGATAAGCCTGTCTGCTTGTGCCAAGCTACCAAGGGGGTGAGCAGGGGTTATTTTCGAAGTGTATCCCCCTTACCCTGATTAGGAAGAAGGGTCCCTACTTGGACAACGGTGCAAACCATTGCCAACTAGAGACCCTCATTTCTAACAGTGGTGAAGAGGAAAGAGCTGACTTGCATCAAGATCTCATCGGCAACTTCTTCTCATGAGTGTATGTTGTGAGATGTCATGACTTTGATTATTAAAGCAAATCTTGTGATGATGTGAGGAGTGTGTTTAGGGAAAATATTAGGAAGCTGAAGCTCTGGCAAATTCTGGTGAAAGGTGTTTGTGGAGGAAGGTTTTGGCACATGTTTATTTTGTTAGTGTTGCTTTGTTTTACTTATATTTTTGTCATGGACTGTGTTCTCCGGAAGTTGACTATGTAAATTGTGTTGTATGTATGGTTTCATAGCTAATCTCTTTGTTTTGGTCTGTTTTAGGTAGCGTCACCATGGCATCTTCATTTGTACACATCAGAGTTGTGACATTAGCAGTTATATGATGCTGTTTGGATGTACGAAGTGGACATGGATTGTTCCTGGGAACGTCTGTCTCAGACTTTGGGTGTACAAAACATGTACCAAGACAGCTTGCACAGCGATAGGATGGAAGTTAAGGGGAATCTATTGAACTTGTTCCTTGTCGCACGGTGGTCCTAATGTAATATGTGTGCCATCATGTGCACCAACAAAATGTTGTTGTGGGACCAAATCATGCAAGTCTATCTTCACATTGGCTAAATCCTCGTTATAAACGGTATGTGGCCTTTGATATGTCTCCTCGTTGTAGGCCAAAGTGCTTGTTGCACATCACTGACATTTGTTTGTGACATTCCATCAGATGCAGCAACACTGGATTGGAAGGACCCTGTGATCAGAAACTGTTGTACTGCCATGTATCTGTTTTTTGGTTTAAATGATGTGGTATTCCTTTCATGAGGAAGGCAATATGGCTCCAGCTGATGACATAGACCAATTTTATTTTGCCTATTCTAAAGGAAATTATCTAATGTATCCCCTCCTTCCATGCTGTTAAGGACTGCACCTGAAAATATTATCACTGACAAAATATTTGAGTCATGTATGATTTTCTATGTTTCTGACATCATTGGAACAATGGAATAAAGATGTAATAAGACAAGACTCTTTTATGTATCTTTGATGTGACATGGTTGTGATCCTGAGCTAAACATTGTGTGCTTGCAACATATCCATGCTTACACAAGTAGCTTGTATTGGCATAGTAAAGTTCACATGGGAGTACATATATACATTTCTAGATGGGAGTTTTACTACAGCAGACAAGGAGTTTGTGACTTGTGTATTTATTAAAGTGGTCAAGGTGAAGAGATACATTGTACAAAAACAAACATAAACAAACGTGAAGTAGTCAGTCATGGTGAATAAAGCCATAGTTGTAGACTCTAAATTGTCTGCAGTCCAAAGTCCAAAATACTACTCCCATCAGAAAGGAAAAAGTTTCCAGAAATAGTCCACAGAGTGAATGTGTTACACACACTGGAAGAAATTAAGGGGCATATTTACAAACAAAATGTCAGAGCACTGAGTTTCCCCAAATTTGGCAGCGCCGCGATCCGAGATTTTGAAAGGAAGCACCGTATTCACACCCCTGTGTTTCTCATAGTGCTGGCGCACATAAAAGCTGCGTTGTGCCAGCTCAGGCCCCCTGCTGCCATGTTGCAAGGGTGCCTGCGCTGCAGGGACAATTGTTTATGTGCAGGAAGGGACACCTTCCTGCACATAAACAATCAATAATGGCAATTTGTTCTTTTTAGGTGTGCTGCAGAATGCAGCACATATGGAAAGAGCAAAAAAACAAGGAGAAATTAATAATTTCTCGTCTTATCGCCATTCTAACGCCTAATATTCCATGGTGTCACTTTTTGGCCCTGCCTCAGCCTTGTAAATTTGGGGCATCATCAAAAAGCAATGGGTGTTGTGGTGGAATGCCCACAGCAACACCCATTGCATGCCCCTTTGCCACAGAGGACTGCAGCGGAAAGTTGCATATTTACAAGGTGGCGTTAAGCCACACTAAGTGGCTAAGCGCCACCTTGTATATATGGAAAAGGGCACTACGTCACCGGAGTGTCAAAAAAAGTGATGCTCCGGTGGCGATAGGGGCTTGCAAATATGCCCCTTTAAGTTCATGGTTTCTTGCTGGCGGTGGTGGGTGTCTAGCTATGTACACCGCCTGGATTTTTGCACGGACGTCCCTGCTTGCAACCGTGGGGTATCCGTTGCTGCAGGGGTGTCTGCAGGCAGGTCTTCCTCTGACAGGGCCTCCCTTCCTGTGACTACCACAGATGTAGATGGCCCTGATGTAGTGGGACCGCAGGAAGAGGTAAATGGTAGTAAAAAAGCCCTGCACAGGGTTGTATTGATGTCCTGCAGCACACCAATGAGCAGGCCCATTTTGGTGTTGTGTGTTGTGGGTGGCCAGCTCCTGGTGTAAGTCCTTCTGCAGCTGCTTCATCTCCCGGATTTCCATCAATACCTGGCCCATCCCACCTTGGGAGTCATGATAGACTCCCAAGACTTGGTTGATGTTGGCCTGGGTGTGAGTGGTCCCAGTGGACTCACTCAGCGGGCCAACAGTATCCCTCCCACGACCCCTACCCCCATGGGCATGTGCCCTTGGCTCAGGGTGCTCTCTGCCACCGGGTCCTGATCCCTCTGTGACTGGGCTGATGATTCTTATCTCAGAATCTAGGACTGGGGGACAAAAGATGGTGGTGACTGTGCTAGGTGCACAGGTTGGGGGGACTGGGGTTGGCTAAGGTGTTGCAGCTGGGGTGGGAGTTGTTGGTGTGGGCACAGTGAGACTCACTGTTGCCGTCTGCCCAGGCTGACTAGATGTGCCAGGACTGTCATGCACGTCCACATGTCTAAGAGTGTTGTCATCATTGAGGGCTTCATCCGGGGGTGGAGTGGGAGTCTATTCGGTGGCCGAGCTCTGCCCAGGTGCTGTGCCAGATTGATCTGTTGTGAAATAGAGAACATTGTTATTGGTGGAAGTGTGGTATCTGCATCTAAATTTTTTGTGTCACAGTAAGTAGAGTCCTAGGAAAAACAAAATAGGTAGCGGTTACTATTGTGATATATTTCAGTGGTATTGAACTTGATAACAAGACATTTGGAGACATTCAATACATGTACTAGAATTGAACAGCTCATTAACTGTGCAAATATGTTGCATTTTGTATTAAGGAATTAACATGGTATATCACAAACATTTAAGGCAACACAGTGGAGAAGTAACGTGAATCTGACCATTCCAAGGACTAGTTGTGTACAATACAGGCGAAAACACAACTTGGTTATCTATTTAGCATTAGTCATCTTGTGAGCAGTGCAGAGTCAATGGGTCACCTGCCACTTCTAATTAGCTGACTTCATGCCTAACAAATATTTGAGATACACACTTGGTATGGTGTCACTCATGCCATCAATAGTTTCAGTTGAGGAGACCAGAAGAACATCAAACTAAGTAGACAGACATGTCTCTCAGTAGAGCAGTGTATGTACATTGCTCAGTCCATGAGAAATAAACATCAGTTGTAACATGTCAGACAAGTGAAAAAGGCAAATTCACTATTGCATCTTGTTTTCTGTTACAGAAACAGGGCCTTATGGTAGTTGTAGTTATTTCAATAACTACTTCCCAACACTTGACAAATGGTTAACTCCATGAGAAGTGAACATCAGTTGTAACATGTCAGACAAGTGAAAATGAGCAAATTCACAATTGCATCTTATTTTCTGTTACAGAAACAGGGCCTCCTGGTATTTTTTAGTCATTTCAATATCTACTTCCCAACACTTGACAAATTTTTAACTCCATGAGATGTGAACATTGGTTGTAACATGTCAGACAAGTGAAAATGGGCAAATTCACTATTGCATCTTGATTTATGTTGCAGAAACAGGGTCTCCTGGTAATTGTAGGTATTTCATTATCTACTTCCCAACACTTGCCAAATGGTTAGTGTTACATACCTGTTGTCAAAATGCAGTTGGGTTGGACCAAACATTTACATATTGTGATACACATATCATGCGTCGTGGGATGATGATTTAATAGTAATACACTTACAGACAGCATTCCAACATGAGGCCTGTAATGGAGATTGATAGATGTGATCTTATATGCAACAATACACAGTGACAATCAAACATCTCTGATACGTTGAGTATTGCATGTTAGGAAAGCAGATAGACAAGACAATAGAAAATGCTGAATTGAGAGCATACAGGACATTGAAGTGTTGTGACAGTTAGAGAGGTCTAACTTACCAGACTCCACTCCCCCAGCAATTCCTGCCAAGCCCTCAGAATGCAGGATGGCCAAGACCTTGTCCTCCCAGAGAAAGAGTTGTAATGGGGTGCTGGGAGGACCACCGCCAGTCTTCTGGACCTCCAGGTGCTGCTTGGAGGCCAGGGAATGTACCTTCCCTCTCAGGTTGTTCCACCTCTTCCTTATTTCCTCATTTGTGCACAGGGTGGTACCTACAGCCTTCACTCTGTCAACTATCCTGTCCCACATTTCCCTTTTACTACTGAAAGGAGTATGGTGGACTTGGGCGCCAAACAATTGTGGCTCTACTCTTATGATTTCATCCACCATGTCTGACAACTCAGCCTCTGAAAAATGTGGATTTTTTGACGTAACATAACTCTGCATCAAAAAGAGGGCTAATAACTAAATAAAAACACCAAGGGATAATAGAAAAAAACTGCGAAAGTGTGTGCAGTGTTAAATTGAATAGGAAAAAAAGGGCTGCCTTATCTCAACAAAAAAGTATGATCTCTGTCTTACGGTGCTGCAATGGAGAGGCAAAGGGTCTTTGTCTGGGATGGGGTGTGTTTTCTAGTGTGATTTGCATTTGTGTCCACTTGGCCAATGGTTATCAGCTGTATTGTTTGACAGACATAGCACTGTGGATGCCTTCCAGGTAGGCCGCCATCTGTTGCAGATGACTGCCTTGCCCCTGGATGGCATGCAGTAGTGCTGTCTGACCCACATAGATGTTTCTTAAGAGGTCAATAGCCTCCTTACTCAGGGCAGCGGGGGTAACAGTGCAGGGGCTGAGAAGCCTGGAGTGAAGGAGACAGCTCCAGTCTTAGGGGAGTAGGCCTAGTTAACTGAGTGAGGAGCAACAGGGAGGGTGGTGATGGAAGGTGGGGTGGCGGACAAGGATGGTGTGGGTACAGGTCCTGTGTGTTCTGCGACCACTAGGGAGTGTCCACTGGAGTTCGACTCTGAAGATGATGACATTGAGTCTGCATCCTCTATGGCACTCCCCTCACCACCAGGGCCGCTGTCTCCCTCGGTGCCTGTCGTGTCACGATCAGAGCCACTGTGGCCAGCTGCTTCCCCAACAATGTTGGCCCTGTCTCCTCCGCCTGCCTGGGAGGATGCTGAATTGACATTAAAAAAGGTTTATTGCATGTGCCAGAACATGCTTGATAACAGCTTTGATCACAGAACATTAATAAAGTGTACAGAAGACTTCAGCTACAAGGTCCACTATAGTGACTTCAACATATGTCCACTGTCAGAATAGTCTCATGAAAGCTGTACTTAAGTAGCTACGCTATGTATCACATGTAACACAGAAAGGTATACTGGAGAAAATCTGGTCCAATTATCTGGGAGATGTGTCTACAAATATCCACCGCAAAATTAATCAGATAGGCATAGGGAAATCCACAGTCCAGATTGGTACTGGTGAGAACACCATTCTTACATTGCATACCTAAAAGCCAACAAACCATTGAAGATTGTTGAGGCTTAGGGAATCTCCATTGCATGAAGAAGTGGTTTAACTTGTGCCCTAATGGGAAGGCACATCACAGTACCTTTTTGTCTCAAAAACACAAATTCCATTGTAATACTGAGTGTAGGCATTCACATATAATCCCTGCATTTCAACATGTCACTCCCTGATGCATGTCACCAGTCATTGAATGAACCATGACAAATCCACATGTGCATTTCATATAACTGAATACTCCCACATCAAAGGCATGAAAATTCACATTGTGAGAAATTACTGTAAGTCTACCTGTCATGTCCTTCATTGTCTTATCAATTGGACCTGACTATGGACATTGAGTAATGGCTTAGGGTATGTGTGACCCAATCACCAATGTCTACACACTCCTGTCTGTGGTAACACATGAACTGTATACCCATCTCAAACAACTTTTTCCAAATACAGATTGGTCTACACACACATTTGTGATGGAATCAGACATCAACCTATGAAGACACATAGATCATGTATGAAACAGTAGTGCAGATGATACTACAACAGGGAAAGGTACACATGCCAACATGTAGGCACTGATACTGATGACACCAGTGATGTTTGCTATCTCATGTTACTGTACATTATTCACTTACCAAGGGATAGAACTGCTCAGTAACTGCATCCAAAGTGCACTGTATGCTATGTCACATGTAAGAGGGCCACCATCACATGAGACATAGTAGTGAGGGAGCAACACTCCTGGCACACTGAAGACAAGTGGACTGGACTCTCCTTTGTAAGCCTGGGCGTAGTTCGCGAAGTAGCGCTACGCGAAGCTACGCAAAGTGCAGTTCGCACTACGCGAGCTACGCGTAGCACTACGCGAACTGCGTAGTGCACTGTTCGCAATGATTGCACAGTGCCGGATGCTTGTCCGCACTGTGCAATCATTGAAAACGGCATCTTGCACAGTGCGAGCTGTCTCTTACTGCCGCTCGAGTAGATTTTTACTCGAGCGGCAGCTTTCTCAACGCGGACTGGTAGTTTCTCATCGCGAGCGGTCGCGAGCATACACGACCACTCGCAATGAGAAACCTGACCTCCCGCGTTGAGAATCTCGCCGGGAGGTTTATTTTCCACGCTCGCGATCGGCAACTTGATGTTGCTGATCGCGAACGAGGAAAAAGTCTCGCTGGGATGTCATTTTGCTTGCTCGCGGTCGCCAACTTGACGTTGAGCACCGCAAGCAAGCAAAAAATGACCGCTGCACTACGCTACGCTACGCGTGTTTGCACTGTGCTACGTGCAATTCGCGTTGTGCGAAGTAGCGCAAACTTCGCAAACTACGCGAGCGTAGCGTAGTGCTTTGCCCAGGGTTACTCCTTTGTTCCTGGTCAGAAAGACAATAGGCAAAGCACATCCGCATGCACCTACTACCATATCTACACAAACAGTAACTCTTCTTGTGTGTCGCACGTGGGCCAACCCCCAATATTGATGGTGAAATGCGTGCCTGGAACACACAAAGTTGGCAATGTAACATGCATGACTCTAGCCAGGACTCACCCCCTTGTAGCTGCTGTTGTGCCCTCAACTGCCCATCAAGCTCCAGGTCGGCCACCACCAGTATGCGGGCCATTAGATGGGGTCAGAGTCCAGCGCGTGCCCCGTCCACGTTGGAGGGAAATCCCTAGCTGGACCTCCGTGATCTTCCGGGTCCAGCGCCTCAGGTCCTCCCACCTTCTCCTGCAATGGACGCTACGCCGGTGGAACACCCCCAGGGTCCGCACCTTCCGATGATGGCTTTCCAAATGGCTTGCTTCTAATGGACGTTGACCTGTATGGATAGATGAAGAAACAGAATATAACTGCAAGTTTTAGGATATTTGTTTGGTTGACACACATTTTGTAAACACCTAGCACTAGCATTAATCAATAGTTAACGCACTACATGTGTAATTCTCACATGCTAAGCACCACACAGACATGAATACACACTTTTGTAGTCATCTGCTGATATCCTCAACCATGGTCATGACCTAACCTGACGAAGACAGCCCACTAACATCATGTACCCCAGGGCCATCCTACATGTACTGTGATGTGCGCTACTATGAAACACAACACACCATTGTGACCTTCTGAAGGGTAAACTACTTGTGCATGACTGTACAGACACCTTTACAGCCAGGCCCATTGACCTGATGCTTAGGGTCCATACAGGCTGGTACCATATTATAGACTACATCCTAAGACTTAGGTCACAATGAAAGGGCTGGCATGTGTGTCACTGAGAGCTTCCTCTCTGGGGATGTGTGGACATGTCGACTACTTAATGGAATATCGTACTACGTCTGATTGAGTTTGTGCGGTACGTACTGCCATCACAGGACACACCTTTTGCCATATGTGGCACTGTTACAGGGATGACATTCAACATACTATTGTATGTCTTATTTGATCAGTTGAATGTAACAAAGCTGGTGATTCACATATCAAAATAACTTCAGAAGTAACAACCTATCTGCACTGTTAATGTGTCACATGTGCAATAGGCCTGTACAGTGCAAGCATGACTTATAGAAGTAAGTGGGCCTGTCATTAGCAAATGTCACACATTGATTCTGTGGGTAAATGGAAAGAAGTATCAGGTCCAGACGCTATCTCAGTCACCATTCCAAATGTAATCAATCTAAAAGAAATTAGAGCTAATATTGGTTCAGAAAACTCATTTTGTGAGCATCCAAGGGTCTGCAGGTCTACAGGGAGATTACTCTGTGCATCAGTTGTATTGCCACAGTAATTCTTCCCCAGCTTGGGCCATGGACCAGACTGGGCACAACTCATTGTTAATCCTTGCTCTCTGCAAGCTACGCATACTGATCCCACATGAACATCACATTTCAACCAATTCAATAAATAAAAAGTACATCTTGTGGCCACCCAATATATGACCTGAAGGTTATGTGGCACTCTGAAGGGGTCTGTGAGGTATAGCTAGCTCCCAGGCAACAGTCTGGCGAGCCCTGATGTGGGCTGGGTGATATGTGGGACTGTACACATGGCTAACATCATCCTCAATTGCTTCTTACAGTAAACATACACAGCTCATGCTGTAAAGCCTATACATTTCTTTGCACATTTACCATGATCTGATTAGCAAATATATCATAGGTACCATGAAATGTGTACATGCACAGATGCGTGCATGTAACACAAGGCGGATATAAGGCTTATCACACATCACAGTGGTGATGTTAAGTACACAAAGTACAGTGCACCATAATCCATGACATGATTGTCCCATGTAGGGACCACAAAATGTTACAACAGTAATCGGAATTCACTCTGGGAATCAGAGGCACATTGTAGCATGTGGGAATGGAAAGGATAGAGTTAAACGGAGTAAATTATATATGTGAGATTGTTACCTGTTCCTCTGGTGAGCCACAGAGCTGGCCATACAGGGGAAAGGATCTCTTCTACTAGTTTCTCCAGCTCCTTTGGAAAGAAGGCAGGGGCCCTCTCTCTTCTGCTTGGCCTGGATTGATTGCTCCCGGAGGTGGCAACCAGCAGCTAAAGTGGAGGAGGTGTTGATAGCAGCAGTGTCAGGAGGCAAGTGAGTTATTTTTCAAACCACGGCATATATGTACGCCCCGTATGTGGTCATCAGTGTAGATAGACACAGCCATTGGGGCGCGACTGTCACAATTACCGTTAGCCTATGGCTGTGTCCGGCGCGGATGAAACCGCCCACCGCACAGTCGACTTCCACCGGTGGTGGTAGATTCCGATTGCCCTATATGCGAGGTCAGGCATCCGCCATTTTAGCGGTTGGAACTACAGTATTGGTGACTGCTAAGTGCGTCACCACCACTAAAAATGTGTTGTAACATGCTTACAGATGTATTATTCCATTGCTCTGTAATTTCCTTTACACAAAAATCAGTGTAGCGCATTACTGTGCATAAACGCTATATTACTGCAGTGCACTGTACACCGCCGGTGACTGTATTTTGTGAGAACAATTCAAACTTGACAATATGAAGGTGCTCATGATACATTTTTGGATGTGTAATGTGCACATTTCTGTTACAGACACATGTGAAGACCTCAATAGGGATTATAGGTGGATGTTGAACAGTAGACAATTATTATGTGAATTATCTATAATGCTTTCTGAAGCAGTTATGTTTTTTCACATTACTTTTGGCTTACTCTTCATATATGTAACTGTGGACACTGTGACCGATGTTCAAAATTGTTTTCACTCCTCACACAGGTACCGTGGGAGAGGGAGGAGATGACAGCCTCCAGAGTGCCACCCATTTCAAGACCTTCAGAACTTGGAAGAAAGGGATGTCATCAAGAAGTTTCATTTGAATAGGCAAACAATGCAGGATTTATGTCATCAGCTGGAGCCTGATCTCCTGCCTCAAACACTAATTCTACATGTATCCCAGCTATTGTGAGACGTATGTCAGTATTGCATTTTCTGGCCACAGGTTCTTTTCAATACACTGTGGCTATATCGGGTGGTATGTCACAACCAATATTCAGTGATGTACTACAGGGTGTGCTTTCAGCAAAGAGACACATTGACAGCTACATCCAGTTCCCCAGACATGAGGATTTAGCCAATGTGAAGGTTGACCTCTATGGATGTGGTCACATCTCACATGTGGTTGGAGCCATTGATGGCACCCATATTTCCTAAGTGCCACCACAAGCCATGGAACAAGTTTATCGTAATAGGAAGCCCTTACATTCTATTAACGTGCAAGCTATCTGCTTACCAGATGTGTATATCTTAAATGTTTGTGCCCGGTTCCCAGGATCAGCCCATGGTTCCTTCACACTGCGGAACAGCACCATACCCCAGCTGTTATCATAACTACTACAGGAGAGGGCCTGGCTTATTGGTAAGTTTGTCAGGTAGTATGATCAGAAAGTGTGTTACTTATTATTGCACTTAGGCTGTCTTCCATCAAGGAGACTCAGCGTATCCCAACCGTCCATGGTTGTTGGCACCGCTGAGGAATCCAACAACACCAGGGGAAGTCCGCTTCAATGAAGCCCAAAGCCCATGGAAGATAATGGCAGCCAGTGGAGCGGGCTTTTGGGCTCCTGCAGGTCAGCTTCAGATGTCTGCACAAGACTGGGGAAACCATCCTCTACTCACCTGGGAAGGTGCGTCAAATCACCGTGGCCTGCTGCATGCTCTACAACATCGCCCTGCAACGGAACATCCCTTAAATCGCAGAGGATGGAGAACACGAAGTGCCACCGGGTGAGGATCCTGAAATGACAAATGATGATGATAGTGGTTGTTAGACCTGGCATAATTGGCGTGGGATTCCCCAGTATTTTTGCATTTGCCTCCAGTTATTTTGCTAAGTGTTGGACTTCGTTTTTGCTGGTCTAGATGCTTTGGGCACTTTGCCACTGCTGTACAGTGCCAAAGTGCAAGTGATCCCTCTGTAAACTGTTGTTGTGGATTGGTGTTTCCATAATTGGCTTATTTGGTTTACTGTTAAGTCCCTATTACAGTGCACTGTGTGTGCCCATGGCCTGTAAACCAAATGCTGCTAGTGGGCCTACAGCACTGATTGTACCACCCACATGAGCAGCCTGTAAATATAACTCAGACCTGCCACTGCAGTGTCTGTGCGCAGTTTGGTACTGCCATGTCGACTTGGCAAGTGCACCCACTTGCCAGGCCCTAACCTTCCCTTTTCTTACATGTGAGTCACCCCTAAGGTAGGCCCAAGGTACTGCAGTGTATTTGAAAGGTATGACATACTCTGATGTGTGTTGCATGTCCTGATAGTGAACTATTGCCAATTTCATTTTTCACTATTGAAAGGCTATCTTCCCCATAGGATAGGATGGGAGTTCATTTATAACATCTTATAAATATATCTTCCCATTGGGACAAGGTAGGGAAATGGAGTTTAGTATGCCTGAACTCAGAGTGTAAAGATGCATCTTTTAGTGAGGATGATTTTTACATTCTGTGTTTGAAAATGTCACTTTCAGAGAGTAGGTATTTTCTTGCTTAGCCATCCTGTGTGCCTCTGCTAGGTTGTGTATTGACTGTCTAGTTTAGGAGTGACAGGGGCTGGGGATGTGCATTCACTGTAGTCAGCCACTTGGGGGGGTTGAGGTGTGTCCTACCTTTCCTGGATGAGTCAGGGCTGGGCTGAATAGATCTGGGCTGCATTTAGAGTAGGGGGAGGAGATTTCCTCTCACCTAAATAGGCCTGGTCTGCCTTCCACAATGCTGTCTCCACCTCCTGCCGGGCAGCTACACCAGAGAGGACATAACTGGTTTTGACTGAGCACAGGGCTTCTCTGCCACCAGAGAACAAAGGATTTTGTGTTATAAAAAGTGGGGCCCAGACCCCTGAACTTTAGATTACTTCTGGAATTCAAGAGGAACCTTTGCCAAGGAGAAGAGCTGGAGAAACTGAAGAGAAGTACTGCTCCTTTGCTGTGTGCTGTCTGTGGTTGGCCTGCAGTGGCTGTTTCTGCCAAGGAAAGGCCAAGGGCTTTGCTGTGTGCTGTGTCCCCTGCTTGAGGAAGTTCTCCAAGGGCTTGAAGTAGAGCTTGCCTCCTGTTTTTGATGTCTCAGGGATACAAAGACTTCACCCCCAGCTCCCCTGAAGTCCCTTGCTGAGAGTTCTGACCTGCCAAGAGGTGCCTGCTGCTGTTCTGGGCCTCTAGGGGTTGTTCCTGCTGTTGGGAGCTGGGAAAGTAACGCAATAAGAAGTGCGACGCATCCGCACCTATTTCTGACGCAATGTTGCAGAAACCGACGCAGCCCCCGCCGGCGGCTCGAGAAATCGCTGCACGCCGCATCGAGTGCACGATCTTCGAAGGCCGAGATCACCGTACTGATTCCGACGCAGGCCCTGTTGTGCGGCTGCAAGAACCAACGCATCATGGGACCGTGGCTGAAGAAACCAACACAAGCGCCGCTGCCACAGCCGCGTCGAGAACCAACACATCCCCGATCCTCACGCATCTCACCGGGGCACAGTCTATAAGGACACCGGGGCCGCAGTAAGAAACCGATGCATCACCTCTCTGCACAGTAAGAAACTGAAGCTTCACCTCCCCTTCAGTAAGGAACCAATGCATCACCTCCCCTGCGTGTCAGTAAGGAACCGATGCATCACCTCCCCTGGAGTAAGGAACTGATGCATCACCTTCCTCGCGGCTGTTCTTGCTTTTGATTTTGGCGCATCCAAGGTACTTTGTGTTGAAAGTGTTGCATCTACAATTTGCTTTGAACAGAACTGTTTCTACCATTTAGAAGTCATATTTTGATTACTGCATTGTGGATTTCTGTCGTTTTGGTCATGTTTGGTTTAGATAAAGATTACTTATTTTTTTAAACTGGTGTGGTGTCCATTTCTAGTGCTTTCACTGTACTGCTGTATGTGTGCACAAATGCTATACACACTGCCTCTGAGATAAGCCTGTCTGCTTGTGCCAAGCTACCAAGGGGGTGAGCAGGAGTTATTTTCGAAGTGTATCCCCCTTACCCTGACTAGGAAGAAAGGTCCCTACTTGGACAACGGTGCAAACCATTGCCAACTAGAGACCCTCATTTCTAACAGTGGTGAAGAGGAAGGAGCTGACTTGCATCAAGATCTCATCGACAACTTCTTCTCATGAGTGTATGTTGTGAGATGTCATGACTTTGATTATTAAAGCAAATCTTGTGATGATGTGAGGAGTGTGTTTAGAGAAAATATTAGGAAACTGAAGCTCTGGCAAATTCTGGTGAAAGGTGTTTGTGGAGGAAGGTTTTGACACATGTTTATTTTGTTAGTGTTGCTTTGTTTTACTTATATTTTTGTCATGGACTGTGTTCTCCGGAAGTTGACTATGTAAATTGTGTCATGTGTATGGTTTCATGGCTAATCTCTTTGTTTTGGTCTGTTTTAGGTAACGTCACCATGGCATCTTCATTTCGACACTTCAGAGTTGTGACATTAGCAGTTATATGATGCTGTTTGGACATACGAAGTGGACATGGATTGTTCCTGGGAACGTCTGTCTCAGACTTTGGGTGTACAAAACATGTACGAAGACAGCTTGCACAGCGATAGGATGGAAGTTAAGGGGAATCAATTGGACTATTGGACTTGTTCCTTGTCGCACGGTGGTCCAAATGTTATATGTGTGCCATCATGTGCGCCAACAAAATGATGTTGTGGGACCAAATCATGCAAGTCTATCTTCACATTGGCTAACTCCTCGTTGTGTATAAACGGTATGTGGCTGTTGATATGTCTCCTCATTGTAGGCCAAAGTGCTTGTTGCACATCACTGACATTTGTTTGTGACATTCCATCATATGCAGCAACACTGGATTGGAATGACCCTGTGATCAGAAACTGTTGTACTGCCATGTATCTGTTTTTTGGTTTAAATGATGTGGTATTCCTTTCATGAGGTAGGCAATATGGCTCCAGCTGATGACATAGACCAATTTTATTTTGCCTATTCTATAGGAAATTATCTAATGTATCCCCTCCTTCCATGCTGTTAAGGACTCCACCTGAAAATATGATCACTGACACAGAATATTTGAGTCATGTATGATTTTCTATGTTTCTGACATCATTGGAACAATGGAATAAAGATGTAATAAGACAAGACTCTTTTATGTATGTTTTGATGGGACATGGTTGTGATCCTGAGCTAAACATTGTGTGCATGCAACATATCCATGCCTACACAAGTAGCTTGCATTGGCATTGTAAAGTTCATATGGGAGTACTATATACATTTCTAGATGGGAGTTTTACTACGGCAGACAAGGAGTTTGTGACTTGTGTATTTATTAAAGTGGTCAAGGTGAAGAGATACATTGTACAAAAACAATCATAAACAAACGTGAAGTAGTCAGTCATGGTGAATAAAGCCATAGTTGTAGATTCTAAATTGTCTGCAGTCCAAAGTCCAAAATACTACTCCCATCAGAAAGGAAAACGTTTCCAGAAATAGTCCACAGAGTGAATGTGTTACACACACTGGAAGACATTAAGGGGCATATTTACAAACAAGATGTCAGAGCACTGAGTTTCCCCAAATTTGGCAGCGCCGCGATCCGAGATTTTGAAAGGAAGCACTACATTCACACCCCTGTGTTTCTCATAGTGCTGGCACACAAAAAAGCTGCGTTGTGCCAGCTCAGGCACCCTGCTGCCATGTTGCAAGGGTGCCTACGCTGCAGGGACAATTGTTTATGTGCAGGAAGGGACACCTTCCTGCACATAAACAATCAATAATGAGAATTTGTTCTTTTTATGTGTGCTGCAGAATGCAGCACATATGGAAAGAGCAAAAAAAGAAGGAGAAATTAATAATTTCTCCTCTTATCTCCATTCTAACGCCTAATATTCTATGGTGTCAATATTTGGCGCTGCCTCAGCCTTGTAAATTTGGGGCATCATCAAAAAGCAATGGGTGTTGTGGTGGAATGCCCACAGCAACACCCATTGCATGCCCCTTTGCCACAGAGGACTGCGGCGGAAAGTTACATATTTACAAGGTGGCGTTAAGCCACACTAAGTGGCTTAGCGCCACCTTGTATATATAGAAAATGGCACTACGTCACCGGAGTGTCAAAAAAAGTGATGCTCCGGTGGCGATAGGGGCTTGCAAATATGCGCCTTTTAGTTCATGGTTTCTTGCTGGCGGCAGTGGGTGTCTAGCTATGCGCACTGCCTGGATTTTTGCACGGACGTCCCTGCTTGCGACCATGGGGTATCCGTTGCTGCAGGGGTGTCTGCAGGCAGGTCTTCCTCTGATAGGGCCTCCCTTCCTGTGACTACCGCAGATGTAGATGGCCCTGATGTAGTTGGACCACAGGAAGAGGTAAATGGTGTTAGAAAAGCCCTGCACATGGTTGTTTTGATGTCCTGCAGCACCCCAATGAGCAGGCCCATTTTGGTGTTGTGTGTTTTGGGTGGCCAGCTCCTGGTATAAGTCCTTCTGCAGCTGCTTCATCTCCCGGATTTCCATCAATACCTGGCCCATCACACCTTGGGAGTCATGATAGTCTCCTAAGACTTGGTTGATGTTGGCCTGGGTGTGAGTGGTCCCAGTGGACTCACTCGGCGGGCCAACAGTATCCCTCCCACGACCCCTACCCCCATGGGCATGTGCCCTTGGCTCAGGGTGCCCTCTGTCACCGGGTTCTGATCCCTCTGTGACTGGGCTGATTATTCTTACCACAGAATCTAGGACTGGGGGACACAAGATGGTAGTGACTGTGCTAGGTGCACAGGTTGGGGGGACTGGGGTTGGCTGAGGTATTGCAGCTGGGGTGGGAGGTGTTATTGTGGGCACAGTGAGACTCACTGTTGCCGTCTGCCCAGGCTGACTAGATGTGCCAGGACCGTCATGCACGTCCACATGTCTAGGAGTGTTGTCATCATTGAGGGCTTCATCCGGGGGTGGAGTGGGAGTCTATTCGGTGGCCAAGCTCTGCCCAGGTGCTGTGCCAGATTCATCTGTTGTGAAATAGAGAACATTGTTATTGGTGGAAGTGTGGTATATACATCCAAATGTTTTGTGTCACAGTAAGTAGAGTCCTAGGAAAAACAAAATAGGTAGCAGTTACTATTGTGATATATTTCAGTGGTATTGAACTTGATAACAAGACATTTGGAGACATTCAATACATGTAGTAGAATTGAACAGTTCATTAACTGTGCAAATATGTTGCATTTTGGATTAAGGAATTAACATGGCATATCACAAACATTTAAGGCAACACAGTGGAGAAGTAACGTGTATCTGACCATTCCAAGGACTAGTTGTGTACAATACAGGCGAAAACACAACTTGGTTATCTATTTAGCATTAGTCATCATGTGAGCAGTGCAGAGTCAATGGGTCACCTGCCACTTCAAATTAGCTGACTTCATGCCAAACAAATTTTTTAGATACACACTTGGTATGGTGTCACTCATGCCATCAATAGTTTCAGTTGAGGAGACCAGAAGAACATCAAACTAAGGGGTCTATTACGATGACTGGCGGATGCACCTCCGCGATGCTGGCGGTGGGAGAAAACGGCATTTACCGCACACCGGCAGCGGGCCTCACGCCCACCATATTAGGATGCTTACATATAGCCCATTTCCCGTCCTCCGCGGTGCAACGCCGACCGCCATCAAAGTGCCCCCGCCACCGCGGCAGTGTGAGCCAATGAGCACACACCGCCGTGCGGAATGACGTCCCGTACGCCGAAGATATTACGATGCCGGAAACAGGGCAGCGCACCGCGACGGAGAAACCGCACAGCTACAGACGGCGGAGACACCACAGCGGAGACAGAAAAGAGACACCCAGAACACACCGCGATGGACCCAGCCCTACACGCCATCCCGCTGCTGTACATGATACACCACCTGCAAGCCATCTACGGCCGCGGACGCCTCCGCAGGTACGTACAGACACAACAGAGCAAGCAACACAATACACAGGTCAAGGGTCGAAAAACATAGCATGGGCACACCACATACCCCTGTGGAGACAGGCACACAGCCAGCACTGCACACACACATGTCCCACCGAATATAAAAACCCCTCTCTACATACTGCTCACCCATGTACCGCGATCATCAACAAATGGCCCGGTCACATCACCGCCGCGGTCAGTGCGCAGGAAAACATGCACACAACCCAGAGTCCAGAGCCAGCGCCTGCCATGGGCACTGTACAAATAGCACAGACCCACATCTTAAGCCACAACACACTAGTCCACTCCCTCAAGGGACACCACATGTGCCCCTCAAGTGCCACTCCTGCACAACAACCACACAACTGAACCCACACCATGCCCCACATCCCAACAACTGCATGAACAGCCACAACAGGACCCTTTGCACAGGAACACATAGCACAGAGGCACAGGCCACAGCCAACACACACACCACAACAACAACAGCACACACAAGGCAACAACACTGAGGCCAGGCACAAAATATACAAACACACAGATGAGGAGCAAACACTCCACTGCACACACTATCTGACAAGTCACACACACACACCACCCTGACTCACAGCCACATACACACACCACATGCCAGCAGTAATGGAGGACAACATATAGAACAGCCAAAGTGAGGTGCACACAAATGGGAGGGCAGGGACACAACCATCAAGTATGTGTGAAGCAGATGTAAGACAAGAGGCATGTGAGAACACACACAGCCCACCACAGCACACATGGTTGCCACAGTGAACCAACACAAACCACGCTCACCTCAATGCAACTACTCAGGGAGACAGCAAGGCCACCCATGTATAGGCACAGGGAGGAAAGGAAGGCCCTGAACTCAAACAATGACCAGCCACAGATAGGCATCCAACTACTGGACAAGATAATGTCTGCACCACAACACACAGGGCCCAGTGATACACCACATGACTGCCAAGCACAAGTAGGATATGTCACACATACCTCCTCTCACAACAGCACCACACAATACTGACATGTGCACACAACACAACCCCAGGGCTGAACAAGTACACATACAGGCACATACAGGCACACCACTCCAGGGTGACACATGGGAGTAGTTGACAATGCAGGTGCACACACATCAACAGGCATGACAAAGTCACCCCCTCACACCATACACCTCTCCACCACCCAAGTGCACACATTAGAAGTAAGCCATGGGACCTGGATGACTCATCACCACAAGATGTACATACACCTACACTGCTTGCCACACAGAAAGGAAGCTCACACAGACACCATGACCATGGCCTGCATGCCTGTAAGCCTGTGCCCAAAGTCCCACCCTGTGCTGCCATTGCCCACAAACATGATATGTGACCAACATAGATAACATGAGCAAAGAAGGATGATGACAACAGGATGTCATTGCCAACCACCTGCACTGCACCCATAAGTCTCAGAGTCAGGTAGAAATGAAGTCCCTTTCACCCCTGCCAAACAATTGAAATGTGAGACAACCCATTGGCAATGTGGAAGTGGCATACTGAGCATGTGACACAGTAAACCATGCACACACAGAAACAACTTTATTCAGGAATGACACTGACACAACTCACAACAGGACCAACTGTGTTTATTCACATTTTGCATAGTGAGACAACATATTTGGGCAACAGCAAGGCCAGTGGCCATGTCAATATGCACAGCATTCACATGAGAAGCTGCACAGGCAGGGAGCAAACAGCAGTGAACAAGGCCAGGAGCCAGTACAATGTGCAGAGCAGGGACATCAGAAGCTGCACAGGCAGGGAGAACACAGCAGTGAACAAGGCCAGGAGCCACTACAATGTGCAGAGCAGGGACATCAGAAGCTGCACAGGCAGGGAGCAAACAGCAGTGAACAACAAGGCCAGTACAATGTGCAGAGCAGGGACATCGGTAGCTGCACAGGCAGGGAGCAAACAGCAGTGAACAAGGCCAGGAGCCACTACAATGTGCACAGTAGGGACATCAGAAGCTGCACAGGCAGGGAGCAAACAGTAGTGAACAACAAGGCCAGTGGCCAGTCCAATGTGCAGATGAAGTCCATGACAAGCTGCACAGGCAGGGAGCA
The DNA here is from genome assembly GCA_963921515.1 of Calotriton arnoldi. Classification (NCBI taxonomy): domain Eukaryota; kingdom Metazoa; phylum Chordata; class Amphibia; order Caudata; family Salamandridae; genus Calotriton; species Calotriton arnoldi. The sequence continues at coordinate 697,090 of CAWUFW010008182.1, forward strand.
AACAGCACTGAATCACAAGGCCAGTGGCCAGTCCAATGTGCAGATGAAGTCCATGACAAGCTGCACAGGCAGGGAGCAAACAGCAGTGAACAAGGCCAGGAGCCAGTACAATGTGCACAGTAGGGACATCAGAAGCTGCACAGGCAGGGAGCAAACAGCAGTGAACAAGGCCAGGAGCCACTACAATGTGCACAGTAGGGACATCAGAAGCTGCACAGGCAGGGACCAAACAGCAGTGAACAAGGCCAGGAGCCAGTACAATGTGCAGAGCAGGGACATCAGAAGCTGCACAGGCAGGGACCAAACAGCAGTGAACAAGGCCAGGAGCCAGTACAATGTGCAGAGCAGGGACATCAGAAGCTGCACAGGCAGGGAGCAAACAGCAGTGAACAAGGCCAGGAGCCACTACAATGTGCAGAGCAGGGACATCAGAAGCTGCACAGGCAGGGACCAAACAGCAGTGAACAAGGCCAGGAGCCAGTACAATGTGCAGAGCAGGGACATCAGAAGCTGCACAGGCAGGGAGCAAACAGCACTGAATCACAAGGCCAGTGGCCAGTCCAATGTGCAAATGAAGTCCATGACAAGCTGCACAGGCAGGGACCAAACAGCAGTGAACAAGGCCAGGAGCCAGTACAATGTGCACAATAGGGACATCAGAAGCTGCACAGGCAGGGACCAAACAGCAGTGAACAAGGCCAGGAGCCAGTACAATGTGCAGAGCAGGGACATCAGAAGCTGCACAGGCAGGGAGCAAACAGCGGTGAACAAGGCCAGGAGCCAGTACAATGTGCAGAGCAGGGACATCAGAAGCTGCACAGGCAGGGAGCAAACAGCACTGAATCACAAGGCCAGTGGCCAGTCCAATGTGCAGATGAAGTCCATGACAAGCTGCACAGGCAGGGACCAAACAGCAGTGAACAAGGCCAGGAGCCAGTACAATGTGCACAATAGGGACATCAGAAGCTGCACAGGCAGGGAGCAAACAGCAGTGAACAACAAGGCCAGTACAATGTGCAGAGCAGGGACATCAGAAGCTGCACAGGCAAGGAGCAAACAGCAGTGAACAAGGCCAGGAGCCACTACAATGTGCAGAGCAGGGACATCAGAAGCTGCACAGGCAGGGAGCAAACAGCAGTGAACAACAAGGCCAGTACAATGTGCAGAGCAGGGACATCAGTAGCTGCACAGGCAGGGAGCAAACAGCAGTGAACAAGGCCAGGAGCCACTACAATGTGCACAGTAGGGACATCAGAAGCTGCACAGGCAGGGAGCAAACAGCAGTGGACAACAAGGCCAGTGGCCAGTCCAATGTGCAGATGAAGTCCATGACAAGCTGCACAGGCAGGGAGCAAAAAGCACTGAATCACAAGGCCAGTGGCCAGTCCAATGTGCAGATGAAGTCCATGACAAGCTGCACAGGCAGGGAGCAAACAGCAGTGAACAAGGCCAGGAGCCAGTACAATGTGCACAGTAGGGACATCAGAAGCTGCACAGGCAGGGAGCAAACAGCAGTGAACAAGGCCAGGAGCCACTACAATGTGCACAGTAGGGACATCAGAAGCTGCACAGGCAGGGAGCAAACATCAGTGAACAAGGCCAGGAGCCACTACAATGTGCACAGTAGGGACATCAGAAGCTGCACAGGCAGGGAGCAAACAGCAGTGAACAACAAGGCCAGTACAATGTGCAGAGCAGGAACATCAGAAGCTGCACAGGCAGGGAGCAAACAGCACTGAATCACAAGGCCAGTGGCCAGTCCAATGTGCAGATGAAGTCCATGACAAGCTGCACAGGCAGGGGCCAAACAGCAGTGAACAAGGCCAGGAGCCAGTACAATGTGCACAATAGGAACATCAGAAGCTGCACAGGCAGGGACCAAACAGCAGTGAACAAGGCCAGGAGCCAGTACAATGTGCAGAGCAGGGACCTCAGAAGCTGCACAGGCAGGGAGCAAACAGCAGTGAACAAGGCCAGGAGCCACTACAATGTGCACAGTAGGGACATCAGAAGCTGCACAGGCAGGGAGCAAACAGCAGTGAACAACAAGGCCAGTACAATGTGCAGAGCAGGGACATCAGAAGCTGCACAGGCAGGGAGCAAACAGCAGTGAAGAAGGCCAGGAGCCAGTACAATGTGCAGAGCAGGGACATCAGAAGCTGCACAGGCAGGGAGCAAACAGCACTGAATCACAAGGCCAGTGGCCAGTCCAATGTGCAGATGAAGTCCATGACAAGCTGCACAGGCAGGGACCAAACAGCAGTCAACAAGGCCAGGAGCCAGTACAATGTGCACAATAGGGACATCAGAAGCTGCACAGGCAGGGACCAAACAGCAGTGAACAAGGCCAGGAGCCAGTACAATGTGCAGAGCAGGGACATCAGAAGCTGCACAGGCAGGGAGCAAACAGCAGTGAACAACAAGGCCAGTACAATGTGCAGAGCAGGGACATCAGAAGCTGCACAGGCAGGGAGCAAACAGCAGTGAACAAGGCCAGGAGCCACTACAATGTGCACAGTAGGGACATCAGAAGCTGCACAGTCAGGGAGCAAACAGCAGTGAACAACAAGGCCAGTGGCCAGTCCAATGTGCAGATGAAGTCCATGACAAGCTGCACAGGCAGGGAGCAAACAGCAGTGAACAACAAGGCCAGTACAATGTGCAGAGCAGGGACATCAGAAGCTGCACAGGCAGGGAGCAAACAGCAGTGAACAACAAGGCCAGTACAATGTGCAGAGCAGGGACATCAGAAGCTGCACAGGCAGGGAGCAAACAGCACTGAATCACAAGTCCAGCGGCCAGTCCAATGTGGAGATGAAGTCCATGACAAGCTGCACAGGCAGGGAGCAAACAGCAGTGAACAAGGCCAGGAGCCAGTACAATGTGCACAATAGGGACATCAGAAGCTGCACAGGCAGGGAGCAAACAGCAGTGAACAACAAGGCCAGTACAATATGCAGAGCAGGGACATCAGAAGCTGCACAGGTAGGGAGCAAACAGCAGTGAACAAGGCCAGGAGCCAAAACAATGTGCACAGTAGGGACATCATAAGCTGCACAGGGAATGTGTGCAACTGTACCATGCCATGCCCAGCCACTGAGTCATGGGTCTGACAATGGCCACCACAGGCACCGCCTTGGACACACAGGTGTGTGAGGGTGACCACCACTCAGATGGGGCTGTCTGTTCGGCTTGGAGCTGACTGTGTGTTGGGGTCAGTTGGAGGGCTGCCCTGGGCAGTGAGAGGAACAACTGTTGAATAGCCATCTCTGATGTGGGAAGCTGGGGGGCTGCTTGGACCAGGTGGAGTAGTGGCACGGGGAGGTGGACTCATGCTCTGCTGAGACACAGTGTGTGCAGGAGATTGTGGAGGGGTGCCTTTCCACTTCTTGGGGATCCTGAAAGGCTTCCCTGTCTGGGTATGAATGGGAACTGGTGTGGACACAACAGGTGAGCCCACCACCAAAGCTGCTTCTGGTGCGGATGGTGAGCCTCCCTCTGGGGACATGCTGGATCCCGCTGTGCGCTTGCCGGGGGCTTTCCGCCGCCCTGCCTTCCCCTATGTACTCGGTTTGCCCCTACAGTGTCCACCCGTGCTGGCTTCACAGGGTTTGGGATGGGAGTGGAGGTCAAGGGTGGATCACCCATGGGGCCCTCATCCTGTGTAATGTTTGCAGGCAACACCTTGTCAGTGGGTGCAGAAACGTTCATCTTGCCTCTGTGAGCTGGCTTTGGGACAGGGGAGTCTTTGGCGGGGGAGGACGGTGAGGCCTGTGACCCTGAGGCTTGCTTCTTTGCTTTGTGGCCCTTGCTGTCGCCTGATGGACTTTTCTCCCTGCGCTCTGGGGTGGCCTTACTCTTATGTGGTGATGGTGTCTGCGCCCTAGTCTGCCTGGGCTGCTGCTGCTCCTGTTTGCTGCGGGTGCTGTATCGGGACTTTGGGGTCTGTTTAGCATTGTCACTGTCATCAGAGGTGCACAGTGACACAGGGCCGGACAAAGGGATGGGAGCCGCACTCTGACTATGTGCCTGTTGCAGGGCTGCTGTCACAGTTGAGGATAAGGACTGCACAGTCCGGTGGAGCCCACCCACGTCGGAATGTATGCCCTCCATGAAAGCTAGCACCTGCCCCAACTTTTTGTCGTGGTCTTGGAAGGCATTGAGAAGTGCTGTCTGCCCCACACATAGCTGGCGCAATAGCTTGACTGACTCAGCACTGAGGGCAGCAGGGCTCACATGGGCTGGGGCAGCAGTGCCTGTGGTGAAGGTGACTCTTCTCTTCCTAACCTTGCAGACACGGGCAGCACCAGTGGAGGTTGAAGGGAGGCTGGGCACTGGACGCTGTGTGGCCGAAGAGGAGGCTGAGTCCCCGTTCCCTGTACCCCCCAACATGGATGCGTCACCGCTGGCGTCTGATGATGTAGAGCTTTGTGTCTCCGGCTGGGAATCCTCTAGCAGACTCCTGTCCCCCTCCTCGGCGCTGGTCACATCTGTGTCAGTCTGCTCCGGTGCGGCTGTTGTACTGGATGCCTCACCACTGGTGTCCGTCCCCTGTCCCTCTGTGCACACGGGAGATGCTGCATGGGAGAGAGATGTACTGTTAGTTGAGTGGCATCAACAGAAGTAACATGTGCAAGCAAATCTGCATTACAGAAGATTAGTACACCACGTTGCATGACACCCTGTGAAAATATATATCTTGCCACCCCAATTATCAAGCTAACGGTGCATGTCAAACACAAATCCAGCCATGTGACTCACACAGCACACCATACTGCCGGTGGCTCACTTCAGACACATCCACAAAATGCCCCGTGCACACACACTGTCCTGATGGGGCAAGGATGAACACCACAACATGGTGCCAATTATCTACATGGATGGAGCGGTAGGGGACCACACAGATGCAGACCACAACATAACATTCCACAATGGCCCTGCGCTCATGCCATCCACCATGTCGTGTCCACGGGCACAAGTACTGTTCCACATTGGCCTCAGGTGACTGAGCGGCAGAAATCTGAGGACAGGCATTGCACGCATTCATTGAAACACACTCAGAATAGGCACACTGCCATTTCCATCCATGTGAATTCACACACTACCCCACTGCAGAAGGTACCTGAAGGCCACAACTCCAAATGCAAGAGAGATGCACAGTGCTAACATGACTTCATGAAGCACAGGTAGGGCAAATGCATGGCAGATACACCCAGCACAGAGGCCACTGACAAAACATTGCACCACACTACCAACGTCACATATCTGACAATTTGCACAGTCTGTGGATACATGCACCCACCCCCAGCCAAAGGCAGCCTGCAACACATACTCACCCCTAGCTTGCTGCTGATGCTCCTTTAATTGCCTGTCCAGCTCAGGTTGTGTGACAGCCAGGATGCGGACCATTAGTGGTGTCATGCTGCGCCTAGACAACCTGCCAGTCCGAGGGAGCAGCCCCAGCGTCATCTCGGCCACGTTCTTGCTCAGCCGGCAGATGTCGTCCCACCTCTTATGACAGTGGGTGCGCCTTCGGTTTGACACACCCAGATCTCGCACTCTGGAGGCAATGGCCCTCCACACGGCTTTACGCTGGTGGACCTTCAGCTGCAGGCATGGGAGACAAGAGGGGTAAAACATCAGTGACACAGTGTACAATGCCAACACAAAGGAAATGCAGTAGCACGACAGTGACTCATCCCTAACTCCAGCAACAACTGTAACAGATGCAAAAATGCTTTGAACATGGTACAATGTCATTGGACAATCAGCCGTACATGCATGCATGTGGTATGGTGGACACAGTACCTCCACATCCCATTCACATGCAGGATACCAACACAGCAAGCAACGTGTAGTCTGCCCACATCTACTGTCCATAGTCACCTGCAACTAGACATAGATAAGATAGTAACACATGGGTAGTGTTGTGGGACTCACCGTGTCAGACACTGCGCAGACCTAAGTGTCCTAGCCCTGTGGAAGACTCACTGTGTCTTGGAACCCACATAGAGTGACAACAACTGTCATACACACACCCTTCTCACAAGGCTGCTCTTGTGCAATCTACAGGGCTGAGATGGGACTCAGATGAAGAGGCGTGAAGAAACAACACATGGAACACACTGTACATGCAGTGATGTGTACATGTGCCATTCTGCGGGGACTGTGCAGGCCAGGTGGTCTGACACTGAGAGGGAAAATTGGGAGCAACACAGCCATTCACACAAGCAATCACTGGCCTGACTCCTGCATCACCAAAATGCTGCTGCACTGTATGGCTGACACTACAACACATTTCCCTCAACTCAGGATGTGCATGCAGGGAAACGTATGAAAGAGCACACAAAGCCCTTCCCGCTGAAGTAAGCATGCAAGGCAGTGCATGTCAGAGCCACACACCCACTGACACATACAGAAGCACCTCCACCCCACGTGTGGCCACCCTGCACTCTCACTCACAGTCATGGAGACTTACCACAACATTAGGGGCACCATAAAGCCTTGGGTACTGTGCAAGTACCCCGTCTACCAAGACCTCAAGCTCCTCGCTGGTGAAGGGACTGGCACGGATCTTCTGAGTCCTCGACATCACAATGGACAGGTGGCAGCAGCAGCAGGTGGAGGGTGGCAGACAGCAGTCCCTGGAGGCAGCAGCAGCAGGTGGAGGGTGGCAGACAGCAGTCCCTGGAGGCAGCAGGTGGAGGGTGGCAGACAGCAGTCCCTGGAGGCAGCAGCAGCAGGTGGAGGGTGGCAGACAGCAGTCCCTGGAGGCAGCAGGTGGAGGGTGGCAGACAGCAGTCCCTGGAGGCAGCAGGTGGAGGGTGGCAGACAGCAGTCCCTGGAGGCAGCAGCAGCAGGTGAGGGGTGTCAGGCAGCAGTCCCTGGTAGCTGTGGAAATGTGTGGCACCCTCCCACACATATATTGGCCCCTGGGGCTGTGTCAGTGGTCGCAGGGCGCTGCAATTGGTGTACCAGGTCTGCCTCATTCAAAATCATCCAATGTCCGCCTCCGCGGTGGCGGTGCACGCCTACCGCGAGTTTCAAAATCGCATCCGGCTACCACGAGGGTGCTTCCCATTGGCTGCAAGGGCATGGTCCATGGCGCTGACACACCGCAGGGGCCAGGCGCGCGCTACCGCGGTGGTGCATCTTTCGAATACTTCCAGTGATCGGCTCCGCTGTGGCGGAGCACGCCTACCGCGACTTTCAAAATCGCATCAGGCTACCGCGAGGGTGCTTCCCATTGGCTGCAAGGGCATGGTCCATGGCGGTGACACACCGCAGGGGCCAGGCGGTATGCACCGCGAAATGGGTGTCAAACAGTGCCTATGGTGATTGTGAGTTGTGTAGCGGTGCATGCTAACCACCATTTACACATACTATTGTGGTGGTGACTACCGCGATTGTGTCTGGGGCATTGGCGCTCACAGTCCGCAGGGGCCAGGCGGTAGGCACCACGAAATGGGTGCCATACAGTGCCTATGGTGACCGTGAGTTGGGTAGCGGTGCATGCTAACCGCCATTTACACATACTATTGTGGCGGTGACTACCGCGATTGTGTCTGGGGCATTGGCGTTCACAGTCCGCAGGGGCCAGGCGGTAGGCACCACGAAATGGGTGCCATACAGTGCCTATGGTGACCGTGAGTTGGGTAGCGGTGCATGCTAACCGCCATTTACACATACTATTGTGGTGGTGACTACCGCGATTGTGTCTGGGGCATTGGCGCTCACAGTCTGCAGGGGCCAGGCGGTAGGCACCGCAAAATGGGTGCCATACAGTGCCTATGGTGACCGTGAGTTGGGTAGCGGTGCATGCTAACCACCATTTACACATACTATTGTGGCGGTGACTACCACAATTGTGCCTGGGGCATTGGCGCTCACAGTCCGCAGGGGCCAGGCGGTAGGCACCACGAAATGGGTGCCATACAGTGCCTATGGTGACCGTGAGTTGGGTAGCGGTGCATGCTAACCGCCATTTACACATACTATTGTGGCGGTGACTACCGCGATTGTGTCTGGGGCATTGGCGCTCACAGTCCGCAGGGGCCAGGCGGTAGGCACCGCAAAATGGGTGCCATACAGTGCCTATGGTGACCGTGAATGGACTTGTGGAGTACCTTTGATGCACCTATGGTGTCATCCAGCTGAATGCATAGGCCAACATGTACAGTGCCCAGTGTCTCCCACATTGAAAGACCCTCATGAGGGCAAATGCTCAAATGGAACATGTCACTCCATGCCACCTACACATCACATATATGGGTCTGCGATACATTGCATGGGCACATACACTTGCACATGTCACATGTGCTGCGTAATGACATGTAGACTGTCCAGTTTTCGTGTTGCATAGCATATGTAGTTGATGGTCATTGTCTGTGGGTGCAATGTAATACACAATGCTGTGTCATTGTCTGGACTAGGGGCATCACCGACTGTCACATTGTGTACTGCACCTGCACACACGTGTCCACCACGCTCAGCCGGTGGTCAGTGTGTAGTTGATGTGTGCCATGTGCAACCTGTGTTGGGAGGTGTATCAGGGACAACAACATGGTGTGTTATGGTAGTATTGCAATTTGGAATATATGCTGGGGGTCATACTCACAGGTGTGCCCACACATCTGTTAGCATGTCACACTGTGCATGCCAATGTGCCGGAGGGGTGCACAGGTAATTGCTGCGGGTAAGGGGACAGGTGTACAAGTAGTCTGCGTGATGTGCACCCACTTGTGAAGTGCTCTGTCGGTCAATGGTGCAGTGTGTAACACTTGGGAATGTGTCTTTGAACAATGGACTGTCATGCACATGTCATGGTGTTTTGCATTGACATCTGTGCACTTCCATCTGTCCTAGGAGGAGGAGGAGGCCCAATATCCATCGTCCTTTCACAGTGCTTGCAGACATGGAGGATGAGGAGATAATCCGCAAATTCAGGCTGGACCGACAATCCCTACAGACCCTATGTGGCATGTTGGAGCCCCACCTGCAGCCACGTCGGACATATCCAACAGCTTTCACCGCAACATCTAAGGTGATGGCATGCCTGCATTTCTTTGCGACAGGCTCATTCCAGCACACGGTTGCAAGCGCAGGCGGGATGTCACAACCCATGTTCAGCATGGTGCTGAGGGATGTACTGTCTGCTATGATGCTCTACAAAGACAGATATATTCATTTCCCCAGGGGGCCTGAGTTGGTGGCTGTGAAGGGTGATTTCTATGCCCTTGGACATATCCCCCATGTCATTGGTGCAATTGATTGCACACATGTTGGGCTTGTGCCACCACAGGCACGTGAACATGTGTACCGCAATAGGAAGCATTCACACTCGGTGAATGTTCAAGTGGTGTGCCTGGCGGACATGATCATATCACACGTGTGTGCCAAGTTTCCCGGCTCAGCCCATGATGCCCACATCTTGCGCAGCAGCATTGTTCCTCAGCGGATGGCCAATCTGCTTCCTGAGCGTGCATGGCTTGTGAGTGAGTATGCATTGTGGATTAGAGTGGTGTGTGTGACATGCTGTTGTGTGGCATTGTGGGACTGCAAGGTTAATCTGTGTTTCTCACACCCAGGTGACTCGGCATATCCTAACCGCCCATGGTTGCTGAGCCCATTGCGGAATCCCACCACACCTTCTGATGTGCGAAATAATGATGCCCATGGGAGGACATGGCGTGTGATAGAACGTACATTTGGACTCCTCAAGTCAAGATTTCGGTGCCTGGACCGTCCTGGAGGTGCCCTGATGTACACGCCAAGGAAGGTGTGTCAGATTGTGGTGGCATGCTGCATGCTCCACAACCTGGCCATTCGCAAGGCAATACCCCTGATCCAGGATGAGGATGATGAGCAGCCAAGGCCCCCGCCTGCAAACCAACCCGGATCAAGTGACGAGGGCAGTGGAGAGGAGGAAGGTCTCGACATGCGGCAACAGCTCATCACCCGCTACTTCACGTGAAGGTGAGTGATGATGTAGGAGGGACAAAATGGTCTGATGGTGTTGCAGTTGCTGTGAGGGTATATGTGAGCTTGGTGACTGCAGCCTTGTGTTGACTCATTGCCGCATGCCAATGTGTGTGTGATTGGGTAGTGTGATATAGATACAAGATGTCTCTTTGGTGACTGTTGCCCTGTGTGATGTTTTCAGGTTTGTGTACCTTGTTGACAAGTGTTGTGTAATGTATGCGATGCCACACCCATACAAGTGACTCTTGTTCTGCTGTTTTCCCTAGGTCCCATCAGCATCTCCTTGCCTACCTACATTCCATTCCCCTGGACCATGTCCTACACATTGAAGGTTGCACATCCTGTATTAAAGACGGAGCTGACACAACAACATGTGTGTAAGGTGTATTTAATTACAATTGTGACATGTGAGGGTTGACAAAATGTACAGGGTGGTGAATTTGAGAAGTGAGTTGACAGTCATGGTTATTGAGATACTTGAGTAGTCCCCACAATGATGTGGAGACCCAGTCCAACAGATGGATGCCATTCACATGGCAGTGTGGGGAAGGATTGTCCAACAGGTGAATGCAGTGGTGCAGTGGTCTGACATCATGGCTGGCTCTGGGACTTGCGTTTGGCAGGTGCTTTGGCATGTGAGTCCTCCTGGCCTTTCCTTGGACGGCCCCTTTTGCGCTTGAGTGGAGGGGCCACTGATGCAGGGGTAGTGGTGTCTGAGGACTCACCCCCCCCTGTGGATGCAGGGGAGGATGATGCGGTGTCACCCTGCTGCCCATCAGGGGGAGGCGGAGATGTTGAATGTTGCGCTGGCCTGTCCCTCAGAATCGCCACTTGCTGCCCAAAGAGGTCCACAATTTGTCCCATGCGGGTGTCCATGGACCTCATCAGCAGGAGGAGCTCCCGAGAATCTTCCTCAGACCGGCCCGTTCGTCCCTGGGCCTGTTCGTATGCCCCAAGGACTCTGTCAATGTGTGCCAGGGCTTAGGTCCCAGGATCAGTTCCCCTCTGCATGACCCTGTCCCTCAAACCTGCACTGCTGCCACGGGCCTGTCCGGTCCTCAGATTGGCCCGCTGCATCCTCTCCCTGGCCTCTGCAGTCGATGTTGTGGGCTGGTCATCCCCTGGGTCAGGGAGGGTGTTGCCGGCAGCTATGGTGGTGGTGGTGGTGGTGGTGGTAGTGGTTGCCACACAGGCCATGACAGCAGGTGTCTGTGGAGGTACATGAGTTGCAGCTGATGTTGTTGTGGGGACAATGGGTGCCTGGGACTGGTTTTGGGCTGGCACACAGATGGGCCGGCTTGGAGCTCCTCATCCAGGGAATCCAGGGAGTCTTCATCCAGGAGTCTCTGTCCCGGGGGTGGTGACTGGCTCGGCAGGTTTGTGGTGTCGTCCTCTGCAGTGAGTTCTTGGTCACCTGTGGGTGAGATGAGGAATGGTCATTGTGTTGCACCCATCAAAGCTTGTGTTAGCAGTGTTACATCAACTGTTTGTACATCCAGCAGTTGTTCACTGTTCAAATTTGCAGTCACCGACATCTAGTGATGCGTTAAAAGCTGTTGCGGTACATGCATTACTTGTCCATATTGGGAGTTGTCAAAACATGACATGCACAATTTACATATTTTTCATTGACAGGTTCATGTTGGCATCCAGTTATTGATCAATCATGTGTCATCCAGTTAAGCGTATATGTCACTTGTTGTGCCCTTGCAGCGGTTTTCTATGCACATTGAGTGAACATTGTAGTCTAATGCATACCTTTTCAATGTGTGTGAACATATCTGTATTTGCAGTTCCAGCCATGCTTTAGTTTGCCTTAATTTGGTCCTAGGTGGTCTGGACCACTGCTACTGTCAGATGGCATGTAGTGGTGTGCATGGTTGTACTCTGAGTTCCATCTACATGTGTTACTGACTTTCACACTTTGGTTGCTGTCACAGTTTCCTTTCCTTCGGTGTGTGCACACTATGGTTGACAATGCTATCTGGGTGTGCAGTTGTACATTGAGAGGCCTGGTGTCCTCTACCACCATGTTTGTTGAAATGCATATCTGGCTGCATGTAGTGGCTGGTGATATGTTGTGTTTGTTGTTTTTTGGTTGTATTTGTGGAACCTCTCTGTGTGTGTGTGTGATGATGGCTTCCATCTTGGTCCAGTGTGGGACAAGTCAGCGTGATATGTCTACCTACCAGTTATTTGGGAGTGGACATTGCAATGAGTGACACATGCATCTTAGTGCGAGGGAGTAATGAGTCTTGGGTGCTGGAGGTCAGGTGGCACTGTGTGAGTTGTTGTGCAAGCTTCACACACCCCGACCTGTGCGATGCGGTTACCTACCTGTGATTTGAGTGGGTAGCATACAATGGCTGCCACAGAATTCTGATTGGGGGTGTAATGTCACATCCTACATAGGGGTGGAATAGCATGCATGGTGGCTTTTGTGTTACAAATTGCCAAACACACTACACCGTCTCACTGTGAAGATGGCTACCTACCGTTTGCAGTGAAGGTGAGCAATATCATGGCTATGTGCCTTATGAGTAATTTTTTGAAGGAATGTGCGTGTGGTGAGCAGTATGTGTGTGTGGCTTTCAGTACCCATACATTTCAGGTTACATTTGGACATGGGGTATGGCCCCCCAACACTGTTGTCCCAACTATCTGGGTGTGGGGTTCACTCCACCCAAATTGTAAACCTCAATAGGGCATGGGGTATTGCCCCCCATCACTGTTGTCCCACCTATCTGGGTGTGGGGTTCATTCCCCCAATATTTGAAGGCACAATAGGGCATGGGGTATAGGCTCCTATCACTGTGGTGACATACAGCAGGGTGAACATCGCACCCAGCAAACATTTCAACACCATCATGGTTTCATGGTATTTGTGGCCCGGAGTACATGAGCACAGTACAGGTGAAGCACTTGTTCCGGGACATCCATACACTTACATGTTGTGGACAACCGTGGTGTGTGTGTGAGATATACTCAGCCATGTGCAGACAATGTGTGCTTTTGGGGCCAGGCTATACCAGCACTGTTCAGACAGACAGTGTGAGATGTGACCATTGTCAATGCATACACACATTGGTGGTCCGAAGCAGACACCTTTGAACATTTTAGTCTGACGAAGTGCTGTTCTGCAATTCAGTGCAGCACTGTGGTAGCTGGGTCTGTTGCAGGACATTTTGGATGTGCATAGTTTAGCATTGTGAGTCCCAGCTGCAGTGTAGTTTTTGGGTAAACACCACCTCCACGGTTTAAATTGCAACACTGTGGTGATTTGCACATTGCCAAACAACCTGGCAGACACTGCTGCAGGGCAGCATGCTCGTTGTCAGTGTTGCAGTGTGTGATGCCTGGCAGAGTAGACACAATGGGACCGATTCCGATCACGGCCGGTAGTGCTCCGAATCGGATTCGGATTCACCGGATCCGATTCGGAGCCCTGTTTCCCGACCGAATCGTATGCGGGTCTGGCCGAGCAAGTACGATGCAAGCACCCGCGAAATCGCCGACCGACTCGAACGCGGCTTCAACACGCTCCGACCGACTCGCATGGACACGACTCGCACCGCGCTATGGAGACGTTTCCCGGCCGGGTAAGTACGATGCGCGCCGCGAGCAGTCCGACCGACTCGCGCCGTCTGGCTCGAAAAAGCTGTCGGAGCCGGACTTTGGGGGTCCGCGTCGGACCCCCTGTACGCGTAGGCGCGCGAGTCGCACACAGGGGGACCCATGGGTCCCCCTACCTGTGCATGTACGCCGCGATGCGCATGGACGCGTACATGCTGTAGGGGCGCCCTTGTCTGCCTCGCACCCATTGAGTCAATGGGAGCCCGCGTACGCGTTGTACGACAGGCTCCCATTGACTTCAATGGGAGTCCGACCGACTCGAGTCCGATAGCATGCGTGCGCATCGTACTCGTTCGGTCGGACTGCTAGGTTCCGATTCGGTCGGAATTCTCTCCGGGTCCGGCTCAATCGGAGAGATTTCCGGCCGGAATCGGAATCGGCCCCAATGTGTGTGATTGTTGAACAGAGACTTGTGCATGCTGACTACAATACAACTGTTTTGCATGATTAGTGTGGGTAACTGTGGATTAAGTGTCATGGTGTCATGTGTGGGTGCACATACCTCACATGCCTATGTGTGGTACAAGTACTCCATCATGCTGAGATGTGGGAGTAGGGGGCCTGTTGTGAGTTGTACTGCTGGGTCACCAATGACAAGCACCACTCCCGGTTGACATGGTTACCTACCCGTAATTTTGATGATTGACATTCCATATGGGCCACATGGTTGTGTGTGTGTGGAGTGCTCCATCATACTCAGCTGTGGGAGTATGTAGCCTGCTGGGAGTTGTGGTGCAGGCTTCCCACCCACCCACACCCCTCCAAGTAAGGATGGCTACCTACCTGTTAGTTTGAGGTGAGCAATGCAAAGGCTGACACATGGGGGGAGGACTCCATCCTGCTCAGCTATGGGAGTGTGTGGCCTTGTGGGAGTTGTAGTGCAGGCTTCCCACCCAGCCACACCCCTCCAAGTAAGTATGGCTACCTACCTGTTAGGTTAAGGTGTGCAATGCAATGGGTGGCACATGGGGGGAGGACTCCATCTTGCTCAGCTGTAGGCAAGGGGGCCTGCTGGGAGTTGTAGTGCTGGCAGCATGTACACATGTACCCTTGGTGATGTTGCTAGCTACCTTTGGGGTGCATCAGGGGGTGTGTCTGTTGAATGTGTGAGAGATGTGTTGTGGAGAGTGTGGTGCACGTGAGAACATTTGAACCTAGGAGGGATAACTTTGGGGTAGTGCAAGACAGTACATCAGTGTGAGGATAGGCATTTGTTAGTACTTACCAGCCTCAAGTCCCCCGGGTATTCCTGAGAGACATTCTGGATGTATTATGCCAAGCACCTTCTCCTCCCAGTCGGTGAATGTTTTGAGTGGAACAGGAGGGCCACTGCCTGTCCTGTGCGTCAGCTCATGGTTCTTGGCTCTCTTCTTCTTGACCACTGCCTTCAGATCATGCCAGCGCCTCATTATCTCATTTCTATTGCGTGGCACGGTCCCTACTGCATTTACCTTGTCTACAATCCTTCTCCACATCAGCGTTCTTGTGGCTGGTGGTGTCTGTTGGACCAGGTGCCCAAACAATTGTGGTTCTACCCTGATTATCTCATCCACCATGACCCTCAACTCACTCTCAGTGAATTTGGGCATTTTTTGTGATGCCATGGTGTGTGATGTGCAAAGGTGTTTGAGGTGCAGGTGTTGCAGTGGTGGTGGTGGTGATGTGTATGGTGTGTGATGTGCACAGGGGTTGTGGGTACAGGTGTAGAGGTAGTGATAGTGGTGGTTATGTGTGTGTGTGTGTGTATGTTGTGCTGCTTTGCCTCTCCTTTCAGCTGTTGTGGATGTGCCTTCAGGTCTGGAGTTTTGCAAAGGATTGTGGTCTGGTAGGGGGCTAGATTTATACTGGGCTCTGGGGGTGTCAGGATGGGGTATTGGTAGCAGGTGTGGTGTGTGTGTAGTCGTGGGATTTGTAGTTTTTGAGTTTGCCAGGGGGGTGTGTCTTTGGGGTGTGTTACTTGTGTTTCTGGTGCATGACTTGTTTGGTTGGTGCACTTTGTGGCCATGTTGTGTGTGTTTCTCGCGACCGCCATTTTTTTCACGGACCGTACGGGGCGGTGGGTATGCTGCGGCGCTTCCGCGGGCTATCTCATTACTCACTATTGTCGACCGCGGCGGTCGGGAACAGCGGTGTGGACCGCGGTGATGTCGGGAATATCATAATTTCAGTGGCGGTGTCTCCGCTGCGGTTGCGGTCGTTTGGCCTGTTACCGCTGCGATACCGACCGCCGTGGAGGGCTTTTGCCCTTCTCCGCAGGCGACGGGGGGTTTCTCGGCGTTCCTTCCCGCCGCGGTCGGATTTTTACCGCCGTGGATCCTAATCTGGCCGGCGGTTTTCCCGCGGTTGAGGCGGGCGGTGATTTTCCACTACCATGGCGGTCGGCTTGCTTTTCCGACCGCCATCGTAATGAGACCCTAAGTAGACATACATGTCTCTCAGTAGAGCAGTGTATGTACATTGCTCAGTCCATGAGAAATAAACATCAGTTGTAACATGTCAGACAAGTGAAAATGGCAAATTCACTATTGCATCTTGTTTTCTGTTACAGAAACAAGGCCTTATGGTAGTTGTAGTTATTTCAATAACTACTTCCCAACAGTTGACAAATGGTTAACTCCATGAGAAGTGAACATCAGTTGTAACATGTCAGACAAGTGAAAATCAGCAAATTCACAATTGCATCTTATTTTCTGTTACAGAAACAGGGCCTCCTGGTATTTTTTAGTCATTTAATTATCTACTTCCCAACACTTGACAAATGTTTAACTCCATGAGATGTGAACATTAGTTGTAACATGTCAGACAAGTGAAAATGGGCAAATTCACTATTGCATCTTGATTTATGTTGCAGAAACAGGGTCTCCTGGTAGTTGTAGGTATTTCATTATCTACTTCCCAACACTTGCCAAATGGTTAGCGTTACATACCTGTTGTCGAAATGCAGTTGGGTTGGACCAAACATTTACATATTGACACATATCATGAGTCCTGGGATGATGATTCAATAGTAATACACTTACTGACAGCATTACAACATGAGGCCTATAATGGAGATTGATAGATGTGATCTTATATGCAACAATACACAGTGACAATCAAACATCTCTGATACGTTGAGTATGAATCACTGACTAAATATCGAAGGTCACAATATCTCAGCAAAAATATCGAAGACAAGAATATCGACATCCTATCTACATTTAGGTAAGTACAAAAATATCGAAAAAAATATATTGATGTCAAAAATATCGTTAGTATAAATATCGTTTTTAATTTAAGTTAAAAAAATATTGTAAAATAAAGTAAATAATACATATGATTAAAAGAAACATAGTTAAAAATATTTTAAAATGCTTAAAACTTATAAGTAATATATATAATTTAAAAATACATTAAACATATACATATAATATATAATATATATATATACTTACTTATGTTTTAATATTTATTTTAATAACATAAATTGTTTAATTTATTTTTTATAAATTATAAATACATCTATACACATAAAACAATAATATAAATAAAAATTAAATAAATATATGTAACAAATTAAAAAATTAAAATTATTTTAAATCTTTTTAAAAATAATTATACAGTACATTAGCTAAAAAAATACAAAATATTAGTTAGCGGAGGAAATAAAATTACTATTCCAACTGCAGTAACTGCAACAGTACGAAAAGTGTTGGATAGCGTAGGGGTAAAAATTACTATTCCCACTCCAGTGAGTGCAACTGTAGGGAAAGTGTTGGATAGCGTAGGGGTAAAAATTACTATGCCCACTCCAGTGAGTGCAACAGTAGGGAAAGTGTTGGATAGCGGAGGGGTAAAAATTACTATTCCCACTGCAGTGAGTGCAACAGTAGGGAAAGTGTTGGATAGCGGAGGGGTAAAAATTACTATTCCTACTCCAGTGAGTGCAACAGTAGAGAAAGTGTTGGATAGCGTAGGGGTAAAAATTACTATTCCCACTCCAGTGAGTGCAACAGTAGGGAAAGTGTTGGATAGCGTAGGGGTAAAAATTACTATTCCCACTCCAGTGAGTGCAACAGTAGGGAAAGTGTTGGATAGCGTAGGGGTCAAAATTACTATTCCCACTCCAGTGAGTGCAACAGTAGGGAAAGTGTTGGATAGCGTAGGGGTAAAAATTACTATTCCCACTTCAGTGAGTGCAACAGTAGGGAAAGTGTTGGATAGCGTAGGGGTAAAAATTACTATTCCCACTCCAGTGAGTGCAACAGTAGGGAAAATGTAGGATCACGTAGGGGTTAAATTAACATACTTATACATTATTATTATTTTTTAAATAAATAACATATTAATAATTATTTAACAAAATAATTATTAATAAATACCTATTAAATTAAATTAATATTTACTTAAATAACATTAAATTACTTCCCACCCTATTCCCCTATAAACACACAACACGCTACACATAAAAAAATAACACAATTAATGTAATTATCAATTAATCAATTAATAAAAATTAATTAATTAACAATAACAATATATAAAAAATAATAATAAATTAATTACCATTAATATAATTTTTAATTACCCAATTAATAAAAATTAATTACCAATTAATAATTAATTAGCAATAAATTAATAATCAATAACAATAAATATACACATATTAACTAATTAATTATATTTAAATTACTTCCCACCCTATTCCCCTATAAACCCACAACCCGCTACACATTAAAAATAACATAATTAATGTAATTACCAATTTGTCAATGAATTAAAATTAATTACCAATTAATAATTAATTTACAATAAATTAATTAACAATAACAATAAATAAAAATTTATACTAAATTAATTATAATTAATATAATTATAAATTGGCCAATTAATATAAATTAATTGCCAATTAATAATTAATTACCAATAAATTAACAATCAATAACAATATATAAAAACATATTAATTAATTAATTATAATTAAATTACTTCCCACCCTATTCCCCTATAAACCCACAACCCGCTCTGAAACTAAAACGCAAAATTTCCTTTAAAATAAATTACTATTTTCTAAACATTTAATACATATATTTAAAAATAATGAAAAAACTTTAAAAATAATGTTAAACATACATATAAAATACATAACACTAAAAAAAAAATCGATATTATTTACAACTATATTTTGCTAACGATATTACTTACTTCGATATTACTTACTTCGATATTAAAAAAATCGATATTACTTACCTTAAAGTCGATATTCTGGTCAACGATATTCTTGACTTCGATATTCTGTCCCTACGATATTAAAAACTCGATATTAGTGTAGGTCGATATTTAAAATTCGATATTTTGACTACGCACCGTTGAGTATTGCATGTTAGGAAAGTAGATAGACAAGACAATAGAAAAAGCTGAATTGAGAGCATACAGGACATTGAAGTGTTGTGACAGTTAGTGAGGTCTAACTTACCAGACCTACTCCCCCAGCAATTCCTGCCAAGCCCTCAGAATGCAGGATGGCCAAGACCTTGTCCTCCCAGAGAAAGAGTTGTAATGGGGTGCTGGGAGGACCACCGCCAGTCTTTTGGACCTCCAGGTGCTGCTTGGAGGCCAGGGAATGTACCTTCCCTCTCAGGTTATTCCACCTCTTCCTTATTTCCTCCTTTGTGCACAGGGTGGTACCTACAGCATTCACTCTGTCAACTATCCTGTCCCACATTTCCCTTTTACTACTGAAAGGAGTATGGTGGACTTGGGCTCCAAACAATTGTGGCTCTACTCTTATGATTTCATCCACCATGTCTGACAACTCAGCCTCTGAAAAATGTGGATTTTTTGACGTCACATAACTCTGCATCAAAAAGAGTGCCAATAACTAAATATAAACACCAAGGGATAATAGAAAAAAAAACAGCAAAAGTGTGTGGAGAGTGATAAATTGAATAGGAAAAAAAGGGCTGCCTTATCTCAACAAAAAAGTATGATCTCTGTCTTACGGTGCTGCAATGGAGAGGCAAAGGGTCATTGTCTGGGATGGGATGTGTTTTCTAGTGTGATTTGCATTTGTGTCCACTTGGCCAAAGGATATCAGCTGCGTTGCTTTTGTATCCATCCAATGGGCACTGTTCTGGTGCTTTGCCGAGAGCCTACCACTGCGGCCTATCGTCACAGAGGAACCGCCGCAAGGGGACCGCCAGCACAACTGTGTTTTTGTAATCACTTGGCGGGAAGCTGCGTCCCTGATGGCGATGGAGTACGCATCACCAACATTGCAGTCCGCAACAGTCCAGGCGGGACACACTCCACCAATGGCAGTCAGCGGTTCAGGCTGCATGCATCGTAATACAGGGGGTGAAAGACCGCAGCGGTACGGCGTTTAGACCGCCAAACTCGTAATCGGGCCCTTAGAGTATATCTGCACATCAGGAATGTACCACAGGCCCCTGTGGTTCAGGGGTAGACTCAATCTTTCAGTGGGCCCCAACTCTTCAAGGGGCCCTCACTCTGCCTCAGGCCAATGAATATACCTGTGAGATATGGGAGACTCGGGAAGCCCCTCATAACGTTCTGCAGGGAGGACTCACCATTTTTTGTGGATTGAGCAACCAAAAGGATTCTGTAGCACCTAAACAATTAAATTACACACTACAATGTACTCATTATGCTGTATACTGCAATATATTGCATTCAGTGCCAACATTTGAAATACCTTGGGCATTCATAAAAAGAGAGAAAAAGAAGGCTTAATATTTCAACTCTTCTGTAAAGAAGGCTAACTGGGAACATTGCAAACTTATTTACATTTTTATTGAGAAGCAAATAAAAAGAAGTGAATGATTTATTGATGGCATTAAACACTAATGCAAGAAGTAAATTATGCATTAGAAATGCATTAGTTCAGGTGAAACTATAAGGAGAGCATTCTAACCATCCATCATGAAAGTAGTTTAACACAAGTTACTGATTTGTGCAGTGCTTCAGCAAATAATTACCCAGTGTCGCAGATAAAAATGGAAGAAAGGGAAAAATGAGAGCAGTAAATAAATGAAATGCAAGTAAAGTGCCTTACCTCAGTACGCCCACATAGTGGTACAATAGAGTATAGCTGACAAGCTACAGTTAATGAGTGCAGACGAAAGAAACTTAAAGCTGCATTCTAATGGCCTCCTCTAGATATGGGCAATAACAGGAGATCTCCCAAAAAAATGGTGGCTGTATCATATGCCTAACCCCTTTTTTTCTGTACCACATTTAAAGTACAGTGAAATTCAGCATTCCTGTTGCAGAGTTGTTGCTAGAGATACAATTGGAGACACCCTCTACACAGTCCTGGGGATTGAAATGGCGTCAAATGAGCCAACCAAATAAGCGTGACCCCTCCGATGTCATTCCCTTCAGCAGAAATTCTTCCAGCGACCACCATTGAATCATTTGTCGCCCTGCAGAGTAAAGTTCTCTAAATGTCTCCAATGCACTAGGGGCAACACTCAGTACATCAGGTAATGTTAGTTATGAAAATCCTGTGGATAAAGATCCATTTCAATGGTACAATTTAAGGAATCACGTGACAGAATTTCCACCATGGAATTTCTCAACATCTGATAATGCTTTTTACTCAGACAATTGCTCTGGCAAGATACACTTGAGCCGTGTCAGGGTAAACCCTTTGCTGAAGGCAGGCATTACAGGTTCAGGGTTAAATTCTGATTGAGGTTGCTCAGGAATCAAAATTACGAGTTTTGGAGTAATTATCACACCCTTGTGGTTTTCCCATGCTAAATTCCTACAGGTCAAACCTACCGAAATGTATTGCGTAAAAGTGTCTGCCATTGGTCAGTACATGCAGACTTCCACATATTATTCCATAAAAACTTGTAATCAGGTGAAATTTATCGCACTCGATTCTGACTCTACAGAGTCGGACTTTATCAGGTGCGATAAATATCAAACCATTTACGGGCTGCTAGTAATGAGGGCCTAACTAGGAACAACCATAGATGTGATGTCCTGGCGGTTGCCATTCTGAATACTGGCTTACTCAGTGACACCAATGCACACAACTCAAACCATACATCTTGAATACTGCAGACCTGCTTCAGCCAAATAATCAAAAAACTCTTTACCCCAAGTGATGTACAATGCCGAACATACAATCTACATTACGTTATTCCTAATATGTATCTGAATATCTGTTTTTTCTGCAATCACAAAGCAAACATACTGCCAAAATTTATTGTTGAAAAATGATTATTTTAATTGCATCACCTCAGATAATATATTCAATAGTCAAAATATACAAAATTCACAAAATAAACATCTCTCCCTACAACCAAAAACCATTGTCAGGAAGTCATTTTTCTCAATTAAAAATATTAATATAATTTTTTGATTATTTTTATATTTTGACTATTGGTTATATATTATCTGAGGTGATGAAATTTAAATAATCATTTTTGAACAATAATTTTGGTATTAGATTTGGTTGTGATTGCACAAAAAAGCAGATATTCAGATGCATATTTGGAATAATGTAATGTAGATTGCATATTCTGCATTGTACATCAGTTGGGGTAAAGGTCTTGTTTGTCTGGTGTGATAGTGAGGACTCTTTTACCCTTTCTTCCTCACACCTTGTAATTCTTGTGAGTACTGCTGACCTGCTCACCATTGCCCGGATAAAAGACTATGGGGCCGATTCTGATTCAGGCCGGAAAACGTACCGACCGACTCGGATCGGGAAACTATTCTGACCAACACGTACCGGTGCAGCCCGATCCGCCTAGTACGATGAAATGCATGCGATTTACGACCGACTCGCACGGAACCCAAGCCGAACGACCGAACCGCACGGAAAACAGCTATCCGGCCGGAAAAAAATGCGAATCGAACCGACCGACACACACCAGGAAGGAACCCGAACGAAACGTACCCGCGAACTCCGACCTGCACAGTACGATGCAATGCGTGGAAAACCCGACCGAGTCGCACGGAGCTCAAGTCGTACGACCGACACGCATACAAAACAGTGAGCCGAAGCAACCCAATACACCGCGACCGACGCGTACGCCGCACATGAAACACAGCAGAAATACAGCGTGAACGAGTCGGAGAAGCTCGCACGAGACCAACTGCAGTGTCCTACTCGGTCAGAAGAACGTCTCCTACATGCACAAAAAGTACAAAGGAAAAAACACAAAAAAAAGGGCCAAACAAGCAATTACAAAGCCAATAAATACTGGGGGGGGGACATAGAACAAAGACACACCCACAACTCCACCCATATAAAGGACACAAATCCCTACCATGATCCTTTGCAAATTCTAATTACCTGTCAGCACAGAACACCAACAGACAGCAACCACAGACACACTCACAACTCATCCATCACACAAGCCACACACCATCAGCACCTCAACAAATAGCACCCTCACATACACCCAGCAAAACCCACATTCACACACCCTCACCTGCACACCAACACACACATCACTCACCACCACCACCCATCACCATGCCCCCAAAGAAGAATCCAAAGTTCCTAGACAGTGAATTGGAAGTCCTGGTAGATGAGATCCTCAGTGTAGAGCCACAGCTGTTTGGTACACTGGTCCAACAGACCCCCATGTCGCAGAAAACCAAGATGTGGGAGAGGATCGTCGACAGGGTGAACGCACAATCACCATGTTTGCGCACAAAGGAAGACATCCAGAACAGGTGGTATGACGTGCGCAGGAGGGTCAAGGAGCTACTAAAGAAGGACTACGCCTTGAGCCAACACACTGGCAGTGGCCCTCCTGCCAAACCTGTATACCTCAGGCCCTGGGAGGAGAAGGTGCGGGCCATCCTACCACCAGTGAGCGTATATGGACTATCAAACATCCCAGAGCCTGGTGAGTACACAACAAATATACACAATATTGTGTGACAATACACACATATCACGGTCAAGGGGACAGTCAAACCATGCACCCTTAGCAAATACACACCAACCAAAAGATAATCATCCCAAGATGTGTATGTCAGTCAGATAAACACAATACATGCCATCTCATAGTGATATGTAACTGTGTCATGACATGTACAAACACAACAACAAATACAGCTAGGCAGTGGCACAAATCTAACCAACAAACACAGTCAGATATGTAGCCACCACTACAACACCACCTCACAGGGAAGCCCACTGAAAGGAAGGAATTCTGTGTATGCTGGTCAAGTCAGTGTAGCCAATAGCATGATGGGAGTTGTAGTCACAGATATTGCCCACCCTCACAATACGCCCATCAACACCACTCTGAACCATGCTCACATCACAGGGAGTGGAAAACAACTGACAAGATGGCTGACACTGGGTACTGCTGTGGGGAGCACAAGGCCCTGCTGGGAACTGTGCACCAACCAACAGCAGGACACCACTGACTGACATCCTGAAAGCAAACTTGCACTCCCTGCAATGGAAGCACGTTCCATGGTGGGATATCTGGCTGGGTGGGAAGGAGGACTGACAGCACTCACCATAGTTACCAGCAGCTCTTCTCACACACACCCCTAACACAAACTCCACACAACTCACCTGGGAGAATGCATTGCCTCACACTCTAATTAAATATCCCACAAAGAACCACCACCCTGGGTTATGCTGTGTGAAGCACAGGGACACACATGGGACTTGTAGCCAAACTAACCCCAGGATAACACTGTCAGCCATCTTGTCAGCACAGGCACACTACCCCACAGGGAAGCAGAGTCAAAAGGAAGGAAGCATGGGCATGCTGGGAAGGGGGGTGTAGGCAATAGCATGATGGGAGTGGTAGTCACAGCTCAACATCCCCCACCCGCATGGCCCAGCAAGCTCACACTCAAGCATGCACACCTCACAGGGAGTGAAAAGCCACTTCAAAGATGTCTGACAATGGTGCTCTGTTGTGGGGATCACAAGGCCATGCTGGGAACTGGGCACCAACAAACAGCAGGACACCACTGTCAGCCATCTTGCCATTGCTGTCACACTCACACACAGTGAAGTCCACTCAAAAGGAAGGAAGTATGGGCATGCTGGGCAGGGGGGTGTAGGCAAAGCATGATGGGAGTGGTAGTCACAGCTCAACATCCCCCACCCGCATGGCCCAGCAAGCTCACACTCAAGCATGCACACCTCACAGGGAGTGAAAAGCCACTTCAAAGATGTCTGACAATGGTGCTCTGTTGTGGGGATCACAAGGCCATGCTGGGAACTGGGCACCAACAAACAGCAGGACACCACTGTCAGCCATCTTGCCATTGTTGTCACACTCACACACAGTGAAGTCCACTCAAAAGGAAGGAAGTATGGGCATGCTGGGAAGGGGGGTGTAGGCAATAGCATGATGGGAGTGGTAGTCACAGCTCAACATCCCCCACACCCATGGCCCAGCAAGCTCACACTCAAGCATGCACACCTCACAGGGAGTGAAAAGCCACTTCAAAGATGTCTGACAATGGTGCTCTGTTGTGGGGATCACAAGGCCATGCTGGGAACTGGGCACCAACAAACAACAGGACACCACTGTCAGACATCTTGCCATTGCTGTCACACTCACACACAGTGAAGTCCACTCAAAAGGAAGGAAGCATGGGCATGCTGGGAAGGGGGTTGGAGGCAATAGCATGATGGGAGTGGTAGTCATAGCCCAACATCCCCCACCCACATGGCCCAGCAAGCTCACACTGAAGCATGCACACCTCACAGGGAGTGGAAAAGAACTGACAAGATGGCTGACACTGGGTACTGCTGTGGTGAGCACAAGGCCATGCTGGGAACTGGGCACCAACAAACAACAGGACACCACTGTCAGCCATCTTGCCATTGCTGTCACACTCACACACAGTGAAGTCCACTCAAAAGTAAGGAAGCATGGGCATGCTGGGAAGGGGGGCGGAGGCAATAGCATGATGGGAGTGGTAGTCACAGCCCAACATCCCCCACCCACATGGCCCAGCAAGCTCACACTGAAGCATGCACACCTCACAGGGAGTGGAAAAGAACTGACAAGATGGCTGACACTGGGTACTGCTGTGGGGAGCACAAGGCCATGCTGGGAACTGGGCACCAACAAACAACAGGACACCACTGACTGACATCCTGAGAGTCAACCTGAACCCACTGCAAGGGTGGCATGCTTCATGGTGGGATAACTGGGCTGGGGGGAGAATGAGGGCCGGATGTCCACCAAATACAATCAATGCTGGCCATGTACACACCTCAACATTCATATTGAAATGCTTCAAGTATGCAGGACAATGTGCTACACCAATATCAACCTCTGACTGTGACAACTTAGGACAATGCAATGTACAGGCCCGCATCCAGAGGTACAGTCACAACTGTCAGGTGTGTGAACCATTGATGCCTGCAGAAACATAACATACATTGTTTGTGTCTCCCAAAAACAGGTGATGATGGGGACACAGCAGCAGACGCTGAGGAGTCCCTGTCCCAGGCTCCGGGGGACACTGAGTTCACTGGTGTGGAACCGCCTCTGCCCTCCTCGGATGCCGAAGACCTAACTGGCACCTCCGGAGTGAGTCATCATGCAGCACCAGCAGGACCACCAGCTGTACCCCCTGCACCCACCCCTCCAACAACTGCCAACACACAGACCACCCCTGCCGACACGGACAGACCAAGGACCACCAACGACAACAGCACACGGACCCCGGCCCAACGTGGAGCTACGAACACCAACACCAGTAACAACCCCCAAGGGGGCCCAGGGTCACCTGTGCGTGCCACCGCAGGTCCTGCATGTGTCGCCAGGGGTGGTGGGAGGGGTGGTAGACATAGGTCGCTGTTTGCAGAGGGGTCTGGACTGCATGATGACCCACAACTGGTACGCATAGCTGATGCGTACCAGACTAGCACCGGAGAGGTCAGCCAGGTAGTGGGGATCCTCAAGGACATTCAACAGCAGCAGGCTGCCCATCATGCCCGCTTGGACTCTCACATGTCCCGCATGGAGTCCAAGTGGGACACATTGCAAGAACTGACGGCGGTGCATAGGGACATATTGACATGCCTCCGCCAGATTTGCACCAACATGTCAACACCTCCCTGTGTGCCCACAACATCTGGTGCTGCAACAACTGCAACTGCCACAGGGAGGGAGGATGACTCTGGCGGAGAGTCCGCTGCACCGCAGCAGCCTGCACTTGAGGGTCCCCCCCCAAAGAAGAGGGGTCGTCCGAGGAAGGACAACTGAGAGGCCGATGGCCATGCACAACCCCCAGGAAGCCACCATCTGTTCTGGAAATTCACCTTTGTGTGCAAACTGTTCACCCTGTCGAATGCAACACAACTCTCCCACATGACATGGGGAGTCCAAGTTGGACCAATGTATCAGATGACTGTGGACTTTACTCAGGACATTTCTGCTACCAGGACTTCCAAATCATCTAGGAACTTTGGATTACAATCCCAATGTACAGCACCCACCATCCTGTGCACTATACTCACACATGTATGTCAATAAACTCACTAATACACCATACTTGCCTCTGTTGTGATTCCAACGTGGTTTCTGTCATGGAGATGATGATCTGCGAAATGACACTGTGCATGCTAACTGCTACAGCAAGTACAACACCGTCATGTGAGTCATGGCGACGTGACACATATGAGGGAGACACACCACCAGGGCTACACAACACATACACACCAGGGCCATCTGACTCATCGCCTACACTGATGTTGCCAGGAAATACGGTGCAATGCACAGACACAACACCTATTCACAGTCTGTGTTAACTAGCCCACTGGTGCAGTAAGCAAATGTCAGTCAGATGTGTGACCACAGACAACGCACATCACAAAGTGAAGCACAGGTATATTACACATTTGCAACATGTTGTAACCACTACAGATGCAAGGTAATCCCACGTGGTAGTGGGCACATAGTCAACAAGTGTAGAAGAAAGGAAGTCCATGGGTGTGGCGCACATCACCTGTAGGGAAACAACAGCTTCCACCCTGGAAGTTGAATCACGGTGTCGGGGGATCACAGTTGACCAAACAACTCTGAAAGTACCCTGTGAAGGACAGAAATGACACACAGTCAAAAGCACTGAAGAACAGGACAGAACTGCAATACTCATGCCCAATACATGTCACAAGATACCTACACAGAACCAAGTTAGCATGTCAACACTGTTCGGGAGTACAGACTACCTGTAAGGACACATCGCTGCACGCATACAGTCATGTAGCACATGGACACACTCAAACAGCACCAGAGCACCACCAACACATATCACGCAAACTCACATCATTGACATGACATCTCCGGATACTCACATTCAGCTGAAGAAGTTGGTGATGAGCTGTGTGAGGACATCACCCTCATCATCATCATCATCACTGGCATCGTGGTCCAGGCCAGGATCCTCCACAGGTGGCGGATGTTGGTCATCGTCATCAAGGATGAGAGGCAACTCCTTCCGCACTGCCAGGTTGTGTAGCATGCAGCAGACGATGACAATCTTGCACACCTTTGCTGGGGCATATGGGAGGGCCCCTCCTGTCTTGTCCAGGCAGCGGAAGCAGCTCTTCAGGAGACCAAATGTCCGCTCAATGACTCTCCTGGTCCGACCATGTGCCTCATTGTAGCGCATCTGGGCTGGTGTCACAGGGTTCCTGAGGGGCGTCAGCAACCATGGCATGTTGGGGTATCCGGAGTCACCTACATACGGACAATTGCACATTAGCTGAGTTGGAAAAGAGGGTGGAATACTACATTGCAGAACACACACAATGGTACAAAGTCAGTACACACTGACAAGGCAGGCACGCTGGTTCCGCATCTGTGACATCATCCTCGGGATGCGACTACTCGTCATCACGTAGGCATCGTGTGCAGAAAAGGGGAAACGGGCACACACGTGTGAGATGCTCATATCTGCAAGACATACCACCAGTGCATTGACCGAATGGTAATGTTTGCGGTTCCTGTATGCCTGCTCATGTGCCTGTGGTGGTACCAAAGCCACATGTGTCCCATCAATGGAGCCAATGACATGCGGCATCCTCCCCAGGGCATAGAAGTCACTCTTGACGTCAGTGAGTTGTTGAAGTTTAGGGAAATAGATGTACTGGTTCAGGTATCTCAACATAGCCTCCAAAACATCGCGTAGCACACGGCTGAACATGGTCTGTGACATCCCACCAGCAGACGCCACAGTGTGTTGAAAGGTACCGGTGGCAAAGAAGTGTAGGGCTGCCATCACCTTCACCTTGGGGGTCAGCGATGTAGGGTATGTCCGGCCAGGTTGCAAATGTGGGGCCAACCGCACCGTCAATTCCTCAATCAGCGGCCTGGTGAAGCGGTACCGTCGGATGCAGTCCTGTTGCACCATGGATGCAAGGTCAGGGAATGGTCTATGGACCGTTGGTGCCCTGCAGGGCATAGGTGAAGAAAGAAAGATTGTCAGTCACCCCACATATGTGGCATTGACCATACTCAATATCACATGATACATCATTATGAGACACAAGTACATGATGTGTGCTGTTCCGTAAGGACATGTATGGCACCTACATGGCCAACATCACAGTTCAACATGTGTCATCAACAAGTCCCAGGTTGTGCAATGGGATATCATTAGGCTGTGTCACAGTTCCCATGTACTGCTGTCACGTTCCAAACACACACCACAGTGACATGTGAGGACAGATGTGCCCCAGGCATCACAGCTCATTGACAGGTAGATTCCCAGGGACCCTGTATTGCCACATGGACACTGGCATGACATGGTGCATCATGAATACACCACAGCAAAACAACTATGACCCCCACAGGTAGTGGTCCCTTTTCCCTCGGCAGGACAGACATGGACGTCTGTGACACACACACGCACAACATCAAAGTCCATGCACGAACAACGTGGATGTGGAGACTGTCCCCCATTGTGCACATGGAATCAGAGACATTGTAAACACAACATGCACACAGACTGTGGAGGGCCATCACTATTGTGGCAATGGGTCAGCCTGTGACGTACATACCGTCCCACATGGGACTCAGGGGGTATGTGACATGACATACACATACACAACCTGGAAATGTGACCATGCCACATGCTCTGAACTGAACAGTTGCAAATCACAGTGGTCATGTGCACAACACACAAAGGATTCTGTCCCCATGAACACGTGCACAGCCTGGGAGTGGCTGCCCCCAAGTGCCACCCAAAAAACCACATGTTGACCCCCATACACGGAAAAGGTAATGCAGCCTTACATGCCTTAGGATACAGTGTGGACAGGCTGTGCTGTTGTAGGTGTGCCCCTGAGTCCCTGGAACGTAAATGTGGCTGGCATACGTTCATCTGTGACAGGCATGGTGACATATGCCAGTGACATGTACAGGGACGCGTTGTACAGCAATGGACCGATCTGTGCGCACGCATTGGCCATTGCATATGATGTGAGCGGGTACGCGTTGTACAGCAATGGACCGATCTGTGCGCACGCATTGGCCATTGCATATGATGTGACCGGGTATGCGTTGTCATCCGATGTACGCGTTGTACAGCAATGGACCGATCTGTGCGCACGCATTGGCCATTGCATATGATGTGACCGGGTACGCGTTGTCATCCGATGTACGCGTTGTACAGCAATGGACCGATCTGTGCGCACGCATTGGCCATTGCATATGATGTGACCGGGTACGCGTTGTACAGCAATGGACCGATCGGTGCGCACGCATTGGCCATTGCATATGATGTGACCGGGTACGCGTTGTCATCCGATGTACGCGTTGTACAGCAATGGACCGATCTGTGCGTACGCATTGGCCATTGCATATGATGTGAGCGGGTACGCGTTGTACAGCAATGGACCGATCGGTGCGCACGCATTGGCCATTCCATATGATGTGAGCGGGTACGCGTTGTACAGCAATGGACCGATCGGTGCGCACACATTGGACATTGCATATGATGTGAGCGGGTAGCGTTGTACAGCAATGGACCGATCGGTGCGCACGCATTGGCCATTGCATATGATGTGAGCGGGTACGCGTTGTACAGCAATGGACCGATCGGTGCGCACGCATTGGCCATTGCATATGATGTGAGCGGGTACGCGTTGTACAGCAATGGACCGATCGGTGCGCACGCATTGGCCATTGCATATGATGTGACCGGGTACGCGTTGTCATCCGATGTACGCGTTGTACAGCAATGGACTGATCGGTGCGCACCCATTGGCTATGGCCTGGCATGGCAACGGACGCGTTTTCAAACCTTTAACGAGTCTGATGCAGTGAATTCAGATGGTCACCCACAACAATGTTGCAAATTCATGGGTGTCATGAAGTTGAACTTTTGAAGGATGCTGTGGGCGTGTGTAAGTGGTGCAATTCCATGGATTGGCCAGATTCAGAAGATGCAAACGACTTGGACCTATCACTTTGGACACATGGGACAGTATCTGCCTCTGCAGCACACATATAATGCTAGCTATTCCCCTGAGAGCTCACTTGCCTGCACTACATGCTCCAGGACGACATCTGCCACCACCACTGCTGCTGTATCTGCATCCTCTGGATCCTGCAATGGCACGTACTGTGGAGAGAGCCCCAGCCTTCACCACTGAGGAGAACCAGGCCCTGCTGGACAGCCTCCTTCCACAGTACAGCAAGCTGTATGGGAAACCAGGGGAGCAGGTGAGTGTGCTGTCCACTGCCTTACTAAATGTGCATGTTGTCTGACTAGCAAGACTTACAGTGTGCACGCCACTGGCTAGCAGGCTCACTGAGTAGTTGTCACCCCCCATAGTGTGTAGTTACATGCACTGAACAGGTATAGTGCAGTAACAGTGCATTTAAACGAGGTTTTACTTCCCAGGCAATGATACCATGTAGTAACTGCTGGCAAACTGTTCATAGCCATCGTCGCACTGCCTGTGTACATTATGTGCCCCTGTGATTGAGACATGTATATCCAATGTTGCATGTGTAGTAATGGCCTTTTCACTTTGTCATCCTCACAGGTTGATGCCCACCAGAAGCAGAAGATATGGCTGACCATCGTCCGGGCAGTGAGATCCGTGGGGGTCTACAAGCGCCGGATCCGCAACTGCCAGAAGAGGTGGCAAGACCTTTGGGGCTGGACCCGGAGGATCGCACGGGTCCAGCTGAAGCTGTCGCCTCCTCGCAGGAGGGGCGGACACCGGACCCTGACCCCCCACATGCTCAGGATCCTGGCGGTGGTCTTCCCTGATCTGGATGGGCAGCTGAAGGCCAGACAGCAGCAAGGAGGGGGTGAGTCCATGACTGCATTGTGAACTTTGTCTGCCATGCTATGTGCCCTCCTCTGGCCTGGTTAAACTTCCACAGTACATCAGTCATGTGGTCCAGGACCCATGTCCCTCAATTGTGCACTGCCCACTCCTCATCTGATACCCAGGTGTGGCCCTTACAGTCAGGGAATTGTGTCACTTGGGTACTGTGTCCTTGCATTTTGCTTAGCTCAAGGTGGGGGACAGCATTTGTTCCCCTAACTCTGTGGTGGGCATCATGGGTGGGTCCATTGCTTACACAATGCCTGAGTTCTGACATGTAATCTGCGTGTTACTTTGATATGTGGTCCAATTGCTGATCTGATTCACCACATGTGCCTGGGGTATTTGGCACACACCCATGCTGCGGGTGGGAACAATGTTTGGGCCTCAGGAGTATGTATATCAAGTGTGTCACACATACTTAGCCACCTGCCTACTGTCCAGGGCTCATCCCTCATTCACGTGGAGCAGGACAGTCATGCCTACTCCAGGCCATACAATACACTCTGTACTCCCACTCCCGTGTATCAGCTGACACGTTGTGCTCAGTGATATGTTCCCTCAGGTGTCTGCCTCTGTGTCATTGTGCTGTGGCTTCGTTGTCAGGACTACTGGGGTGTTTCTCGGTTAGGGCTCAGCATGCCACCGGAGATGTGACCATAGGAGACGATACTTGTGTGACACATGGGTGTTTGATCACTTGACCGTGCAGACTGGGGTATGCGAATGTGAAGTTCAGGCAGCTGTTTCCCATTCACAGCAGATTGTGAGGTGCTCAGGTTCCGAGGGTTCTGTTACAGGTCTCCCCTATGTCCAATTGGTATGACGTGGACAAATAAGAGTTCAGATGATGTGGTGTGTGGGGGATGGACATGTGCACTTGTTCAGCTCCAGGACTTGCATTCCCCATGACCTAGGATTGTGACACAGTGCAGACTGTTGTTGTCTGGCTGCCCTGCCCATGTGACTGGAGACAGTGATGTATGACTTTGCAAGCATGCCTGTGCCATGGCATTAAACTTCCTATGAGTGATCCTGCAGGGGAGTGACATGTGCTACATGCACCCCATTGTGGCATTGACTATCAGGACATGGGTGCATCATGGTGTCTGGTGCTGGAATGCATCACATGCATTTCAAAATAGACTCTGGCCATCCCTTTATCCGGACATCTGTACTGACTCAGTGGCAAGAGTTGTGATGTGTGCATGTTCACATACTTCACCGTGTTCTCTGCACTGTCCAACTACTGTGTAGGTGGTGCAAGTGTCCACACTGGGGTATTGCCATCCGACAGACACCAGACAGGTGGGTGCAAGGCCAGGAGGGATGTGAGTGCCATGGTTGACCATCAGACAGACAATTGGCTTCTCCTACTCTGTTTGGGCACTTTTGGCAATGTTCAACTAAGGATGCCAGGGCTTGCTCTGTAATGTGCTGTACTTACTGTGGTGTGTGCGGTCAGTGCAGGTGACTGATGTTTGTCTGTTTCCCTATTGTTTGCAGATACATCCACGGCCACAGGAGGGGACAGCTCCATGGACCAGGAGGAGCCGCAGAGCCAGACTGGGTCAGCAGCCGAGGAGTGGTCGGAGGGACCCAGTGGCACGGAGGGCGAGGGGAGCCACACCGAGGAGTCCTCAGCAGCATCCACCTCAGCTGAGGACCACAGCAGCTCAGAGGATGACTCCCTTGTGGAGGCGGGTGTCAGCAGCCACCACACCCCAGCTAATGTTGCTGTCCCCGCCACCACCACCACCACCGCCCTCCCATCGGCTCCCATTCCAGAGGTCCATGGAGGCTCCCTTGTTCGGGAGCATGTCTCCTTCGTGCCAGGCACCGCACCCCCTGCCCCTGTGTCCCCTGCTGCCCTGAGTGAGGAGTCTGTGTACCTACTTCGCCAGCTCCATGTAGGGCAGACAGCAATGCTGAGTGTCCTCAATGCCCACACCACTCTGTTGACTCAGCTAGTGTCGTTCATGGAGGGCATCTCATCGGGCATGTCTGCCCTACAGAGGAGCAAAAGGTCCATGGACTCCTCCCTGACGGCAGCAGTGTCCCTCCTCCAACAGTCCCTCACCCCTCCTACCTCTGCCCCATCCACACTCCCCAGCACCCTACCTGTCCCAAGCACACACACACCGGCACAGGCACCCACCAGCACAGACACAAGCAGCACACAGACACACACGCCAAAATCCAGACGCACACGCACGCACAGTCAGGGGACTGATACCTCACTCACAGGGGATGGGGCCCAGGCACACATCCACGAGCACTGCGCAGTCCTCAGATACCTCTCCCTCCAAGACCCCTTCCCTTGCCTCACCTGCAACCCCACCTACACAGCGGCTCTTCCTCTGTGACCTAGGCCTCTTCCCCTCCAATCCAGCTGATCCAGCATTCAGGGGGAAGAGGAAGCCCACCCACACAGAGGGGAGTGCCCCTCACCCCCGGACACCCTCCCCCAGGCGCAGACAGACTGAGGCCCCCATCCGCAATTCACCCCGGACCCAGAAGAGCAAGACCCCTCCGCCGCCCTGCAGCTCAACCACCAAGTCTCCTTCCTCCATCCCTCAGGCCCCCACTCCACAGGTGCCCCCACCACACCCTGCCCCAGGTTCCCCCACCCACAGATACACCATCCCCAAAATGATCCAGCCTTCTCCCCCTGCCACTTGCTCTTCCAGCACCACACCCCCGCTGCGCATGTCTGTGCCACTGGTGTGGAGACGGTGTCCTCCCCTCTGTCCTGCCCACCTTACCTGAACCCCATTCTCCTCCCCTGGAGATAGGCACTGCAGTGGAGTCCACTACACCCCGTCTGACTTGGGCACTGCAGTGGGGAACCTGTCCACTCCATCTGCACGGCCCACTGCAGTCGTGCCGGCACCCACACCATCTGAGTCATGCCCCCCAGTTGTGCCGGCACACACCATGTCAGACACCTCCACTGCAGTTGTCAGTGACTCTCCAGCACCCACCACCCCTTCCCTGCCTCCTTCTGGTGAGCCCTGATCCTGTCCCTGTGGTGCCAGGCCTGCCCCCCGTATGCCCCTCCGAGGGGAATGTCCCTGGTGTGTAGCAGTGCAGGCATGCAAAGGGTGACATCTGGAACTGTCACCCTGTTTGGACTCAAATTATGGACTGGCCATTGGCCTTTGTTATATTTTTTCTTTCACTTCTTCACACACAAATGCTGAATAAAGCAACTTTCTGTTCTCTAGTGGTTTTGCTTCTGATGTACATGTTGTTGATGATGCTAACCGTGCCCTTGCTGCAGTGATGGTGATTTTTGGTCTCATGAAAATGAAGTGTTACTGTGCAGGACCCCATGTGGTCCAGGGGGAATATGTCCTATCCTGTTGTGTATCCATGTCATCCTTTGCAGCAATATGAGGGTGTCATGTTTTCAAGATTTGGCAATGGGATTTCCTAGTTTTATTTGCAATATCACATCTGTGGCTTACAGCCCTGCACATCTGTTGTGCTTGCCATTGTTCAATTAGTCTACTTCCCTGACCGTGTGGCCATCTCCACTGGACATGCAAGTTTGGGCATCAATGGGGAAGGACTCATCTGTGTTATTAGTGCAACTTGCTATACATGTGTGTTGGATCTGTGATGTTGATTTCGGTGACACTCCCATGACCAGGCTGATATGACGGGAGCCTTCATTTAGTGCTAATTGTTGACTGTGTGACCAAATGTTCTGCTGACATGATGGAGCCCTACTGAGACAACGTATGGCACAGCTTTCCTCACACAGGACTGGAGTCCCCTCATGGCAGTGTGTAATTCTGTGACATTGCCTGAGCACAAGGTGTGTGTTGTAGGAGCATGTCTGTGTGTGTTCACTTCCATTTTGCTAGGCAGGCTGGGATCCCTATGATGTTCCTGTTTGTGATGCTTGCTGAGTTGACCTATGTTCCCCCAAACTCTTCTCCCTGGGTTCTCTGTGCTGTGGGTACATGGCACATTACTGGTCATCAGGGTGTCACCCATAGGTGTGTTTGCTGTCAAGGCTGAGTTTGTGGGCAAGCGCAGATGGGACAGAGTCAGGATTCCCCTTGGCACTTGTTGTTTACACCTGTCATGTAATTTCCAGTTTGTGTTAGCTTTCAGTGATTGTGACACGTTGTGTGTGTGACTGCTGCCACTCCTCAGGGTCAGAGCTGCAATGTTGGATTTTGTCTATGTGTGTTCTTTGTGGGTGACCTTGGCTTCTTCATTGGTGTGGGACTGTGGCCGGGATCCCATTGGTTGGTGTGGTATTGACGTCATGTCCATGTACGGCGTACTGTGCAGTGTGTCAGACATTCAGGAGTCTTGTTGACTGGCCATGTGTGATGGGTTTCTGCACATTAGTTCCCACCACCACCCCTGGGATTGTCATGGGTGCATGTGCAATGTCACCAGTGCATGTGAGCTTCACTGCTGCACATTGTTGGAGGTCGAGGTGTGTGGTGTTGAGTGTGTGCAAATGAGAGTTGTTGCCCGGCTAGACCCCTGCCTCCATGTTGGCCTTGGCTGACAGGCCGTGCTGATTGATTTGTGCTTGTGTAGGTGTGATGGTAGTTTGTTGCTCAGGACACATGACTGTGGTTCACAGTGTGAACGACATCTAGCTTTGTCATCACAGTGGGATTTTCATGCAGCCCAGGGTCACCACATTGTGGGGACCCTGGGGGTAGTGCTGTGGTGGGGCTGTGTCTTGCTGTGTTAGTTGCTGTTCCTACAAGCTTGTGTGACATGTGTGATTTGTGCTCCCTCTCATCTAACAATGCCTGATTTCCCACATAGGGGATTCGGATCCATGAGTTACTTTTGTGTGGCACTGTATGCGCATCTGTGTAATTGGTATTCAGGCCTCATCATGTGTTGTGTGGTTGCCTGGGGACACTGGCACCCCCCCTCACCTGTTGTGTTTGACATGCAGTGTGGGGCTGCCTGTTTGTGTTTGTGAATCTGCATCACTGCATTGGCATATCTTTAGTGTGCCATTGGCTGTATGTTGTTTGGTGGGTTTCCCCTGCTGTCCCTGGGACTCCTAGGTCATCAGTCAGCACAATGATCATGGTTTGTGTGTCCCATTGCTGCCATGGTATGGTATCTGTTCACCTCACATCTACAGTCTCCACAGGATATCTACATTTGTGTGCCCATTGGAGCAGATATGTGGTTCTGCATTATGATGGTCACTTCTGTCATTGTGTTATTGATGAATGTTGACAGTGTCATCCCCCATGGGTGATGTTTGTCTGCACATGGCCAAAGGTATGTCTTATTTGCACTGCACTGTTTGCCTCACCCAATATATGTTGCTATGGGACACGAACACTACTTTGCCACTGATGTGTTTGTTGTTCTGTGACCAGGAATCAGCCATGCTGTTTGTCAGTTGCAGCTTTTTCCATGGCCACACTTACCTTATGGTCACTGTGATGATGGGGGTTTAGACCCCATTGCCACAATGTTCAAGATGTGCTTCAGCTATGGACCCCACACTTACATTTTGGTCACTGTGATAATGGGGGTTTAGACCCCATTGCCACAATGTTCAAGATGTGCTTCAGCTATGGACCCCACACTTACATTTTGGTCACTGTGATGATGGGGGTTTAGACCCCATTGCCACAATGTTCAAGATGTGCTTCAGCTATGGACCCCACACTTACCTTTTGGTCACTGTGATGATGGGGGTTTAGACCCCATTGCCACAATGTTCAGAATGTGCTTCAGCTATGGACCCCACACTTACCTTATGGTCGCTGTGATGATGGGGGTTTGGACCCCATTGCCACAATGTTCAAAATGTGCTTCAGCTATGGACCCCACACTTACATTTTGGTCACTGTGATGATGGGGGTTTAGACCCCATTGCCACAGTGGTCATGGTCTGCTTGCATTGTGGAGGCCACACACATTTATGTGTGACATATGTGATAGGGGGTCACATTGTATGTTCAATGTCATGTTCAGTGTTGTAGGCATTTGACACAGTCTACACACGCTTGTCATGGTGTTGGGGGGATGTCTTTTTCTTACATTCCTTATGTTGGAGTATGCTGGTTGTGTCATGCATTACCCATCCTATGAGTGGGGGTGGTGTTGGTGGTAGGCATCCAGCCCCCTATGTGTGGGGATGGTAGTAGTGACAGGTATCCAGCCCCCCATGGGTAGGGGTGGTAGTAGTGGTAGGCATCCAGCCCCCCATGGGTAGGGGTGGTAGTAGTGGTAGGCATCCAGCCCCCCATGGGTAGAGGTGGTAGTAGTGGTAGGCATCCAGCCCCCCATGGGTAGGGGTGGTAGTAGTGACAGGTATCCAGCCCCCCATTAGTAGGGGTGGTGGTAGTGACAGGTATCCAGCCCCCCATTAGTAGGGGTGGTAGTGGTGGGCATCCAGCCCCCCATGGGTATGGGTGGTAGTAGTGACAGGTATCCAGCCCCCCATTAGTAGGGGTGGTAGTGGTGGGCATCCAGCCCCCCATGGGTATGGGTGGTAGTAGTGGTAGGTATCCAGCCCCCCATGGGTAGGGGTGGTAGTAGTGGTAGGCATCCAGCCCCCCATGGGTAGAGGTGGTAGTAGTGGTAGGCATCCAGCCCCCCATGGGTAGGGGTGGTAGTAGTGACAGGTATCCAGCCCCCCATTAGTAGGGGTGGTAGTAGTGACAGGTATCCAGCCCCCCATTAGTAGGGGTGGTAGTGGTGGGCATCCAGCCCCCATGGGTAGGGGTGGTAGTAGTGGTAGGTATCCAGCCCCCCATTAGTAGGGGTGGTAGTGGTGGGCATCCAGCCCCCCATGGGTAGGGGTGGTAGTAGTGGTAGGCATCCAGCCCCCATGGGTAGGGGTGGTAGTAGTGACAGGTATCCAGCCCCCCATTAGTAGGGGTGGTAGTGGTGGGCATCCAGCCCCCCATGGGTAGGGGTGGTAGTAGTGGTAGGTATCCAGCCCCCCATTAGTAGGGGTGGTAGTGGTGGGCATCCAGCCCCCCATGGGTAGGGATGGTAGTAGTGGTAGGCATCCAGCCCCCCATGGGTAGGGGTGGTAGTAGTGGTAGGCATCCGGCCCCCCATGGGTTGGGGTGGTAGTAGTGACAGGTATCCAGCCCCCCATTACTAGGGGTGGTAGTGGTGGGCATCCAGCCCCCCATGGGTAGGGGTGGTAGTAGTGGTAGGCATCCAGCCCCCCATGGGTAGGGGTGGTGTTAGTGGTTGGCATCCAGGCCCCTATGTGTGTATATGGCATTGGTGATAGCCATCCCGCCCCTATGGTGCTGCTGTTGCTGGTGTAAGTAATTTCTGTATCCCTATGTGTGTGTGTTATATGTCGTGTACGTGTGGTTTGTTTGTGTGGTGGGTGTCTGACTTACCTTCTGCGCC
Organism: Calotriton arnoldi; assembly: GCA_963921515.1. NCBI lineage: Eukaryota > Metazoa > Chordata > Amphibia > Caudata > Salamandridae > Calotriton > Calotriton arnoldi. The sequence continues at coordinate 736,391 of CAWUFW010008182.1, forward strand.
GTACGCGTCCGTACCAGTTCCGGTAATAGATGTAGAGTACTGGTAGGACCTGCGCGATGGGATTCATGGTTGGTTCGTCTCGTTCGTCTTTCTCGTTGCTTCGACTCGTACTCGTGGCTGGCGTGTTCGTCTCGTAGCCGTGGTTCGTCTTTTGGCGCGAATCGGAGCTTATGTGCGCCTCTCCCGGATGCTTTGACGTGCCGTGCGTAGCGACGGGTTCGGCGCGTACGGAGTGCGCATCGTACTTATCCGGCCGGACGGGGCTGCATTTTGGCTTCCGTGCGACTCGATTCTGCGTTTACGGATCCGGCTCGGTCGGGAACAGGACCTGGATTGGGTGAGTACGACTGGGTCGGGATCTGGGCAGTTATGCGCATCGTACTTGCTCGTTCGGACGTATGTACGAATCGGTCGGGAAACACGCATTAGGCTGGGTTTTTTTCCGGACGAATAGTGTTAGGTGCGCCTCCGACCGAGATCGGAATCGACCCCTATGTCAATGGAATACACTGCCTGCAACCACCAGCAAGTCAACATTTTCTAAGCACTTGACCTCTCTACCAATCTACTGAGGACAACACCTAAGCAGTAGTGGCAGGGATCATGTCCAATCACGAAGCAAGGATGCCAGATTTGAACACAATTAAACATGCCTACCCAGCTTCTCTTGCAAAAGTGATCTAGCACCTACTCACAGTCTCAAATCATAAACACATTTTTCTGTGTACACCTCTTGTGGGTAGATGGAAGAGGTTAATGAAGCTCAGTGTGGTAGTACCAGTGCCTTATCTTACTAGACCAAATCCTAAATTGCTCCTGGCAGCATGGCACACACACGAAAAGATGTTTTAGAAGAGCAAATGACAAGGCCTGCCAAAGGTTGCCACATTTGCACCATGTACTGTATTGAATTTTGGAGTGGGAACCGGGCATTTTTCAGTGAAGTTTGTGACTGGCTGATTTCCATGCATGACAGAATAGTGTTTCCTATCCCATACTCTTCAGAGAAGTGCAATGCAACTAATCTCTTTTTCAGTGAAAAAATACAAATAATCTGACAGCACATCAACAAGGCCCATCCCTTCTTGTAAAATCCCACAACGGTCATCTTTTAAAGCTTTGTCTCATGCAGATCTCACTGACATTCTCAACTCCTTCAAATTCAATTCCTTTAAGGTTGATGCTCTTCCATCATTCTAAATTAAAGATCTTGCTATAGAAGCTCTACTCACCATTTTCAATGCCTCTCTCACTCAATCTTCCCAGAAGCTCTCAAGACAGGGTAGGTACTCTAACTTCTAAAAGAACTACACTAGACTCTTATGACCTTGCCAACTACCGACCCAACACTCATTTATCTTTCATCGGCAAGAGCAGTGAAAAAGAAGTCTGTATTCAACTCCAAGCTCACATTAATGCTAATCATCTCCTGCATGACAAACTATCTGGCTTCAGATCACACTCCATCATGGAGACCGCTACCATACACATTATAGAAGATGCCCTCCTGACCACAGTTAAAGATGGCCCCTGCCTCCTGATATTGCTTCCTCATCTTCAGCCTTTATAACGAGGCCCTTGGGGCTTTACTCAAAGATAACAGCATCAATATTAATTGATATGCTCATGATACACAACTCTACTAGAAAATATCTGCTCCACACATCTAATGCCTCAAAATTCTGTCTGCACCTCATCTAGACCTGAATGTCCAGCGCACACTCTAGCTCCTACCCACCAACACAGAATTCCTGATATTTGCCAAGAACAGCAAACAGAAAATATTGCAAACCTGCCTCAATTATATGAACCTTGACAGCTTCGATCCTCATCTTTCACTGAATACCAACTCACTCAGATTCAGCCTGGACACCATCCTTACTCTCAAGGAACACATTGCAAAAAAACAAAGATTGACTAGTACCAGCTCTCTCTCTCATGAAGAAAGTCAAACTGTTTCTTCCAGGAAGTAATTTCGGAACTGCTACTCAAGCCCTTTCACATTTAGATGAAGATGGTGGTAACACCCTGCACCATGACCTCCCAGACTCCACATTGGCCCCCTCTTAAAGGCATCTTACATGTCTCCTTCAGGGTCTGAAGAATTATGATTACATCACTACCATCCCAAAGGAGTTCCACTGGCTCCCTTTGCCAGAACATACCCCATCTTTAAAATAAATTGCATCATTTACAAAGACATCACAACCAGCACCACTGCTTATTTAGCAGATAAACTAACCATCTTCAGTAGCTCTCAGCACACCTGCAGCCAGGACACCATGAAACTAAGAAGTGTGAAAACATTCTAAACAAATGAGCATAACTTTCCACTCTATGCACCCAAGATGTAGAACAACATCCCATCATCAGGACTCCTCATCAATTCTCCAATTTAGTAAAAAGTTGTACACTCATCTCTTTAAAGAACACTACATCACAAGACGTCACAGAACAGTTCTGCTTCCAGAAACCAGCTATCTCTCCTATCACTTGTTTACTGTATGCTAGCCTTTATCTGCATACTGATGCCTTTTTGCTATGTTTGCTCTATGGAAATACCACATATATACATACAAACATACATGTCCACAGGAATTATAATTTACAACACTGACAAGCATTCTCTCTTGCTATGCTTACAGACACATAAAATAGGAGATCTATAGAACTAACAAGGGATCTGCTAGAACCGGACACCATGATGTTGCAAGAGAGAAAGGTAGGCTGTCCTTACCACACTCTATCTCCCCAAACTTATCATTGGTTATGCCAGTTGCAAAAAGATGGGGCAGCTTAATGGGCTTCAGTGTTGGACTAACCACAGATTACTGTCCAACCACCACGTCCACATCTTATCGTGGTTTTGGGGCTATGTAGTGATAGTTTTGCTGAACTGACTAACTGAGATATGCAGCTGCATCCCTGGTTCTCAATATGCCCCATTAGCAACTTTAAACTTGGATTAAGTACTAGAATGAATACAGTGATTTTCTTTGACACTTGTCATATTCTGTCTTACTTTATTAACCTTGTGCGGTCCATCCCTCACATTTAATGTATCTGTGTTTCAAATATTTCCCGTTCCTCCATGTAGGTGAACTCTTACTCAGGTTAATTACCAAGTAGTGTTGATACAGCATTGGAAATGCAGCATAACATGATGTTGTTGAAAGTAATGCATAATCCTGTACATCAGCAGCATGTTGAGCCGAAGATGTAGGAATTAAAAGTATGTGTGTTAGACATGACCTCCATGGGGTAGTCCTCCCCAAACCTTTTGCCTTCACTTTTCCTTTTCTGCTGGATTTGCTTTTGTTTGCTTTAGTACTCTGTGCACATTTCCACTGTGAACCAGTGCTAAAGTGCTTGTGCCCTCTCCCTAAAACATAGTACAATTGACTTACACCTGATTGGCCTATTTAATTCACTTATAAGTTCCTAGTCTATATTACTACATGTACCCAGAGCTTGTAAATTAAATGCTACTAGTGGGCCTGCGGTACTCCTTGTGTCACCCACTTAAGTAGCTGTAATAATGAAGTCCATTAGCAGAGGTGTAACTTATATAAGATGATTTATTGATCTTAGTTGCAGGTAAGTATATATATATAGTTCCTAGCTTAGATCTTAGGATAACCCCACCAGGAGCAGCCTCCCTGCTGCTCAGCCCATACTCCAACTGACACTCTCCACCTCAAAGGTACCCTAAGATTCCATTGCATCACCATGCACTTCAACATTCCACACAGCACATTCATACTGGCTGAGCAGCAAGGACCAGAGTGCCAGGGAAGATGCAAAGTACAATACAACAGTACAATACAACAGTAGCACATTAAAACATGTCTCCGGCCTGCAATTGCAGCCTGTAGGGCAGTTTTAAACTGCCATTTTGACCAAGCAAAATATACCTCTTGCCAGGCCTAAACCTTCCTTTTAATACATATAGGTTACCCCTAAGGTAGGCCCTGAAGGCCCATTGGGTAGGGTGCTTTGTATTTTACACATACAACATGTGGGTTTAAGTTGTACATGTCCTGATAGTGAAAATCTCCTACATTCATTTTTCACTACTGTAAGGCCTACCTCTCCCATAGACTTACATTGGATTACCTTATTACGTTTAATAATTGCTAACCTTTGATTTGAAGCAGTAGGACTATCATGTTTAGACTCAAATGAATTGAAATTTAAAATCCTTTTTAATGGTAAAATCTGATTTTAAGTCACAATTCTGAAAATGGCACTTTTACAAAGTTTGCATATTTCTGTCTTAACCATTTGTGCCTTCTGCTAGTGTCCTGAATCACATGACTGCGAATGGCTCTGCTGCTGGGCTTTGTGTATTCCTCCCAGACAGCAAGAAAAAAGGGGACTAGCTGTTGACAGGAAGGGCCAGCCTGCCAGGATGGCTGGGGACAGAGCTGTTTCCTGCCCCACTTACATTTCAAAGGGCTTGCCGCCAGGGCACACAAAGGAATATGACACTGGTCTTTTGTCACCCCAGGATTCTTGGAGCCTTGACAGGGGAAGGGAAAAACTTTCCAGAACCGGAAGTGGTGGTGGCATAGGGAATCCTCCCATTTCAAAGGGTGGCACCAGGTATACATATATTGGAGCCTCAGAAAACCTCTTGACTACACTCCTGGACCTGTGGAAGACTTCAGGTGGACTGTTCGGACCCACAGAGGATTGTCCTGCTGCTACCAAAGGACTGCCCTGCTACTGGAAGGGCTGCCTTGCTGCTAGAAAGAGAACTGGACCATCCCCTTGAATCTAGGACCAAAATAACTGACTCCAAGGGCTAGTCGACTGGCCTCCTGTGTGACCTACAGGGATAACAAGCTCCTGAGCCCTTGAACCCTGCTCCTGGCCTCTGCTGGAGTGAGTCCTAACCCCCAAGAGATGCCCTCAGATCCTGGACCATTGGAAGTGTTGTTTGAGGGATTGCTGCTGCCTAACCCGAAAACATGAGGCTTAGAAATGTTTTCACCAAAAAGTGCCCTGAGAACCATCAGAAGACCGGGAACTACCTGACAGCCGATCCGCCCAGAGTGCATTCCCAATCGACCTGACTTTGCAGTAGCTCCTGCTACATTCTTCACTGCAACAGCAAATCCTGTGTAACGGGACCTCTCATCAACAGTTCCGGCCTCGTGGAATTCTCATCAGCTACAGCCTGCGGCTTTGTCCCACTGAAAATTTTCGACTTCCAAAAAAGGGACTAAGTCCAAAGGTGAAAATCTTCACCCCAAATCTTCGTCCAGTGGCTCCGCGACGATGAAGCCTCATCATTGGACATCACCTGCTGCTTTGCCCCGGTAAACTCTACCTCATGTGTCTGACGCGTGCTCCATCGAAGTTGGTCTTAACTTTTGATTTTGTTCTGGTCTCAAGTGACCTGATACCCATGGTTGGTGCTTTGATCCTTTAGGCACTATTTTGCACTAAACACTTTAAAAATTCTCAACTTCAGTTCTACTATTTGGATTTTATTAGTTTTAATTCATTTTTATTAACTTTACTGTATTTCTCAAAATTTGTTAGGGATATTTGCTATGTTGTGTTTTCACTTAATTGCTTTTTTGTGTGCTGCAAACTGCTTTACACATTGCTTCTAAGTTAAGCCTCACTGCTTTTGTGCCAGATTACCAGAAGGTTCAGCATGGGTTAATATAGTGACTTTTGAGGTTCACCCTGACAAGAATTGTGGTTGTTGCCTGAGTGGGGCTTCCAGCCCCCTCAACCAATAACCCATTTTCTTACAATGTGTCTATCAATCAATCAGGAGTTTATTTATTGAATAGTGATAGTGATTGAACAAGTCCTGGCTGGTCTCTTCATAAATCTGTGCCTGTCCCCCAATGTACTTTTTCATACAGTCAGGGTGTCAGGTCACTGTGCTACTCATCCCCCTCTACTCAGGAATCTTTGAACATCACAGGTTTACCCTGCCTTGGACCATCATATATGTCATAGAGGTCCCAACTGGGAAAAATACAAAATGGCTCCCAATCACAGGGAGAAAACACCATGTGTGTCACATCAATCATTTTTCTTTTTATTTTGCTAAAAAAAAGTCCCATTTTGAAAACAAACTGTATTGATGAGCGGGCACATCAAACATGGTGTCCACTTGGCAAAGAGTCAATGTTTTTGAGTGAGCCACCTTAACGGCCTCTCCAATGAACATCCACGCAAGGCAGTTGGGGATTTCCAAATGGGAGGAGATCCTCTACCAAGAAGAAATGGAACCATGGCCTCTGCCTACATCGTCAGCCCGTGGGATGCCATCCAGCATCTAAATGACCCTGTAAATCTTCTAAGTTGGTCATATTTCTGACACAAGCATTTCATCAGGAGGTTGGGTCCAAGTGCATTGTGAGGTCCAATATGAGATTCAGATACTGCTGATAAAAGCTAGCAGTGGAGACTTTTCATTTCCACAGTTGGGAGAAGGCCAACATAAGTTATGTCTTCATCGCATTTATGTAGGCACTTCTCTATGGCAACCAATGGAAGACAGAATTTTTCAAAGTTTTTCAGTAGTAAAATATCTGAGCAATTATGTTCTACCACCTCAAGGTACAAAATTCAACTATGAAAAATTAATAGCTGAGGTTTGTGGAATTTAAGTAGACATGGATCTTCTGGCAAAAGCCTTTCACTTCACACTTGCACAGGACAGGCAGCATCATTAGATTTCCCAGCTTGAGAAGAGTCTACTGCAGTTTTCAGATCAGATTGGGTCTCATAGTCACAAGGTCTCGTATCACATAAACTTCACATGACTCTCCCGCAGACGAGAAGCATAGTAAGGCAGTAGGCAAGACATTCCCACTGGCAGGGATGTATGTGGGCCATTGCCATGCATGGCTTTACAATTCAGTCATTACAACAACCGCTACAATACCATGCAAATCTTTACCACGCATATGCCTTTACCACGCATGCCTTTACAATGAAATTTGTGCTGTTAAGGCATGTATGGTAATGGCATATGTGTGGTAAAAACTTACCAGGTAAGTGTAACCCAAAATTATTCTATATACACTACCACGCATGTCTTTACCATGCAGGATTTTACAACAAATATGCCTTTCCCATGCATGCCATTACAATGAATTTTGTTGTAAAGTAATATATATATATATATATATATATTTAAAGAAATGTATATATTAATAAATATATTTGATATATATACATTTTAAATATATATATATATATTTATGTGTGTGTAAGAACACTTAAAACTTAAACCATTAATACTTACATATACATATACTTACCTTTAAAACTTTTACCACGAATATGCCTTTACGGTTCATTCCTTTACAACGAAATTCATTGTAATGGCATGCGTGGGAAAGGCATATTTGTTGTAAAATCCTGCATGGTAAAGACATGCGTGGTAGTGTTGCTAGGTGGGTAAGCATGCGTGGTAAAGGCATGCGGGGTTCCAACTTAGGGCCCCATTCCGATGTCGTTCAGAAGGCCTCCGAATCGGATTTGGCTTTCCTGGATCCGATTCGTAGCCCTTGTTTACGACTGAATCGTATACAGGTCCGAATTACCAAGTACGATGCGAAGATCGCGTACGCGCCAAGAGAATCATTTCCGGGACCTGAACTTGTCCGTACGACCCGTTCATATCGCATCGTGCCGCGCTATGGAGCCGAATTCTGACCGAGCGAGTACAATGCACGATTCGGGCAGCCGCTTTGCCTCGGTCTCAGCGAGACAAAACGGCTGTCAGAAGCGTACTTCGGGGAGCCGTAGCAGGCCCCCCTTCACCTGGGGTACTGCGAATCTGTCACGGGGTGTGGCCATGGGTCCCCCCAATCCAGGTATGCGTAGTGTGGCGGGCACCATGGGGTGCCTGTCACGGGTTGTACAGTTTTCCCCACCCACCCCTGTTTGCTATGGGAGCTGGTGTATGCGTCTGTACACAGGCTCCCATAGAGTTCAATGGGAGTCCGAGCAAATCGAGTCCGTAAGCATACGGCTGCATCGTACTCACTCGTGCAGACTCCCGGAGCACGTTTCGCTCAGAAAGCCCTCCGGATCCGAGTCGTACGGAGGGCTTTCCTAGCGAGATCGGAATCGGGCGCTTAGTGGTAAAGGTTGTTTCCCCCCTGGCAGTAGATATGAGAGCCCACTGGCCCTAATCTAATACAATGCTGGCAAACATATTTATTTAAGGATTTTGTAGAGCGCCTGAATCACTCCCGAAGGGGTATCTCTGCGCTGAAGCGGACCTGCGGGCGGGCTAAGGACAGATTAGAACAGGGAGGCTTTAAGCAGTTTCCTGAAGCGTAGATAGTCCGGGCATTGTCGGAGCTGTAGGGGGAGCTCATTCCAGTATAGGGGGGCGAGGAGGGAAAAGGATTTCCCTCCAAGTCTAGTTTTCCTGACCCTTGGTACCTGTAAAAGAAGTTTACAGCTAGATCTCAGGGTCATATACGGGGAATAAGGCTTGAGCTTGCTCAAGATGTAGGAGGGACCCTTTTTATGGATAGCTCTGTAGACTATACAGCCTACCTTAAACTTTATCCGCTTACGGACCGGTAACCAGTGGAGTCTGCGTAGCAACGGCAAGGAAGGGGTTCCAGGTGTAGAGTTCGTAATGAACCGTGCAGCAGTGTTCTGGACCACCTGAAGCCTGTTTAGGGAAGACTCGTTTGCAGAAAGCAGAAGAGCATTACAGTAATCAAGGCGGCCCAGAATCATAGTCTGAATAAGAGTTTTCCGTGTGCAGTCTGGCAAAAAGGGAAAGACTCGACGTAGCATGCCTAACACATGGAAGCAATTGCTTGCAGTTCGGGCGACATGCTCCTTCAGTGTAAGTGCCTGATCAAGATGGATGCCCAGATTCTTAACTGAGGTTTTGGGAATGGGGGGTGGGCCAAGAGCGGCCGGCCACCAATTCGGAGACCAAAGTAGAGGGGCATCTCCGAAGAGCATTATCTCGGTTTTCCCTGCGTTTAATTGGAGAAAATTTCTCCTCATCCAATCTGATATAGCGGTCATTCCTTCAGCGAAGGATGACAGAGCATATGTTGAGGTTTTATCAAAGGTGAAGAGAAGCTGAGTGTCATCAGCCTAGGAAATGGGCAGAAAACCATGGAACCTAAGCACGTGGGCCAAGGGAGCAATATAGATGTTAAAAAGCGTAGGGCTCAAGCACGAGCCCTGCGGAACACCCTTGGTCAATTCCGTGGTCTTAGAACGGAATAGGCCCAGGTTGACGGTCTGAGTTTGAGATGACAAAAAGCTAGTCATCCACTGTAAGGCCGCTCCGTTGAGTCCAATCTCCCTCAGTCTCATAAGCATAATCTGGTGAGATATCGTGTCGAATGCAGCAGAAAGATCCAATAGCACAAGTATGGTGGAATGGCCACTATCAAGAGTCATTCTGATGTTATCCGTGACTTCCAGTAGGGCCAATTCTGTGCTATGATTGGGCCTAAAACCAGATTGTGAAGGGTCTAGACAGATGTTGGTTTCGACATAAGTTGAAAGATGTAGATTAATATATTTTTCCAAGACTTTGCTAAGATGAGGTAAGAGGGAGATGGGCCGCAAATTGGACAGGTCTGTCATAGAGGCCTTGGGATTTTTTCGAATTGGCATGACCTGCGCCGCCTTCCAAGTTTGAGGGAGATAACCCTCGATCATGGAGAGATTAAGGATAGTACTAACAGAAGAAGAAAGTACGTTCGCAAGGAGGGAAGCTATTTTTGCAGGTATAACATCTAATGGGGAACCCGATTTGACTGATCAGAGTAAGTCAGCCGCCATCTCGTTGGTCATAGGGGGGAAGTTGCTTAACGTTTGTGAAACTGAGGGAACCTCAGGAAAAAGGGAAGATGGAGTTATGGATTGTTTCTCGGCAAGAGCAATTTTATCATAAATTAGATCAATTTTATAGGTGAAATGCTGAGCGATGTTGTCGCATAGGGATTGCGAAGAAATCTCCGGTTTCTCACAAGCCCTCGGATTTGTGAAAGATTTTAGTATCTGAAATAAGGCTTTAGGCCTATTTTCGGCAGAGTTGAGTTGCTGGGCGATGAACTTTTTCCGTGCTCCTTTTATACTGCTGTGGTAAGAGGAGATGGCAGCCTTAAAAATGTCTTTATCTTTTAAATTATGTGACCTACGCCAACGTTTCTCCAGGTTTCTACATTTTCGTTTTTCTATGCGCAGCTCCGGGGTGAACCAGGCTGATTGGGAGCGATTTGTGGCATTGGGCATGGATCTGAGCGGCACCATTAGATCAAGGGTCCTGGTTGCAATTGAGTTAAACCTTGCTAATCCCTCCTCAGTATTAGTGGAAGCGTCGTTGGTTTCCCAGGTAGGAGAGAAAACTGCCTGAAAACTATCAGGGGAGATCTTATACCATTGTCTGCGAACAGCAAGCAAGTGCGCAGTATTTTTGGCCGCAGCATGACGACCCTGGATGGTAAATTCTATGGACGAGTGATCTGTCCATGTCAAGGGTTGTGGGGGTTCACATCTGATACCGGGGTTATTAGAAAAAATAGTATCTAGTGTGTGACCTGCGATATGCGTCGGGCCCTCATTAAGTTTGGTAAGGCCTAGCAAAGCAAGATCAGTGAGGAGCACTGATGTGTCTGGGAGATCCTCAACTTCACTGTGCACATTAAAATCGCCCAATAACAAAAAATTATTAGATGAAATGACGTGAGGAGCAATAAGTTCGGTCAACTGGATAGAAAAATCTTCCAGCGGGCCGGGGGGTCGATATACCAGGGCACCTTTCCAGCTTAATTGAGGATGAAAATCTATGCGAAAAATCATAATTTCAATTTTGGGATTACTGCGTTGTTCAAGGACAGAGACTGAAATGCTGTCTCTGTGAACTAGAGCAATTCCACCCCCTGTTTTAGAGGGTCTGTCCAATCTAAGAAGCCTGTAATCAGTGGGAAGTGCTAGGGTGATAGCAGGCGTGGAGTGGGGTTTAAGCCAAGTCTCGGTCAAAAATCCTAAATCCGGATGGACCGAGCTTAGAAGGTCCCATGTTTCTGTCGCGTGTTTGGGAAGGGATCTCACGTTGCATAAGACCCCCTTCCAACCTGTAGCAGTACCTGTACTGGGTTTAATTGATACCTGGCTGAGATCCGGGGAAGGGGGCGGATTGTACATGTGCTTAAGAGGGGACTGGGGAGAAGGGCTTACATGTGTGACATTGCTGCTCAGAGTACAGTTTTGAAATTGACAGTGAATACATGAAAAAGGGCCTTCTATAGTTGGCCATCGCTGGAGGTTTGTTTTGGCGGGACATCTAAGGGTGGACAATGGTGCTACCCTAAGATTAAGTCAAGTTTCCCGGGGATAGGAGATACCTTTATGCAATGCGGTGTCTATAGTGGAACCGGCATGCTTCCTGGCTCCTGGCGACGGTCTGGCGCGGACGGGCGCAGATGGGCTTGCCTTTGGCATGCCTTCTGCGCGCCGCAGGCGCACCCGCTGCGCGCGTCCGCTGTGCGTCGAGCAGGGCATTTGGTTTTTATGGGGGGAGCGCAAGAGCTAGAGCGCTAACCACCCTCGAACCGGAAGTCACCTTATCTCCCTCCACACAATCGGGATAGGACCCGCGATGGACCAGGGAGAGTCAACTGGACACAAACAGCAAGAGAAGAGGAGACAGGTAAAAACAAAGTGCAAAGTGCAGGGGTTTCACAGATTTCTTAAAAGTTTAAAAACGGGTAAACAATCACAAATTTAAAAGCGGCAAGGGGAATATGCCAGTGTGCAAACGAGGAGTCAGCCTTGCCTGCGCGCGTCCGCTGCTCGTCGAGCAGGGCATCCGGTTTTTATGGGGGGAGCGCAAGAGCTAGAGCGCTAACCACCCTCGAACCGGAAGTCACCTTATCTCCCTCCACACAATCGGGATAGGACCCGCGATGGACCAGGGAGAGGCAACTGGACACAAACAGCAAGAGAAGAGGAGACAGGTAAAAACAAAGTGCAAAGTGCAGGGGTTTCACAGATTTCTTAAAAGTTTAAAAACGGGTAAACAATCACAAATTTAAAAGCGGCAAGGGGAATATGCCAGTGTGCAAACGAGGAGTCAGTCTTGCCTGCGCGCGTCCGCTGCGCGTCGAGCAGGGCATCCGGTTTTTATGGGGGGAGCGCAAGAGCTAGAGCGCTAACCACCCTCGCACCGGAAGTCACCTTATCTCCCTCCACACAATCGGGATAGGACCCACGATGGACCGGGGAGAGGCAACTGGACACAAACAGCAAGAGAAGAGGAGACAGGTAAAAACAAAGTGCAAAGTGCATGGGGTTTCACAGATTTCTTAAAAGTTTAAAAACGGGTAAACAATCACAAATTTAAAAGCGGCAAGGGGAATATGCCAGTGTGCAAACGAGGAGTCAGCCTTTCCTGCGCGCGTCCGCTGCGCATCGAGCAGGGCATCCGGTTTTTATGGGGGGAGCGCAAGAGCTAGAGCGCTAACCACCCTCGAACCGGAAGTCACCTTATCTCCCTCCACACAATGGGGATAGGACCCGCGATGGACCGGGGAGAGGCAACTGGACACAAACAGCAAGAGAAGAGGAGACAGGTAAAAACAAGTGCAAAGTGCAGGGGTTTCACAGATTTCTTAAAAGTTTAAAAACGGGTAAACAATCACAAATTTAAAAGCGGCAAGGGGAATATGCCAGTGTGCAAACGAGGAGTCAGCCTTGCCTGCGCGCGTCCGCTGCGCGTCGAGCAGGGCCTCCGGTTTTTATGGGGGGAGCGCTAGAGCTAGAGCACTAACCACCCTCGAACCGGAAGTCACCTTATCTCCCTCCACACAATCGGGATAGGACCCGCGATGGACCGGGGAGAGGCAACTGGACACAAACAGCAAGAGAAGAGGAGACAGGTAAAAACAAAGTGCAAAGTGCAGGGGTTTCACAGATTTCCCAAAAAGTTTAAAAACGGGTAAACAATCACAAATTTAAAAGCGGCAAGGGGAATATGCCAGTGTGCAAACGAGGAGTCAGCCTTGCCTGCGCGCGTCCGCTGCGTGTCGAGCAGGGCATCCGGTTTTTGTTTTATGGGGGGAGCGCAAGACCTAGAGCGCTAACCACCCTCGAACCGGAAGTCACCTCATCTCCCTCCACACAATCGGGATAGGACCCGCGATGGACCGGGGAGAGGCAACTGGACACAAACAGCAACAGAAGAGGAGACAGGTAAAAACAAAGTGCAAAGTGCAGGGGTTTCACAGATTTCTTGAACGTTTAAAAACAGGTAAACAATCACAAATTTAAAAGCGGCAAGGGGAATATGCCAGTGTGCAAACGAGGAGTCAGCCTTGCCTGCGCGCGTCCGACAAACTATTTCTAAAGAATCAGAAAGAGATGTCAGGTTCCTGATATACTGTAAATCGTAGTGGGCCCGCACTAAAAATTATATATCAGTATATTACGTTTATTTTGATACATTTCTATAGACTAAAAGGCACCAATAATGTTCCTAAACAAATCTAGCCCCAATTTAAAGCAAAGTGATAGCTGTAAAATCTACTGAGAGTTGCCTTGAGGACACTAAAATGTTATGTGTGGTTTCTGATAGTTGCAGGCAACAGGGGAACTCACATTTCAGCTGTGATTCCCTTTCCCTCTTACTTCTCATAACTCCAGTGCTTTAAAGAGATTCCATCCAGGGACAGATAAAGGGACCTCATGCTGAGTGTGAAGCCATGACTACTGGCCTATTCCATGTAACAACAAAAGGTTATTCAATTGCCTAAGTACTCTGAAGTGGTCTCGAAAAGGAAGGTCCAATGTTTGATCTACTCTGAACTTTTCCATCAAGACTCATGTTAAATTCTATTCTCCCTTTCACTGAATCTCATTTTAACCTCAGATAGATTATTGCGATGATTGTGATTATTATTAATATTGTCAGTATGCAGCACAGCCTACACTCCAAAAGGATTCTTTTGACACTGGCAACAGGTCATTCTGAAAATCAAGCAGCCAAGATCACTAGTCATTAAATAGCCAGATTATTTGAGTTTCCTAAAATTCTGAAAGGTTCATCTGGGGCAGATCTCCAAAGGGATTTTTTTCCAAAGGGCTGCACCTTGGACCATTAAAGATCTGTTTTGTCATTTGGAGTATCTGGTAGTGGGGAACACATAAGTGGCTTTGGTGCCTGAGCTTAGTGATCTAGTAGGCACATGACAGTTCTATGATTTAGTCAGAAATTCAGGGACAAGGCTGTTAAAGATATTGTACAAGACACAGCATTTTTTCAATTTGATTCACTTCTGGACAGGAAACCACTGTATCTGACAAATGTGAAGTGAAGGAGAGTCAATTTTTTAAAGATTGAAGATGGATATCACTAGTGAATGTTTGGACCTTTTATAATCATCCACTATATTTTGTGGGTAGGCCAAGATATGCTGAGTTGCCATAATCTACTCTAGACTACACAAAAGCATTTGCAAAAGTGATTTTGTGGGTGTAAGGTAACAATGGCAAAAATGCATTGAAAACTTCTGATTTGTAGAAAATGGACCTTTATGATGCTTGAGATCTGGATATTCAGATTAACAGCGGAATGCAGTTTAACTTTGAGGTCACATAATGTAGTCACTGGCTGACTGCACGCTCCTATTTCTGAGGATCGTAGAGAGTTATCCCAGAGATTGGCTTTATTAAATGTGGGGACAATTTTTGCTTTGGTGGGATTGATTTTATATAGTTGAGTACCACCCAGCTCATGATGGACCTCATGATAGTTTGGAAGCTGATGGTAGAATGGAGGGGTCCTTCTGCAAATTAGGATTTGTTGCTTATCATTGGCATAAAAATAAAACTTAAGTCCCTAGGTTGTTAAGTAACTCAGCCATCAGCTGTTGAATAGCAGTAGGGATAGGGCTGACCCATGAGGTATACCCCTAAGGGAAGGCCTGGAAGAAGAAGGCAAATGTCCCAGTTGAACTGCCTGGTTTCTGCCTGACAGAAATGACTGAAGCCATAAATGCACCTTTCCATGATAGTTGAACTGCTTAAGGCGACTGAGGAGCATAGAATGGTCGATAATAATGAATGCCATGGACAGATCTATGAGGATTATAACCCCTGAAGCTCCCATGTCCGCAGTAATTCTTAGATCTATGGCAGCCTGATCATAGTTTCTGTAGAGAGGCTGGGCCTGAATCCTATCTGAGTTGGGATGAGGATATTCTTCGTCCCTACAAAGCTTTTTTAATGACTACTGTCTCCAAGTGTTTGGACACAAAAGCGAGTAATGATATGGGCCTGAAGTTGGCTGGATCACTGGGGTTGAGATTTAATTTTATTTCAGAATGGGGCAAATTATTGCCTTTTTTAGCCTATCTGGGACTGATCTGGCCATAAGCGAGGCATTGATGGTAGATGAGATTGCTGGCACTTTTGAGGAGTTAGAGATTTTAGGAGTGCAGCCAGACAGATGTGTGGGGAAAAGCTGGATGGGTTTACTGGCTTGTATTAGTTTGAGGCCTTCAATCTGACAGAGGGGAGTGATTCAGATAGTGGTGTGTAATTATCTGACTTTATGTCCCCGATTGCATGGATCTCTGTCTCTATTTGTTGACCTTTAATAACATTTTCACAAACCTTTCTGATTTTTTTCTGCAAAGTAATTGGATAGGAGGTCCACCAGGTCTTGAGAAAGTTTGACCGTATCATTAAAAAATGAGGGCTTAAGAAGTGGTTTGATAGTTCTGATTAAGTTTTGTAGGTTGCCATGAGCTTGAATGATTTTATGGGAATATAAATGTCTTTCTGCTTTACTGACTAGGTTGTTATATTTACGCACAAGTATTTGTTTTTATAATCAGGATTATAGTTTTTCCTCCAATCTCTTTCAAGTTTATTTAAGAGTTTCTTTTTCTTTCTTAAGTTCATCTGAAAACTATGGGTTCTTCAGGGATTTGGGTATAATCCTCTTTATTTCTACTAGTGCAAGTATTTTCAGAAACTCAGTAAGGGTGTTGTTGAGCTTTTCTAGTAACAGAGAGGGATTGTTATCCATTCTATTATGAAAAGATGTATGTAATATATCTTGGAGCAAAGTATGGAGATATGTGGTGTTCTTAGCATCTCTGACAGCCCTTAGCTTCTAGAATGCTTGTGGTCTAGAATGCGGGTTGCCTAGTGCTGTTTGAACAAATGGTCAGTTGTCCTCAGCTTTCTGCTGGATGGGGTCTCTATACAATCCTGTACCTGAATAAACCACGTTTAATCAACTCTTCATGTCTGAGACCACTTCTTGAAAAGGACGTTCCTCCACATTTTGGCGACGATTAACCTACGTGTGTCAAGGCGTGTGAGACCCCAACAGCCAACAGTTACCGGAAAAGACAACTCTCTACTCACTATTTACTGCCTCCACGGGATCAATCAGCATCTTGCAACGGCGAATTTTGTGCTCGTTTGTCGTTCCTCCTGAAGTACGTGCACAAGAAGGACGCCATGAGCACACAGCGCGCACCAAGAAGCTAACGCTGGATCAGACGGTAGGATCTTCCCATATACTGTCTCCCGAGCTCTTGATCCCGTCTTTCGGCTGCAAACTTCCGGGGGAGGTGTTTCTGGACTGCAATCATTTAAATAACTTTATTCCAAGGCTTTTACGTGCCGACACTTTCCTCCTCACTGCGCATGCTCAGAGGCAACTTTACTGTATTTAATTATTCCTGGAACGCAGCGCTGGAACGCAGCTGCCATTTCACGACGTATCAGTGGCGGACATCTTAAGAAGGTGTTCCCTTGTCACGACGTCATCGCGCTACTGTTTATGCGCACAGCTGTTGTTCAAAGCCATCTGCACGAACTTCTTCGCTGACGTGCACAGCTTCCGTGTTTCAAGTTTACGTGATGGCAATGATAAGACGCTGCTAGATGTAACGCTGACGCGCACAGCCTTTTGTTCTATTACTCGCTGATGCGCACAGCTTTCCGTATTACAAAATAAGCGCAAAGCAGTTAAAGTACGCTGACGCGCACAGCTTTTTATTCTACTACTCGCTGACGTGCACAGCTTTCCATATTACAAAATAAGCACAAAACAGTTAAAAGGATTTACCTCGTCTTACGCTGACGCGCACAGCTTGGTTTATCAATACTCGCTCACTTGCACTGCGCACAGTTTACATTTCACAAGTTTACACGCTGTTGCACATGACTTCTTGTGCTGGCATTTCCTCTTTTTGTGCAAACACTGTATTTGGTAATATTTCTTGCGTACTCACTAAAAGAACAGTACTTGTGTTACTTTTGTGAATTTTAAGTTTTTTTTGTTTACAGGATGCAGAATGTCACGGCACCGCCGTTTTTTCTGACCTCACCAGGTGATCCTCCTCTCTCTTGGCAGAAATGGAAAAAAGTCTTTATTCATTATGCACGGGTCTGTGGCACTTCTTTGAGTGCGGAGAGAAAAACTTCGCTTCTCATGCACTGTTTGGGCTCTGAAGGCCAGGAGGTATTTGAACACCTTCCTGAACTCTCTGATAGTGACTCTGCTTCACTCAATGAGTATGAGATCTGTATAAAAAAACTGGATCTACACTTTCTACCCAAAATAAGTACTGTTCTTGAACGTTATCATTTTGGAAGGCAAATGCAGAGAGAAGAAGAGTCTGTCCAACAATATATAACAATATTACGGAAATTAGCCTCAACTTGTAATTTTGGTGCCGCCCTGGAAGAACAGTTGAGGGATCAGTTCATGTTGGGTTGTGTCCAAGACAAGACTAGGGACGCTTTATGGCAAAAAGACAATCCTACTCTTCAAGAAGTCATAACAATAGCTAAGAGTCATGAACATTCAAAGGCTTGTGTTGATGTCATAAAGAAAGACTCATCTAATGAAAAGAAAGAGAGTTCGGAAGTGAAGGTGGTGGTGGATAAGTCAGCGGACAAAGCTGTTAGACCCAAAAACACTTTAACTCAAAAGACGACCTTTCAGAAAGGTTTTCTAGGAAGGTGTTTTAGGTGTGGTGACTCTGGCCATATGGCTAATTTCAAAGATTGCCCAGGGTGGAAGTCTATATGTAAAATTTGTAATAAGAGAGGTCATGTCTCCAAGTGTTGCAGATCTGGGAAGACTCAAAAGAAAGTCAGTGAAGTTGATCTCTTTGTAGAAGACGTAGAAGAAATTGTGGTTTCCCAAATTCTGGGGGGTTCATCTGATGGTCCTTACGAACTTGTACTAGTCAATGATGCGCCTGTTAATATGTTGTTTGACTCTGGTGCCAAGATTACATTGGTACCAAAGACATTCTATGAGAAAGGTTTACTAGGCAAGGTGACTCTTTCCAAACCCTACATCAGACCCAAAGGGTATGGTGGTGTTACGATAGACTTATTAGGTTACTTTTGGGGAACTATTGATTTCAAAGGAAGAATTATTCCTGGGAAAATTTATGTTTCCATGAAAGGTGATTCACTTATTAGTTGGTTTCACCAAAGAGATCTTCATGTCTATCCTGATCCTAACGAAAAGCCCTCAGTCTGTTTGAAAGAGTTACCACCTGTGATTGTGGTTGATGATTCAACTCAGGATTGGATCAAAGCCTTTCCCACTGTTTTTGGAAGTGAGTTAGGCTGCTTAAAAAAATATGTCCATCGCATTCTTCTAAAGAAAAATGTTGTTCCGAAAGTTGCAAAAGTTAGAAATGTGCCTCTCTTAGTAAGGGAAAGTATGAAATGTGAACTTGATAAACTTTTGAAGAAGGGAATTATTCAGGAAGTTGAAGCAACTGAGTGGGTCTCTCCGGTTGTGATGGCTCGAAAAGCCAATGGAGAGGCCCGGCTTTGTGTTGACTTAAGAGAGCTCAACAGAGCAGTGATCGTAGATCACTATCCTTTACCCAACATCGCGGAGATGTTGTGCTCTCTTGAAGGGGCAAGACATTTCTCTTCATTGGATTTAACCTCGGCTTACCACCAGGTTAAACTTCACTCTTCTTCTGAAGATCTCACAACTTTTGTAACTCCCTTTGGGACTTTTAAGTATGTAAGGATGCCATTCGGGCTCATTTCAGCGGCCTCCGTCTTTCAAAGAGTGATGGAGAACATACTAGGAGGTCTTAAGGGGGTTAAAGTATATCAAGATGATGTACTCATATTTGGGGATGATCTTAGTCAACATGACACGAGGTTGAGGTCTGTCTTGAACTTATTACAAGATGTGGGTCTCACACTTCGTGCTGAAAAATGTAAGTTTAATGTTGCAGAGATAGAATATCTTGGTCATTTTGTCTCTGCGACAGGTATTAGACCAAAGGCTGCTCTAGTTAATTCCATTCTTAATTTACGCTCACCCTCGACTAAAGATGAGTTAGTCAAATTTCTAGGAATGGCAGAATTTTATCACAAATTTGTACACAACTTTGCTGGGAAGACGCAATCTTTGAGATCTCTTTTGAAGAAAGGGTGTGAATTTGTGTGGTCTAAAAGTTGTGAGGAGGAGTTCGTTGGCATAAAAAAGGATCTTAATAATGCCCCGTGTCTTAGTAGCTTTGATCCTATCAAGACTTCTTACCTTATGACGGATGCAAGTTCGACGGGACTAGGAGCTGTTTTATTACAGAAGATTGATGGGGAAGAGAGAACAGTGTTGTTTATCTCCAGACCTTTGAGAGGTGCTGAATGTGATTATTCAGTTGTGGAAAAAGAGGCCCTTGGTGTGTTTTGGGCTATACGTAAGTTAAGGAAGTTTCTGTGGGGAAAGGAGTTCAAGGTTTTGTCTGATCACAAACCTCTTAAAGAGGTCTTTACAAAGAAGGGTATTGATTTTGTTTCCCATCGCATTCGCAAATGGGTAGTAGCTCTTCAAGAATTCGAGTTTGAGGTGTCATACTTACCTGGTGCAAATAATGTTCTCGCTGATTGTCTTTCAAGACTTGGTTCTGTTGATGATGACGTAGTTGAGGATTTAGAATGGTTTGGAGGGGAGTACATTGAAGAAGTGAATGTTTGTTTGATCACTGAGGGTATAGTAACAGAAAGTGAATGGAAGGAATGCCTTGTGGGTGATGATGTTTTGCAAACGGTCATTACTATGGTGAAAGGTGGTTGGTGTGAGAAGAAGGATTGTAGTGAGGTTCTCAAAGGTTTTTGGAATGTAAAAGAAGACTTGGCTGTAGTGGATGAACTCCTTTTGCGTGGGTGTAAGCTTGTTCTGCCTTTTACTTTGAGGGACAAGCTAGTCAGAAATGCTCATGCATCGCATATGGGTATTGCTAAAACCAAGGAAAGAATTAGAGAAGCATACTGGTGGCCTGCCATGGATGTTTTTGTGGAGAGAATTGTTCGTGACTGTGTTGATTGTGCAAATTGTGACAAACTACTTAAATGCAGAGCTCAACCCATGATTGTTAGGGAGCAAGCAGCTAGTCCATGGTCTGACATCTCAATAGATATTTTGGGACCTGTGAGGTTCAATTCTCATGATAGGTATGTCATTGTGTGTATGGATTTGTTTTCCCGGTGGCCTGTGATAAAGGTGGAGAATTCAGTGGAGGCTATTGTGGTGATTGAATTCTT
This sequence comes from Calotriton arnoldi, assembly GCA_963921515.1. Taxonomy (NCBI): domain Eukaryota; kingdom Metazoa; phylum Chordata; class Amphibia; order Caudata; family Salamandridae; genus Calotriton; species Calotriton arnoldi. The sequence continues at coordinate 756,965 of CAWUFW010008182.1, forward strand.
GGATGTGATTTTTGAGAGTGAAGGCTTCCCGCAAACTCTTTTGTCAGATAATGGCGTGCAATTTACGTCCAAAATGATGCAAGATTTTCTGTCTTTGAGAGGAATTAAGCCCAAGAGGGCTTCTTTGTATCATCCCCAAAGTAACGGTGTTGTAGAGAGGTTTATCAAGGTTTTGAAGGAGTCTATGCAACAGGCAAGATCCTGTGGTGAAAATTGGGAGGTGGCATTAAGAAAGAAGGTCAGGGAGTATCGGTTCACTCCTCATTCATCTACTGGTGTGGCTCCTTTTCGTTTGTTCAAAGGAAGAATGGCAAGTACTGAAACTGTTCCCTTGTGGGTGTGTGACAAGAGGTCCTTAGTATGTGACAATGTGGGGAGCACAGATGGATGGAGAGAAAGGGAGAAAGGTATAATGGATGAACGGAAGATTCGGTATGATGAAAGAAAGGCTGTCAAGAGTACTGTTGTCAGTGTTGGAGATTGGGTCAAAATTAAGTCTCCAAGGAAAACAGGAGGCATTTCCAAGTTTAGTAAGCCTTTTCAGGTTATTAAAGTGTTTAAAAATGCCATAAAGACAAGTGATCACAAGATTTGGAACCTAAACAGGGTTGCATAGTTTCGTCCTGTGCCATCCATCGATGGAACTTGTGTGACTCCCACACGTGTGGTGGTTCCTGAGTCTGGTGCTGAAGAAAGGGGATCCAGACCACTTCGTGTGAGGCGAGTTCCTCTATGGTTACAAGATTGTGTTTCATGATGGATTTCTTGCACTTCAATCTTCTCAGATTTCTTATTTGTTTTTCATTTACAAATGTTTATTTTTATAGGTTGTTGATTTGTGAAGGGGGAGATGATGTGGTGTTCTTAGCATCTCTGACAGCCCTTAGCTTCTAGAATGCTTGTGGTCTAGAATGCGGGTTGCCTAGTGCTGTTTGAACAAATGGTCAGTTGTCCTCAGCTTTCTGCTGGATGGGGTCTCTATACAATCCTGTACCTGAATAAACCACGTTTAATCAACTCTTCATGTCTGAGACCACTTCTTGAAAAGGACGTTCCTCCACAAGATCCTCCTTGCAGAGGGCATTACAAATGAATTTAGTAATGGTAGTGGTTTGACTCTCTTGTGGGGTTATAGCTTTGCCTTTATAAGAAAAGTACATACATGGTGGTCTGTTCAGGGAGGTACTTGAGAGGTGGGAGAGCTGTGTCCATGGAAGATGTTCAAATCAGGAGGAGGGTGAGACCTGCTTTATGAGTAGCTCCCTTTACCAGTTGTGATAACCTTAGAGAGGTGAGGACATCTAGGGTATTCTTATCAGGGCCCATCAGGAGATTGCTATCTTCTGACACATATTAAAGTCCCCTACTACTATTGTGTCTGTGGTCTGTGTACATAGTTTGGGTAAGGATTATTAATTCCTCAAGCCAGTGTAGGTGATTTGAGTTGGTTTTAGGGGTGGGGTGATAGATCAAGATGAAGCCTGTAGAGATATCAGGGCCCAAATCTAACCCTAGTAGGAGGGTTTTGGTCCCCTCGCAGTCAGGGCGGCATGAGGTCTGTCTCTAGAAATAAGACATACTCAGCCCCCTCTTTTGTCTTGTTGTTTGCTTCTAATATTTTATATTTAGTGAGAATCAATCCTTTCAAATCGATTACAATCAGGACTCAGTGATGTTTCGGCAAAAAATAATAGATCCAGATTCTCATTGATAATAATGGGGTAAATCAAGATGCGATTCTTTAAAGCTGATCAAATAATTAAAGTAATGCATTTGTTATTTTCAATGTACATTACCCATATCATATAATTTTCATGAAGAGAGGTGCCACCAGCAGGGAATTATGGTTTAGTCATTTAGGGCCATATGTACAAAGAATAGGAATAGCGATTTCATCCGAATCACTATTTGGAAATCGCTCTTCCTTATTTATGAAACATTTTGTTTCATACTTGCGATTCCTAGTGGGTTGCAAATCGACCTACCTCATGAATATTAAAGAGGTAGGTCTCAGTTTGTGACCCATTAAGAATCGCAGCCATCACACGGATGGTGGCCTGCTGAAGTCAGCAGACCACCATGTCTATGACTGCCTTTTAATAAAGATTTCTTTTTTTTTGCAATGCAACCTATTTTCCATAAAGCAAAACAGGATGCATTTCAACAATGAAAAATTAAACGTTTTGTTTAATTTGTTTAAGAGCAGGCAGTGGAGTCCATGGAACCGCTGCCTGCTCTTAAAAAATGTTTTCCCAACATTCACAAAGGGGAAAGGGTCCCATGGGGACTCCTTACAATTTGCAAATGCATTACCACCAACTTTGAGTTGGTGGTAAAGTGCAAATGTTTTGCTACCGCATTTCGGTCACAAAACATTCGTACATGCTAATGCGATTAGGTATTTGGAAGGGAAGCCCTAAACATGCACCTTCCAAATACTGAATAGCAAAACCCAAATTGTGATTTGGTAACTAGTTACTGAATTACAATTTGAGCTTTGTGCATTCCCTAAAATGGGTTGATTATACTATTCAGCCTGTTTGCAACCGGGAAAATTGCTTCATACATATGGCTCCTCATCTTAAATATGAAATATGCTCTTGTGCAGCATACATATTCAATGTGTACACCCTATTTATTAAAATTAAGTTCAGGTCTAATGCACACAATATTAATCCTTACTGTGGCTAGGTCTCACTCTTGCTACCTGGATGATACGCACAAAGGATAAAGTTTTTCTCTTTTGAAGCAAACACAAAGGATGAGGGAGGTAGAAAGACCTCATGGCTCAGGAGAGTCCAAAAATGTAATGCAACAATGTAAAATGATTTACAGACTTTAGAGGAAGATGATGGATTTTCGTACAGTTAGAATTTCAGTACAATATGCATGAGGAAATGACTCTTTTATCATGTCACCCCCACATTTTTGGACTGATGCTGCTGACCAGACTTCAGTGCCAGTGTTCTTAACCCTTAACAAAAATATGTTGAATTGGCTATACCCAATTGGCAAGTACTGACTTACTTATAAGTCCCTAGTATATGGTACCCAGGGAATGTAAGGCAGAGTGTCCACAGGGCGCTGCAGCACTGGTTGTGCCACCCTGAGCATGACAAAGGACAAAATGGCTCCCAGCCTGCCTCTGCAGACAAGAAGGGCACTGCCTCCGCAGACTGGAAGGGCAGTGTGTACACTGCTAGATCGTTTTTACCATTAAAACCCAGGGCAAAGCCACCACTCCCTTAACCTTGTATGTAAGACTTCCCTAAGGAAGGCCTATGAAGTCTTATAGCAGGGAGCTGGTTATTGTTATTTAAGACAAATATATTTTATGTGTCTTAACAGCAGCACTTTGAAATTGTAATTTTGCTGAGGAATAGTAAGTGGCCCCATTGACTAGCACAGGGCTACCGGCTGGCATCTCAGCCAAGCTAACTTCTGGCATTAAATCCAACGTGATGCCCAAGTCGAGATTTATGTCACTTTCAAGGTTCAGCAACTTTTAGAAACTTGCCGCTTTGTATCCAGCGAGTCCAGTGGCCTCACAAAGGCCTTAGCACACAACTTTCTGTCCACCTGGGGAGATTAGCAAACTACTCCCAGGCTAGGGAACAAAGGTAGTTGAGTGAGGTGTTTCCTCCTCACCCAGGAAGGCCACTTGGGGTGTTAGCCCAAAAGGCGAGCTTCAAAGGGAAAGCCGCCTTTGAAGGGCCACCTGCAATAACACTCCTGGGCAGGATACCTTTTGTTCCTGCAGACAAGTTGGAGACAAGGACAGGGAGGAAAAACGCATCCCCAAACCAGTTTCCCCGTGGGCATGTAGCCCACAGGTAGCCACAATTCTAGGGTGGGCTATCGAGCTCCTGGCAGTTGAGGGAGGGTCCCGACATTCTGAGTGTGGCTAGAATAGTGCACTCTGGGATTGTCAGATGCCATACTTTGCAGGAAACATGTCACTAGGCGGGAGGGGACCCAGCAACCCATTGGCTGGTGACCATGTGGTCCCCTCAGAGCACTTTCCTGAATTGAATATGGCACCCCTGGCACCCTGCTCACCAGATCACTCTTGACTTGAAGAAAGGACTGAAGAAGGAGTGCCCTTCTGCCCTTAAAGCTGCACAGAGAGAGGCTGCACTGTCACAAGGACTGAACCTGCTGCACTTTGGGCTAGTGAAGTTTGGACTGTGCCTGCGGCTCCTAACCCGAGGAAAAGTTGATTCCCAGCCTCATCTCACTTCAGGGATTCCAAGGATCAGGTGGCTGATCCCCTGGAACCAGCTCCAGGGACACAAGAGCTGGGAGATCCCAAACCAACCAGCGGGTAGCCACCGCAGACGTTTTGCCACTACCATTCCCCAGGCGCACAAAAGGACAAATCTGAAATAGCCAAAGTCTGCATCCATGTCTGCCATACCCAGGAGTGCTATCAGAGACTAGATCTGTTGTACTTCAGGGACAGTAGCCCCACCTAAGGATTTTGCCCCAACCGCGGTGCAACTAGACCAGTAGTCCAACATCAGCTGGCCTGCTACTGCAATGTAGAGGACTTTGAGGAACTTCAATCGCTGTGGTCAGAGATGCCCTTTGTTACCCAAGGATCGAGGGACAACCACAAAGAAACCCCTGTTAACCACACCTTAACTGTAGCATCCTTTGACAATCTTTAGCCTGCATCCCCAGCATCAGAACCACTCTGTTGTAGTCTATGGCGGCCATCCTGTAGAACTTGGAACTTGCTCTAAAAATGCTCTGGTGACCAGATAACTGTTCAAAGTATCCTCTCTGGTCCCTTAGACCTTCCGCTGGTCAGATTTGGTCACCCAAGCTAGGCCGGACTCTTTCAAACTTTGCAAACGTTTACATACTTTTTTGTTGACCAATGCTTGTTTGCGGTTGCAACATTCAGGTTGATGAATATTTTTTTATTATCAAACTCTACTTTGCCAAGTTTCTAATGTCTCTCATCTACTATATGAGTTCTTCAGGCAGTGTGGATCACTAAAGGTGTAAGCCTTTCTTACTGGGTAGATAGTTCCATCTTTGTACTGATCAAAAACCACTTGTACGTGTACCAACAGGAGCTAGTACCGAAATATGTCAGAAAATGTGTCAAAATTAGCATGGAAACTAAATGAGTATGTATGGTAGACTACGTACTAATGGGACACAATATTTGTGCTGATTACTAATCACTCATTCCTAGTTATAAGTATGTGGTGAAGCAATTGGTAGATAAAGTTGCTGAGCAAGAATTGAACAGTAAATGAAGGCATTATTGAGCAAACTGGTGTGAAACTAAACACAGTCACAATATTTAAAAGGAATTCAAAAAGCCCTTTCGGTGCACTTGGTTAATTGAAAAAAATCTTTGATAAAACAGTTCTACCATATTGCATGATACGTAAATAGTGAGTTGTCACAAGAAAGTTAACTTAGACAAGAAAGAAGTTGAAAGTTACTACTGGTGGCTTAGTATGGACGGAAATGTAGAGGTTTATGTATAAGATTGTCATTTGTCTTGAACAACTTACAGAACATTCAAAGTAAAGGTGTGTTCTATAGCACCAATGGAATTTCCCAAAAAGACTAGGGCAGAAGCTTGGAACTTGTTTTAAAGAACACTTAAGAGACTCTACTGAAAAATGCAGCATGTCATGCTACTAATTGATTACTTTAATAGGGAAATGGAATATTGTCTGTGTCAAGACCAAGGTGACAATGAGTGATTGAGCTCTTGAAGAAATGTTTACCTGGGATGATTTCCTGATCAAAATGTAGAAGACAAAGGTGTATCATGCTCAAAGTAATAGACATTTGAATATGAATACTGAATGATACGATACAAAGGGGAAGAGTGTCCATAAAATAACTTAGCCTGCTGCTTGCATTCTTGTGTATCGCACTACTCCACATGACAAAACTGGCATAACACCTTTTAAATTGTCGAGAGGTATTTCTTCTTTCTATGTTATTTCACTGTTGGATGAGGCGCAGACCAGAAAAATGTGGATGAAATATCATGCTATAAAAGTAAAACAAGATGAACTGAATATCAACTGTCAAAACATTGTGAAGGTAAGCATAGGTTTAAATTGGTAACTCCATATAGATGAAACTTGGTCATATATATGTTTTCAAAATATGTAGATGTGGAGTTAAGAATAGTAAATCTATACTTACCTATAAATACTGAACTTCACAGTCCTTTGGTTGCTGATATTTTATGCCTCGTAATATTGTAGGATGACATGGATGTGCTCAATATTTTGACATACAGTCAAGTCAAGTCAAAAGCAGCTTTATTCGATTACTATTTCGTACAATCATAAAAGCACATAAAAACATACATATAGCTGCACAAAATAGTAATTAGAGAAGCATATTTTATATCAGTTGCTATTCCATTCAATCATAAAAGCGCATAAAAATAGACATATTATAAAAAAATGTCGGTAAATCATGACACATATAAGTTAAAAATTCGGGGTTGATACAAGTGTGGCTTTTAAGTCAATTTGACCTTTATGCTTGTTGAACAATACTTTTCCTAAGGTTGACTACTTTCTTTAGAAACATGGCTATTCTCCACACGAAATGTACATTATCCAAAGATTGTAATACAATGAACGCCGGGCGGCATTGTCTGATCCCCAGAGATTTTAAAATTGGAACAATCCACACTTTTCTTAATTCACTATAGAACTTACAGAATAAAAAAACATGGATAGTGGATTGGTCTGAGTGATTGTCGCATGGACACAATTGCATTTCTCTAGCCCAGTCGTGCATTTTTGGAAAGCTTACAATTCTGTGAAGGATCCCAAACCTAAATCTTGTCAATAGAAACCTGTCATAACCACCAGGTACAGTTGTTAGATATGGTTGAATATAAAAGGTGGTTAAAATCATCTGATTCTGCTGGACACTGGGCTTTATGATCTCAGCCAACAGTCTTAAGGTATCCAGCAGCAGAAGGCCCTCTTTTTTTAGATCCTTTCTCCTTACCAATTGAATAGTACTCGGGTCAGTAAAATATTCTAAGTGGCCTAGGTCATGCATAAAATCTCGAACGTACCTTACCCACGGAATCTTTAAAACCCCTTCCAACTTAAGACTGTCCATTAGAATATCCCTATTTAGCTGGGTTTCCATTTTTGTCCATATCCGGTGCCATAAGAGTACAGGCTCCATTTTTATGAGGTCAGAGAGGTATGGTAAGCCCAGCTCAGCATGACAAACGTACGAAGATGTGCTACTCGGGACTGACAGAATGTATCTCAAAAATGTATTTTCAACCGATTGTAGTAAATACGTATCAGCAAAACCCCACACCCCTGCTCCGTACATTGCTGTGGACACACTTTTTGCTTTATATATCTGCAAGAGCTCCATTGGAGGTCTCCTGCCTAGTTTTCTTGAAAGGTGAACAAGTGCGGTGGTGGTTCTTGAAAACACTAAGGGGCAGATTTACAAGCCCCTTGCGCCACTTTTGCGTCACTTTTAACATGGGAAAAGTGACGCAAAAGTGGCGCAAGGGGCTTGTAAATATGCCCCTAATTTTTTAGCTATTACAGCTTGAGCCCATGAGTCATTTTGATCAAAGAGTATTCCCAGGTATGAGAATCTCTTTGTGGGCCATATTTTCTGTCCATCCACGAACATGTCCCTACACCTCCGACTGCCACGGCCCCACCTCATTATGAATGTCTTTGGATGTATATGTAGGATAGAGAGATGTACAAGCGACAAAAATGTTGATTATTTTATTATAATCAAAAAAAGTGTAACGTGATGTCACGACATAAGGAGACTGTGAGGATCTGGGTGTACTATATGATATGGCTGTGGAGCCTTATTGTGGAGTACATTCACAGACACCGTCTTGGGTACAGTCAGTATCGTTTATTTACCATTAAGCTCAACTTGGGCAGTAGTAGCTGCGAGCAGTAAGGCTTGGCAAAGGAACTAAAGAGTATATTTACAAGAACTGCAGCTAACTAGCGTTAGCGTTAATTAGCTGCACTTTTCTTAAAGCGGCCTATCGCCAAAAGCTATCGCCTTGGTACCGACGTATTCACAATACGTCACTACATGAAGATAGTATCAGCTAGCCGCAGTGAAAACTGGCGCTAACACTAGCATCAAGGCGATACATTTTTTGCCGCTAGCGAGAGAAAAGTGACGAAAGGCCAGTTAGAGGCAAAAAAAACTCACTTTAGTCGGTCCAACGTCACTTTTCTGCCTCTAGAGCCAAAATAGCCTATAAGTCAACCACCAATGATAAAAAGAAAATAAAAACAATGGAATGCAGAATTGAGCAGCCAGGGCCAAGTTCAGTACAGGTAAACAACCCCCCCAACAGCCAGGATGACCAGCCAGAGTCCCAGGGGAAGGGAAATGCAGATTCAGGGCTACATTTATGTTAAGAGGCGCATCGCTGGGGAAAACCAGTGATGCATCACTTTACATAGCACTGCGCTTTCCCCGCAACACCATGGCAGCCGAAGCCTGGAAGCGTGGACAGACCCCGGGGCCCGGAGGCCTCACTGGGCCAGCATCTGAGACCCGAAGTGGGAGGCGGAGGTGCTGTGGAATTGCTGCAGCCTGACGGTGGAGGCGGGCCGCGTCGGGACCAAGCCTTTGGGCCATAGCGGTAGACATTGAATGCATCGGCGATCGCCCCACCTGGTGGTGAAGTCTGGCAGGTCGCATGGAGACACGTTGCTGACCTGTGTGAGAAGACCGCCTGGCGCTCCTTGGAGCTGTGATCGGTAGAAGCACTCCTGTGCAACAACGTAGGGAGGTCTGCATCGTATAACACGCGCCACCACTACACCGGGGTGCATGCAGGAGATTGCCAATGGTGGGCCGCGCCTCTCTGCACCACAGGCGGAGGATGTGGCGCTGCCCAGACGCTGTTTTGGGTGAGGCCCCTGAGCTGCACCAAACTTGTGTGGCGGAACGCTGCAACTTCATGCCTAAGGGGGCCCTGTTGCAACACCTGCATTGCGAGGTTCCCCAGCGGACTTGGCAGCGACTGCTATACCCAGACTTGTGAAATCGCACCTGGCTGAGGCTCCTGCTGGCTGAGTCACAGATTTGGAGAGAGCGCCTTGGATTGAGCTCCGGTGTCGATGTCCAGGTGAGGAGAAGGTAGGACAGGGAGCGGAGGAGGCCTGGGGGTCGTGTCGGGCCCAGGCCTAGCACCTGTGGGTGGCACACACTGTGCCCTCAGCAATCCCTGCTCTGCGGAGGACGCGCATTGCCGAGGACCCCGCCAAGACTGGTGGGGGACTCCATTAACTGGCTCAAGTTGCTGAGATCATTGTTGGCAACGGTGCCAGGGGCACGGGTGCCGGTTCGGGCCTAGGCACTTGGGTATGCAGCTTGAACCGCTATTACTCGCTAGGGAACACAGAATCTGGTCGCCACTGTTAGATCAGAAGAGGCAACCGGGTGGTGCTGCCTTTCCTCGCCCGCTGGTAGGAAGCTTTGGGGTGTACGGGGAACTATCCCTTAGTGTACTTGCTCTTCCCACAGCGCAGCACCATCTGGTAGCTGCTGCTGCTGTCTCCATCTGCTGCTGCTGGTTCCTCTGACCCTGAGGTCAGGTGTCCAAGGCCCTGCTTCCCCCACAGGCTCCTGCCTGTGTCTCATCGTTGGTGGTCCAGTGGTAGAGCGTCACTGCTCTGCTGCTTGATTGCCTTCCTGTCCCTCTTTTCTGCTGTTCCTGTCCCTCTTTCTGCTCTTCTCCGTTGCTTTCTACCTTTGGCTTTGTTCTTTTTTCTTGCTTTGTTTGGCTTTGTCTTTCATGTGTTTTTGTACCGCTCCTTTCCCCCTGTCCTCTCCCTCGTTGACGCTGCGATCCCCTGCATCCCACCCCCTCCAGTGTCCTTTCCTGCACTTCCCACCTCCCAGCTGTCCAGCCCCCTGCAATACTATTTAATGGTGGCTGTGTGCGGCCATGTGCAGCGGGTGTGCCACTGGTGCGCAAAATGAGCGCTAAAGACAAGGCCTTCTGCGTCGTCCGTGCATGGACCATGTTCAGTGCCAGGGACCCTGCCTCCTGGACTACTACATCGCTATGATGCCAGCACCCTCCTCGGCCTCAACCCTGTACGCCACGCCGCCTGCCATCTAGCATCACCGAAGAATACCCTTGCACCCTTCACCTGCCAAAACTGAAAACACACCTTCTGCCACATCAACACACCTGTGCCTCTTGCCACCCAGCCGACCAGCAGCGCACCCAATGGGTTCAACTGCATCCTCTTCAACGTGTGGTCCCTCCACAAACACGCCACAGAAATCTGTGACATCCTCAACATCAACTCTTCAGACATCGCCTTCTACACGTAAACCTGGACCAACCTCTGATCCAGACTGGACATAACCATCCCAGACGGCTACAACATCACCTGCAAGGACCACCCCGACCGCCCAGGAGAAGGCATTGCCATCTTCTACAAAAGCACACTCTGACTGACCATGCACTCTAATGACTCAACAGCGACCATGGAACACCTTCACTTCCAGATCTGGACCAAGCCCAACACCACCCTCAGCAGGCACCCTCATCTACAGACCCCCTGGCCCATGACCCCTATTCACTGATGCTATTGTAGACCTCATCGCACCCCAGGCTCTCGCATCCACCGACTACATCCTACTCGGGGACCTCAACTTCCACCTGGACAACCCCAGTGACCAGAACACCACCACCCTCCTGGAGAACCTTGCTACATTGGACTCAAGAAGCTAGTCACTGCACCAACCCACATAGCCAGACACACGCTCGACCCCGTCTTCTCCGCCAGCAGGAACATACAAATACAGCCACACCACCAAACTCTCCTGGACCGTCGATCATTGTATAAATCACGCCTTCACCACGCCCAGCGTACACCACCGCCATCATTGCCCCCTCCCCGTCCCAGCTGGATCAAGCCCACAGAAGAACTTCTCGTCAAATCCCTCAACACTACCACTCCGCCAACACTTACAGACACCAATGCCGCAGCGCACAAGCTCCACCGATGGATCTCTAACTGCGCAAACACCCTGGCACCCCTCAAGAAAATTCAGGCAAACAACACTCCAGGAAGGCCAACTGGTTCATTCCCGCCATCTACTAGTCCAGATGCACCTGCAGATGTCTCGAGAAGAGATGAAGCCAATCGACTTCTCAACACAGTCACCCATGGGGCAAGGGTGCCTGCGTTGGCGCATGGCAGCCATTGTGTGCCAACGTAGGGTAAAAAGACAAGGGACTTATTCATGAGCCCCTTCTGACAGTTTAACCCAACTGGTGCGTCATTTTTCTTGACGTACTTGCAGCGTGAATCTTGCACCACATTGCGCTGTATTTACAAAGTGTCGCATCTAGGCATATGCGTGACCTTGTGAAGCTTTGTGCCACATTATACCTGCGTCAGGTATGATGTATGCAGGGTGGGCGTTCCCACGCACCAAATCCTCGTAGGAGTGGCGCAGTGAAATCTATCAGATTTCACTGCGACAATGCTAGGCCGCCACCGCTTCAGAACATTACGTCTGCCTCATGGCAGGTATAAGGGTCACGCAGTACCAAAGTAATAGGCTTGCCCCATGCATTGCTGGAGTTGTGACATGCTTGTGACACAACTGCAGCAATGCTTGACTTTAGCGCTGACAGATACGTCAGGATTCTATACAAATCTGTCATTAAATGCGACATGGAGCACTGTACAGTGAAAACGGCGCATCCATGGTGTCGCAAGAAAGGCGCAGAGAAAAGTGTTGCAACGCTATTTTGTTGCAGCGATGCAACACTTTTTATGAATGAGGCCCAGGAATGTGCCCTATCTTATTGATAGTGTGCATTCCTTCCCTTTTGTTTTGTCTCCGGGCAGCACAGCAACATTCCTTGCAGCGCTGTCCAGCACCAAAACCTCTGAAATGAGGCCCCAAGTGTTTGCACCAATTTTAAGACCAGCTATTTTCTGGTCTTAAAAAACTGCCACTAATTGGACTTAGCGGCAGTTTTGGGGGGTTATCGCCGGACAGGTATTTCATTGTAAATATCGCAAAGTGGGGTATCGGCAGTTTTTGCACAGGAACGTCCACCTTGCATTTCATTTTCGTTAAGTCCCGCTAACAGAAGTGGCGAGCTTGAAAATTCACGTTTATGCTGGAAAAGTGGTGCTAACTGCAGTTAGGGACAACTTGTAAATAAGGTGATAAAAAAAAGCAGCTGTAACGTCAAAAAATTGACGCTACGGCAGCATTAATTCCTTGTAAATATGCCTCTTAGTGTGAAGCATTTAACAGCCCCAAACTATGAAATAAGAAAATCATACACCAATAAAAAGACATGACAACAATTTATAAAAATAGGTAAAGCTCCACCCCCTTGCGTTAGGTTGCGCGCACGCATGCCGAAGCCGCCGATCGGGAGCTAGCTGCCGACTGTGAAACCCTGGCTGTTCCCCAGTGGTTAAGTTCTTCTCTGCAAGGTTGCCAGGAGTTTTTCACGAGTTTTCCACTTGTTCCTGTGTGTATAAAGCTGCAAGTATATGCTGGAACTTCCTTGCATGTTTGACAGACAAGTATAAACAATAGAGTAAATTGTTCCTCTACTGGATGGTCAAAGTATGCGACAAATGGTTTTGGGGGGAGCAGGAGTTGGAGCTCCAGCCTCTGCTTTGAGCCCTTCATCTGTAGTTCAGAGGGTGAAGAGGAAGGCAGCGCAAATGCGTATCCTTGCAGTGAGGAGAGAGAAGAACTCTGTTAAAAAAAGTGGAGCAATAGATAAATCAATGGAGCAGCTTTCCCCAGTTCTGTCAACTAGTACAGACTCTTCCCCTATATTGGTTTCAACAGGGTCCCCTGTAGAGTTAGTTGGACTCTCTGGATTCTAGAGCAGAACCCGTCCTGGTAGCGGGGTCTGTTACTACTTTGAATTTGGTGAGAATAAAAAATCCAAAGGCTATTAGCAGTTTAAAAAATATTCAGAGCATTGGGATTGTGCTAATAGTGACATTTACTGGTTCTGAAGTGGAGAATGTGGCTGATAATGCTCATAAAGACTATCCATTTTTTGCCAAAAGTCGCAAAGTAGTGCAGGTCTCTCAAAAGGATGGGACACATGAGAAGTATTGGCCAGCGACCCTGTGGTTTTAGCTCCTATGGAAATTTTGCCAGGGCAAAAGATTGATCTAATGGGGGAAATGGCAGTAGGAAAAGCCCCAGCTGTAGTCCTTCGAGATTTAGACGTAGTGGGCACCATGGGACTACTGCAGGGACCACATCAGGGGTTTCAGACAGGGGGCTCTGACAATACCACGAGACATCAAAATCCACAGCAACTTAATGAGCTATCAACTGGACTATCTAGGGACAGGGGTAGCCAGTCCTCAATGTACCAGGTTCAACAGTTTTTTTAAACTATCCTAGCGGAAATACGAGACTGTAAATATTCGCAGGCCCAGGAAATTGCCATCGTTTACCAAAGGCTAGATAAAATTTAAGGGGTATGGTACAGCAGATTCCAGAATAAATGAAAGAACTTGAGCAACGTGTTTCAGATATTGAGGACCATTCTCTGAGCTCTGACAGTGATATTGCTACTCTAAAAAAAACTTCAGGCCTCATAATTGAAAATTGATGAAATAGAAAATTATGCAAGATGATCGAACCTGCGTTTTACAGGAATTCCGGAGGACAAGGAGTGTATAAATGGGCAGTCTAATTCCTTGTTATATATGGAAACAATGATTAAAGAACATATACTTGAGAAGGCACCAGAAGATCTTACCATAATGAGGGCACATAGGGTTCCTGCACAACTTTCAGCTGGGTCTAAGTATCCAAGGACAATCATTGTAAACGTTTCAGATTTTTGTATAAGAGAAGTCAATTTAAGTAAGGCAGTTCAGAAAAAAGACATTTTGCTATCTGATTGGTCCAGGGTGAGAGTTTTCTTGGATATGTCGACGATTGCAGCTCGCCAGCGCAGAGAGTTTGTTGGGCTGATTGGTCAGTTCAAGAGCGCAGGAGCACAGGCTTCTATTATCCAACAGTGCGACAACCTGCTGGGGTTTAGAAAGGTGCTCAAGACCTGGTTGTTCGAGCAAGCTTACGCATAGTCTAGTGCGCCGCAATACTGTTCAAGATTAGCGCCATGAAACCTTTTGGTGACCGTGCGCTTTAGAAGTTTTTGCTAACATAACATAACAGTCCAATTTGAAAATGTTATTCAAAGCTCAATTCCATCTATGTACCACTCTTGAGGAAGTTCATGCTGTACTACTAACAGTGACTCAATCAACTAAAACCTAGTGCTACCCAGGGGTTAGAGATTGTGATTAAGAGTATAGGATGTTCTGGCTATTGCGGGGGTGGTGGATAAAGAAAGTTCTTGAGATGTTCTATGATGGAAATAGTTATATTTGTGTGGAACTTATATACTAAGCTTATTCTATCAATGAACTCCTGTAAATTATTAGGTTTAGATTCTCTGCACTTTCGCACTTTATATGCACTTTATACAGCACTTTATACACTTTACATATTGCACTTTTATATAATGGCACTTTTTGCCACTGAACTTGAAATGGGTAATCACGATGCAATAGTACTTTAGGATCAGCTTACGGATCATAATTAGCGGTCCATAGGTTGATATATGGCTAGGAGTAACTCCATGCACTATGCATATGGCACTTTTTTATTCTGCTGCTAGGTCAATATACCCATATACCTGAGAAGTGTTCTATTACCTTACTGCCCTTCTGGGGCTAAAGTGTGTGACTTTCGATATAAGCTAATGTATGGATTAGCATCTGTCAGTCTGTATAAGTCATAAACAGCACAAGCACTTTCTTGTCAAACTGTCAGCACCTTAATATGGTTCAGGGAGGTTGTGAAGGTGTTATTCTATTACCATACGGCCCTTCTGGGGCTAAAATGTGTGATTTTGGATATAAGCTAATGTATGGATTGGCATCTGTCAGTCTGTATAAGTTATACACAGCACAAGCACTGTCTTGTCAAACTGTCAGCACTTTAATATGTTTCAGGGCAGTCGTGAAGAGCGGAGTTAAGGGCCATTCCCCTCTTGGGTGAGGTCAGGAGTGGGGGGTTGGAAGGGGAGGTGTGAGGAGGAGGGTTAGGCAGTTAAAAAGGAGCAAGACAAGAGCAGGTCAGAAATGGGTAAGGTATAAGAACAAAATGAGAGAAGGGGTGATGTGGTAGTTGTGGTAAATGTGGAATGTAGAATTAGGGGGCAACTTTATTCAGCAAAGTACGGCAAGGATATATTAAGGAGAAAAAACAAAGATAAGGGTAGAACATCATTTCTTCATGGTGATGGTGTTTTGATTACATTTTCAGGTATGGCACAGAGGATAAAGATAATTTCATGTTATGTAAATGGCCTCCTAAATGTGGCATTGTTAAATTGGTTGGGTTCCTTTTCTCCTGAGGAAATATGCTTACAAGAAACGCATCTTAAGTCCAACTCTCCCAATCTGTCGCTGCCAAGGAAATATTCACAAGCATATTTTGCACCAGTCAATAGGGCAGTTTGGGGAGTTGGTATTTTGTTTTCGAGCCGTTTGGACTGGGAGGTGAAAGAGGCGATCCGGGATGATGAAGCAAGATGGATCTGGATTAAGGTTAAAGTTGCTGTTTTTTGTTGTTGATTTTTTTGAATTATTACGGGTCAATCTTTGATGACATCAAAGCTTTAGAACAGATTTATATGTTAATAAACACACAAGGCCCCATAGTTATGGGGGGGGGGGATTTCAACTTTATACAAGATCTGCGATTAGATACCTCAAATAAGGCTAAGCAACAGTTAAAACCAAAGACCTCGAACCTGATAAAAATTATGAAGGAAGATTGTGCCCTAATAGATCCATGGTGCGCAGATCAACCTGGCCTTTATTCAGTTTACATGTTATTCTGCAAGGTTTAATATGGATTTACGACTAGATTTCTTTTTGATAAATAAGCAACTAGAAAGAAGAGGGTCGGAGATTATTACCAACTCTTTCTCGGACCACTCTATAGTCTCCCTTGTCATAATATTAGGAAGGTGTCGAAGTAATAATGCCAGATGGCAGTTTGATAAAGTTTTGCTCATGGATTTTGTATGGATTGAAGAAACACGTACGTTTTAACAGTTGTTTTTTAAGTATAATATAAGTACGGCCCCCTGCTTTATGGTGTGGGAGGCTTTTAAGGCCTCTTTTCGAGGACAGGTTATCTCACATACAGCTAGTACTTATAAGCAGAGGTCACAGAAGATAGAATTTTTGCAAACAAATGTGGAACGGGCTAGGAATGAGCTGAACTCTGTGTGTATAAGAGAATATGATGAAAAGGCACTACAGCAAGAATTGGCAAGAACGAAAGACCAATTAAGAATTTTTTTATTTTAGAAGTTATTACTGGGAGTAAGGCCTACCAACAGAAAGAGTATGAAGAAAGTCAGCTTATAGGCAAATACTTAACATGGTCTACTAAAATACAGCAGAATAGGCAAATAGTTACACAAATATGAGATCTGAGTACTGAAACTATGGTAGAAGACAAAGATAGGATAGCAGAAATATTTCTTCTCCATTTTAAACAAATCTTTGCTGAAGTACAGGTAGTGGACATACAGGATTTAGAAAGTTACTTCACCACATTTTAGCTACCTCAAATTACTAGGGCCGATATTGAAGCCCTGAATAAGTTTATTGAACCTATAGAACTATCTGAAACACTAAAAGGGATGGGCAATGCTAAGGTCAGCTGAAATGACGGAATCCCTGTTGAAGTATACAAGATGTTTTTAGATGAACTCTCCCCATTTTTAGGTCGAGCATTCAAGATATGTGTATGTACTTTGTGGGTTCTGGAGATCAGCCCTAGGACTTGTCTGCTTCCGCTTAGGGACTTTTTTTCTGTTCAACTGCCTCTATTTAACTGTCTTAATAGAAAACGACTAGTAGAGGTCAGTAAAATACCAGAATTGCTTTCTGCTTGTTCAACTGCCTCTATTTAACTTTTGTCTTAATAGAAAACGACCAGTAGAGGTCAGTAAAATATCAGAATTGCTTTCTGCTTGTTCAGCTGCCTCTATTTAACTGTCTTGATAGAAAACAACCAGTAGAGGTCAGTAAATTACCAGAATTGCTTTCTGCTGAGGGGCTTTCTTTTTTTTATTTTTCTGGCAACTGCCTCTATTTAACTTTCTTGATAGAAAACGAACAGCAGAGGTCAGTAAAATACCAGAATCACTTTAGCATTCTCTAGATTCCAGTCCATAGAAATTGTCTTCCGCGAGCACCCTTAGACAATATTTTTTTCAAATCATGTATTTTCAGTGATATGACCACCGAAGGTCCTGATTTTATATTAAAAACAGAGTTTTGGACTATACCATTTCCCGCTTAAAGGCAATATTTCTCTCCATGTGTTCCCATACCTGGCATGTCACGCAGTTTGGTGCTTACTTTCCCTTAATGTTAAAAGAACAGTAGATGTTTCAGCACCCAGGCTAATGTGCTGCATAGCTAAATGCATGCAAGGTCCCAAAGGCGAGACCGATTGCATTGCAAATGCTTGTTAATATTCTTGTTCAATCATATTATGGAAGGGGTCCCCATTTCCAATAGATTTAAGGAGTCAGTTGTTTTTAGCATTCTTAAAATAGACAAATATCCAGCCGACCCTAATTAGGCGTGGCACTTGACAGGGATGCCCATTATCTCTACTTGTCTTCTCTCTCTTTATTTAGCCTCTTGCGGTAAAAATACGCTCTAACCAATTAATTTTAGCCCCGGTAACTGTGATGGTGAAAATTAAACTTTTTGCTGATGATATGATCTTGTATTTTAAGGCTGAAAGGGCAAATATTCAGGGTGCGTTGGGTGAAATCCAGGCCTTTACATGCCTGGGTGGCTATAGAGTCAACCAGTCAAAAACAGAGTTGCTTTTGTTTAACTCCACAGAAGCCCAGCTGCCAGCAGGGCTACGGACTTAGTCACAACGACCCATACGATACTTGGGGCTGTATGTAACAGCTGATTTTACTCAATTATTTCATTTAAATTATGGGAACACTCATAAACGTAAAAAGGCTTTTAGAGAGGTGGTCGTTATTACCTCTGACATTTGTGGGTCGAGTTTCATTAGTTAAAATGTCAATACTCCCTTGTTTGTATTCCTGTTTCTGAACCTTCCTCTGAAAGTGCCAATTTCCTATTTTGATGAACTGGACAAAGCTATCCGGGAATTTGGATGGGCAAATAAACAAGCTCGGGTAAAACTATCTATTCTTCAATTAGATACTGAGCACAGTGGGCTAGTGCTACCGCACTTTCCCACATATTATCAGGCCCCTTTGGTTAGCCAAGCAATACAATTAGCAGCTCCTTCAGCAAAATATGAAAACTTTATTTTAAATCATATGTTAAAAGAGAGTGCAATTAATTTATCAGCTTTTCTTCGGTCAACAAAATTACCTAAGAAAACAAGATATAAGGTTATAATGACGATAGCAAGATGCACCCAGCGACTCTATAAAGCATATAATGTTCCGGCATGCCATGCATATACCCCTCTCCAAGATGGTGGGTTGTGGGGCTTACAGCTTTCACAAAGTGTATTGCAGTCCTGGAGTGATCTAGGCTTTTTGAAGTTAGGAGACCTTTATAGTCTACTAATCTGATGACTTGTGAAGCATTTTCACAGCAATTTGGTAGCCAAAATCAATTTTTATGGTTAAGTTTTATTCAAATATTACATTTTCTTAAAAATAATTATACAATAATCAATGATGTAGCAAGAATAATAACAAGAGGGATTAATGATATGAAAGTATGTGGTATAGGAAACTGGTATTGGCTGCTACGCCAAGGTGCGAATAATAAGCTTACTGAGGAGATGCTCCCCAAAATTATGCAGGAAACGGGCTGTAGGTTTAGCACTAAAGAATGGCAACTACTGTGTGAGATTGGTCATAAATCCGTGAGAGCGGCTATTTAAAGAGAATTACTTTTTTATCTAGATGGTTGTCATATTATATGCCTCAGAGACTGCATAAAATGTTCCCAGCCACTCCGAATCAATGTTTTAGATGTAAGATGGAGGGGGCGGGTGGTTGGGTACATATATTTTTTACATGCCCTAGAGTACAGCACTTTTTGGAGGAGGTTTTCAAGTTTATTAGTTATTGTATGGAAAGGCCTATTCTTCCATCAACGTGGATGGTCCTATTTGGGTTTTCTCATGCAGGATTACAGCTATCAAAATACCAACAATATTTTATCTCCTCTACAATAGCGGTTGCTAGGTCCTTGCTGCTGCACAATTTAGTATCATCTAAGGTAATGTAATGTAATGTACTGTAACGTAGTCTTATAAAGCGCACTATCACCCCAAGGGTATCTTGGCGCTAAGATTGCATTGACTCCCCTATTTGCACGAGTACCCACAATACGGCAGTGGTTTGCCAAGTTAGTTCAGATCTATCTGTTCAAGGAGGCATATGCAAAGAGGGAAGGGGCACTCTGTAGATTTAAGGCTACGTGTGCAGATTACTCCTCTGTTTCTTCCTCAATATGAGTATGGTAAATGCACGCTATCGGTGGAAAAGGGTAAAGGTAGTTTATAGATTGCAGTAATGCATATTTATTGTCACTGTTTTTTAAAGAAGTTTGTTGCACTATGTAATTTGATAAAAATGAACTACAGGATTATGTTTCATGAATTGCTTTTATCTGCCTTATACTTGCGTTTGCACATTATTGTATTTATTTCTCTTGTATTACCTGTCTCTTTCTCTTGCTCAATATTTTTTTTTAATAAAAATAGAGCGTATTTTTATAAACTTTTAGAGACCTTGATCATCAAAATCCACCAGAGTGTTCCAGAGATACAGATTTTAGAACTTTTTATCACTTTCAAATGCAACCGCAAATAAGCATTGGCAAACGTAAAGTTTGAAAACTTTTGAAAGTTCGGTAAAGTTAATGCGAGTACTGCAGCCTGACTTGGGTGACTAGATCCAGCAGGGATAAGGTCTGGGGGGGGCAGAAAGGATACTTTCGAGAGTTACCTGACCACCAGTGTGTTTTTGAAGCAAGTTCCAAACTTCACAGGACAACCACCATAGAAGTCAATGGAGTGGTCCTGATGCTGAGGGATGCAGGCAAAGATGCTCAAAAGTATGCTTTGATTGTGGTGCGGTCGATGGGGTTGTCTCGGTGGGGGTTCCTTGGTCCACGGGTGATGTGGGGCGACTTTGGCCAATGAGATCAGGGTCCCTCTCTATGTTGCAGTAGCTGGAAAGCCAATGCTGCACTACTGGTCACTCTGCACCGCGGTTGAATGCAAACTCTTTGGTGGGGGCTCGTGTCTCTTGGGAACGACAAATCCAAACTTGGACAGCATTCCCAGGTCCACCAGACTTGGGTGCAGGTTTTGGCTATTTTGGATTTGTTCTTTGTTGTGGCCGGTGACTGGTAGAAGCAAAACTTCTGCAGTGGCTACCACTTTGTCCATTTGGGCTCTTTCAGCTCTTGTTGTCCTGGATCTGGCCCCAGGAGATCAGCAACCTGATCCTCAGAGTCACTACTCCTGGTGAAGCTGGGAAATCAACTTTTCACAGGGTCAGGAGTTGCAGGTACAGTCCCAGTCTCACTAACCTAAAAGTGCAGCAGTGCAATCCTCCCTATGGTGCAGCCTTTCTTTACATGGTTCAAGGGCAGCAGGGGAGTCCTTCTTTGGACCTCTCTTCTTCTCCAATGTGAACAGAGGGGCAGGGTGCCAAGGGTGCCCTACTTGTCCCAATAAAGTGCTCCGAGTGGACCACGCGGTCACTAGGCAAAGGGTTACTGGGTCCCATCCTCTCCAGTAAATAAGTTACTGTGTTGTGAGGCATCTGGCTATGCCAGAATGCCCCATTCTTGCCCCCTTCAAGATGGCACGACCCTTCCTCAGTTGCTGTGAGCAGGGTTGCACACCCTAGAGGTGCGGCTACCAATAGGCTACATGCCCCGGGAAAAATCGGTTTCGACATAGGTTTCCCTCCCTTAGCTCTTTCTCCTAATTGTCTGCAGGAACAAAAAGCATCCTGCTCAGGGATGTTGTCACAAGCGGCCCTTCAAAGGCGGTTTCACATTTAATGCCCGCCTTTTGGGCTAACACCCTGAGCGGCCATCCTGGAAGAGTAGGTGACCTCTTGCTCTACGCCAACTGCCTTTGTTCCCGGGCCTGGGAGTTGTTCACATGTCTCTCCAGGCAGTCAGAAACCCATCTATGGGCCCAATTACGATGTCGGACAGACCTGAGTCCTTCCGATATCGTCTGGGAAGTGGGACCGAAAGACCTCCTGTCGTCGGTCCCAACCGAACAATTAGGATGTGACCAAACACTGTTCGGTCGCATTCCTATACTTTACAATGGGAGCACGCTTTCCGAACGGAATGCATGCTCTCATTGTAAAGAGCAGAGGTGCAGTTCATCCCTGCACCCCGTGGCAGGCACCTCAAGGTGCCTGCCACCGGGTGCAGAGATCAACAGGGGGGGCACCACAGGTGCCCCCTAGGATGCCATTCAGTGGCCTTGCACCCATGGGGGCCCTGCTGGGGGCCCCCAAAGTCAGATTACCACAGCCTTTCTGTGTCTGAAAGGTCTGCACAGAAAGGCTGTAAAAATCTGCCATCGTAATCCCTCAGCCGGAAAGAGACTGCCGAGGGATTACTGAAGGCTTTCCGAATGGCGGACGGACTCTCTGAGTCCGTCAGAGGCCATTCGGAAATCCGATTCAGATTCCCTTCTGACCGACCCCATCAAATTGGGTCGGGCGGAAAGGAATCCGGACAGCCGATTGCGATGTGGTCTGAACGGCTCCGACCGACGGTCGGAGCAGTTTCAGACCGCATCGTAATTGGCCCCTATGTGTCACTTCCTTTGTGAGGTCACTGTAATAGCTGGAGTGCAGAGTGGCAACTTTCTAAAAGTTGCTTAACTTTAATACCGACTTTAAATCTGGCCTGTGCATCTGGTCGGATTTAATGTACCAATAATTTGATACCTTACCCTGTTAGGTGGTCCTATACAGGAGTTAGACTGGTTGGGAGTGCCAATCGTTTAACCCTGTGTTAGCTAATGGGGCTCCTAACCTTTCCACAGCAAAACGACAATTTGGAAGAATAGTTGCTAAGCCATATGTCTACTTAGTAATATACAGCTCCCTGCCATAGGACTTTAAAGGCCTTCCTTAGGGGGAACTTGCATATATTATTTAAGGGAAGTGGTGACTTTTCCATTAGGTGTAATGGTAAAGTCGAACTGGCAGTGTCACACACTGTTCTGTCAGTCTGCATTGAAATGAATGAATGAATGTTGATCTTGTAGAGTGCAAACTGTGCCCGAAGGCGTCAAGGCTCTAGGGATAGCACCGGCGGTCGTAAGTAGCAAAGATGGGAATTAGCTGTTAAAGTGTGAAGAGCCAAGTTTTTAAGGCCTTACGAAACAGTAGATGCGAGTCTTGGCAAGAAATCGATAGAGGGAGAGTATTCCAGAGTTTAGAGGCAGCGACAGAAAAGGCTCTTCCCCCCCACCTGGCCCTCCTGAACCTGGGAACTACCAGCCTGTTTTTACTGGCAGAACTCAGTTGTTTGGTAGGGACATACCGTTGGAAGAGTCTTTTAATACCTACGGAACCAGAATTATGTAGAGCCCTGTGGACAAGACATAAGGCCTTGAACAGAATTCTCTTTATTAGAGGAAGCCAATGCAGCTTACGAATGAATGCCGAGACAGGGTGGAATTTAGGAAGATCCAACACAAGTCTTGCTGCTGCATTCTGTACAAGCTGCAGTTTATGGATGGATCCCTTGTTAATGTCCAGATAAAAAGCATTACAATAATCCAATCTGGACAGAACCAAAGCAACAACTGCCTACTTTCGAGAGGAGAGAGGAAGACATGGGAAGATCTTCCTCGGAATCTTGATATTAGCAAAACAGGTGGTAACCATTCTGTTGATCTGGGGGTCAAAAGAGTGAGCTATCAACTATGACACCAAGATTATTTGCTGATACGGCAGGGCAGGGGCAAGGGCAAAGCATTTCAGGCCACCAAGAGTGGGACCATATGGATTGTTGACTGCCAAAAATCAAGACTTCTGTTTTGTCTCCATTGAGTCGTAGGTAGTTGTCTACCATCCAAGCGGCCATGACGTGCATGCAGCTTTTAAAGTTTGCAGCGGACGCCTCAATGCTGTTGGTGACTGACACGATTATTTGTGTATCATCCGCATAGGATAGCTCTTCCAGCCCAAAAAATCTAATAACCTTGGCCAGTGGGGCGACATAGATGTTGAATAAGGTTTGACTCAAAGAGGAATCCTGTGGCACCCTGCAGAATGTGTGAGTGGAATCAGAGTAGAATTGATCCAGTTTTACTTTTTGTGACCTATCTGTAAGAAATGAGGACAGAAGCACCAAGGCAGAGCCCGAGACCCCAATTTCTTTGGGACGGCTGACCAACCTTGTTGGCAAGATGGTATCAAAGGATGCGGTTAGATCTAAAAGAATAGTGAAGTGTACCCAGCATCTACTTGAATATGTATATTATTTATTGCAGAAGTTAAAGCAGTCTCCGGGCTATGGCCACTTCTGAACCCATGCTGGGAGACATCAAGCAGGTGATGTTGCTCCAAGTAGGAGCTAAGTTGGGTATTTAAATACTTCTTCAAGATCTTTGCAGGGACTGGTAGCATAGAAATTGGCCGATAATTTTTTAGTTCTGAGGGGTCCAGAGTAGCTTTTTTTAATAATGGTTTGACCACCGCAGTTTTCCATATAAGTGGGTACTGCCCCGATGAACCAGCCACATTAAGCGTGGTTGTGAGGTGAAGGACAATCATCTCCCTTCTTAATTTAATAAGATACAGGGGGCAGGGTTCCAGAGGGGATCCAGATGTAATTACCCCTAAAAGAAGATCCGTATGCTCATGGGACAAGGAAGGGAAGGCAGATAGTTTAGGTACCCCCTCATTGAGTAAGGGAGGGTTATAGGGAACAGATCTAGTTGTTGGAGCTGTAACAGACAACTCAAGGTTGAGATTGACAAGGGAGGAATATATTGAGCCATCTTGTCACAGAGATCCTGCAAGCTGTCGATGTAAGCTGAGACAGGAAGAGAAGAGAGAGAATTAAATACATTGAATAATTCCCTAGAGGATCTGAGTGATTCTGTCTTTCTAGAGTAAAATTATGATTTTTCCTCTTTGATGGCACTTTTCTATTCAGCTAATTTCTTTTTTATGATGGTCTCTTTCAATCGGGAACAGATGTCGCCGCCAGATCCTTTTTTGGTGGTGGCAAGATTGTCTAAGGTTCCTTAGCCTTTCTGAAAACCAAGGGGCGGTGGGCTTTTTTCTGGCCACATAGTGCTCTTTAAGCGGGGCAAGGGGACCAAAAGCTGTCAACAGCTAGTCGGAGAACTCTGTAGATGCCAAATTGGCATCGAAATGATTGGTCAAGTGAAGATTACTGAGGGCTTTAAGGAGAGATTCCTTATTAATACGGCTGTAGTTCCTTATAAACACTTTTCTATTCCCTTTATTTGATGATTTGTGAGGTAGAGAAATCAAGAGAGAAAAAGGAACAGCATAATGATCTGACCAGGAAAGTTGAAGCGGCTCCATTACCGTGAGGCGGGAATCATTTGAAAATATGCCGTCCGAAATGTGTCCCGCCGCATGAGTAGTGGATTTTACCAATTGTGGTAAGCCACTGCATGCCATAGTTTCTAAAAGAGTCTGTGAAACTTTACATGAGGACATATCCAAGTGAAAGTTAAAGTCCCCCAAAAGCGTCAAATTGTGTTTCCTCAGGTAGGGCTCTATGCGATTAGTGAAATCCTCAGTAAAAAAAGATCTGGGCCCGGGAGGACGATAGGTTAAGATTCCAGCAAAGCTTTCTGTCAAGAGTATTTTTAATGAAAAGAATATCGCTTGGTAGGAGTCAGAGGATGTTGTTGATGGCTCAATATAACAGGTATAGGAGTCCTTGAATAAAATACCTAGCCCCCCACCAATTCTGCCCATCCTGTCAAATTGTGATAAAACATATCCCTGTGGGATTGCATCGACTAAGTCAGGGCCGGAGCAGTCCCTAGCCCAGGTCTCAGTAATGAAAACCCAGTCTGGCCTATGAGAGGAAACAAAGTCAGAGAACTCCACTTTATTTTTAATCAGGGATCTAGCATTAATGAGATAACCTGAGAAGGCATTCTCCGAAGAAATAGAGGGGAGGGAGAGATCTTCAGCAGGAGTGTGGCTAGCTTTAGCAGGGAGTGGCTGAAAATTACAAGTGGGGCAGACCAGCAACTGATCAGATGAGTCAGCTTCCAGATTTATAGTGTGGCATTGGGACTTTCCATGCCTCTGCAACTCAAGAAGCCGATTTTAGTGTAAGAGAGATACTTAGTGGTGTCCCTTATTAAGGCACAGTCCTGGCGCGGACGGGCGCAGATGGGCTTGCCTTTGCCTTGCCTTTGGCGCGCCTGCTGTGCGTCCGGCCCAGCATGGTGTTAAATAGGCTGGGCCGAAAAAGACTAGACTGCTAACCCCAACACAAAGAAAATGGAGGCTCACAGGAAGTAAGGTAGAGACAGGAAAAGCCCACTACCCTCCGCAACAATCGGCGAAGTGCCGCGGCGGACCGGGGAAGTGAGGTAAGATAATAGGCAATGCAATCAATTTAAAATATTAAAAAGAGATTAAAAGAATTAAGTGCAAAATAAGCCCTCGAGCAAGAGGCTCTCACAGAGGTTCGCACAGCCTGTGTTCCTGACAGCCTCCGGCCGTCTATCCGCTGCATGTCCAGCCCAGTATGGTGTTAAATAGGCTGGGCCAGAAAAGACTGACTGCTAACCCCACCACACAGAAAATGGAGGCTCACAGGTAGTAAGGTAGAGACAGGAAGAGCCCACTACCCTCCGCAGTGGCAGGCTGGGGTACATTTTGTCTCTGTCACATGCAGGATGGCACAACCAGTGTTGCAGCCCTGTGTGAACAGTTTGTCTTACATGCCCGTGGGTACCTGGGTACCATATACTAGGGACTTATAAGTAAGGCAGTACTTGCCAATTGAGTCTATCCAATTCAACATAACTTTGTATAGGGTTGGAACACTGACACTGAGGTCTGGTTAGCAGGCCTGAGTGCACTCTCAGATCAAAAAACCAGCAGCGTCAGTCCAAAAATGTGGGGCTGAACATGCAAAAAGAGGCATTTCCTTACAGAGATTATGTTATGTTATGATATGTTATACTGCATTTATAGCGCGCACGGATACTCAAGAGTATCCCGTGTGAGAGTAGGACATGCTGAATAAAAAGGCCAAAGGAGCAAATTTAGTAAACAAGTGGATGTGAACACAGTTAATGTGAATGTAATTAAACCAAAGAATGGAAAAGGGTGGACGAGGCACGTTTGTTGTCGCCAAAGCAAGTAACGATGGAAGTGAGAAGAGAGTGATTTTGATGTTGATCATAATGTGAAAGGAGATGAAGAAAGTACATTATATTGAGACGCTGAGGCAAGAAGGGGTTACCAGCGTGACGATAAAAGATATTAATATGGCAATGTGTTTCATGGTGCATGAATGGATAAATGTAAATTAAATACAGATTATCAAAAAATAACTGAATGTCCAAAAAATCTAGAATTGTGCAATGGATTTATTTATTTATTTCAGGGCAAAAATGAAGTAGTATGTAAGTATTCTATCGTCTATTTTGTATGTGTGCTTATTAAGTTATGTATGGTGTGTGGAGTGAATGCTGTGTCTGACTCTGAGGCTGCATGTTAAGTGAATATTGATCCTAAGGAACACTGTAGACTTCATTATGAGTTGCCCGGACTGGTATCCCTAGGGGTACTGCTCCGGGCGACTCCATAATTCGAGTGGTCCACTCATGGAGAGTCGGAGGACAGGGCTGCAAGGCAAAGGGACAGCCTGGACCCCACCCGATCCTCAGGCACCAAGGGGGGAGCAGGCAATGATCTCCCAGGGAACTAAAGTCTCCCCACCCCCCAAAACCCTGCCTACCACCTGATCCACACACCAACTTCTAACGGCTACCCAACGGACATTTACCACCTGGTGGTAAATATCAGTTGTAAGTCCCTGGAATCAGGCAAAACCTGCAAAAAAGGACCCAGTAAGTCCACGTTCAACAGGTTATTCCTCACCTTAACTTGTGATCCCTATTGTCTCACAAGGAAAAAATGACTGAAATTATTAATTCCGGCCCTGGTATCTCCATCGAAGAAAATGAGAAACTCATCATTGTGGGTAGGAAGAAAATGAGAGGACGAATGAGGAACTAAGGGCCATATTTACAAAGAAGTGTCGGAGTGAGGCGTTAGCCGTCATGGCTTAACGCCTCACTCCGCCACTTCAGAAACGCAAGGGGTCACCATATTTACAAGAATATGGTGCAGCCTTGCATTTCCCCCTGCGCTGGTGCTAAGTTTAGCAGTTTAGCGGCAATGCAGGCACCCTTGCACCATAGTGCAAGGGTATCTGCGTGCAGGGCAGCAGCGGTCCGTGCAGGTAACAGCGGTGGGGCGGTGGGCCCGTGTAAGGGGGGATTTCGATGGACAATGCAGAGGGAAAATTAAATAAATAAATAATTTTCCCTCTGCATCGTTCCTCGAAATCCCCCCTTACACGACCCCACCGCCCCACCGCTGTTACCTGCATGGACCGCGGCTGGTGCAGGGGAAGACTGTTTATGTGTAGGAAGGTGTCCCTTCCTGCACATAAACAATCTTTAAATGCCATTTTGTCACTTCCATGTATGCTGCTTAATGCAGCACACATGGAAGTTACAAAATGTCATTTTCTTTTTAAAGATTGTTTAAGTGCAGGAAGGGACACCTTCCTACACATAAACAATCCAAGGTGTTTTGCTTTTTCCATGTGTGCTGCACAAGGCAGCACACATGGAAAAAGCAAAAACTAGGAGAAATAAAGCATTTTTCCTCGTTTTGCCAAGTTAAGACCAGGTTTTAATTTTTGCGCTGCTAATTATTTACGTCACCCTTGTACATAGGGGGCAGCATCAAAATGAATGGGTGTTGCGGTGGAACGCCCGCCGCAACACCCACTGCTCACCCCTTTCACGCTAAGCATAGCGTGAAAGGGGGCCTTATTTACAAGGCAGGGTTAAGCCATGTTAAGTTGCTTAACGTTGCCTTGTAAATAAGGCGAAGCCCCTAAAGCCACAGGAACTTCGGAAAAAGTGACGTTCCCGTGGCGATAGGGGCTTGTAGAAATGCCGCAAAGAGTGAAGTACCTGAATATGTAGACAGTAAAACCTGTTGTCCACTAGTTAGTTCATCATTACTACGGCGGGTCCACAGTGAACATTAGAATCCGAGTTTGGGAACTAAAGATTATGAGGAGGAGGTGTATGGGGGCATAGACTCCAATGCATGTTTTAGTAGTACAGCGTGGACCTCCTAGCAGTGAAAAAAATGTAGTATGATGTAAGTGAATCCTATATTTTCATGATTGTACCATGACCATGTTGCAAAAATATACCCCTGAAACCCTAAAATGTTGGTTTATGTTTTTTAATGACGTCGCTGAGGCGAGAAAATGTGGCTTCTGCAATCGCAATACAAAACATTAACATGTTAACACTACCAGAAAACAATGAAATCTCGACTTCTACCTTAATTTGACGATATTCGCGCCCTCTGAGCCGTTTCGTCCTTCATTTAACCGAGTGGCAGAAAGGTCTTATCAATGTGAATGGTTTGTAATGCTCCGGCAATAATATCCAGCGGAATAATGAAGCCATGACCTTTCACGAAAGACGTTTCCACCTAGGCCAGTGCACGTCACTCAATTTGCATGCGGAACTATTTTTCAGAATAATTGTATTCCCTGGCCCCTAGGGGCTAACTGGACTGGAAGCTTCATAGGAGGCCTGTGAAGATATAACAAATAAAGTCAGCGAACCCTTGCCGAATATTTGCACATCAAACACCCCCACACCGGTGTCCATTAAAATGCGTCCTTTCGAGTCTGTCCCTTTATCTCAAATGTGCAATGGTCTCAGAATTGCGATTAGAATGTAAAAGAGAGGAAAGTTAAAAATGCTCAATTTAGGGCTTAAAAAAGGAGTGAGTTTTTTCACGGCCTACAAAAGATATAACAGGGGCGAGATTCACTTTGATTGCTGTTGCTAAGCAACCAGTCTAATGGCCCTCAGACTGCGCAGTGCCCGGCCTTCTGATTGCAAGCTTTGACAGCGTTGGGGACTGTGAGCAGAAAGCGCTGGCTGTGGTTGAAGTAATTCTCCAACTGACAAATGGAAATGTAGCTTAGTGCAGCCATGAGTTCAGCTTCAGTGTGATTTACACAAACTGAATAATGTATTATTGTACGACAAGGAGTCATTCTGGCAACCGGCAACATCCATAGCGACATAATAACTGCTCTGTATATTTGGAAAAAAACCTGAAAATATCTAAAAGAATATGTTGCACGCTTCTTTACTTGAAAATTATTTATGTGACAACATATGAAATTTGTTGATGAAAAACACTTCTCATTTATAAATTACAGGTACAGCTAGCAGAGTTTTCATCTTTAAATTTCACTCATAAGGTGGCCTGTCAAATCAAGTCTGAGTTCGACTTAATTGCAAATAATTTTGACAGCCCTTGGCATTACAAAGTATTACACACGTCTTTGAACGTAAGACGGATCTGAAACACATTTGGGAAATTCTTTTTTTGTTTTGCATGTTTGTGTTCTTTGTACTATAATTAATTACACTTGGGTAGAGTGCAATGCTCTGACTGACAATTATTTTACAACACCTCGACAGGAACTAGATCAAAGATAACAAGCATTTGCAATGCATTAGGTCTCGCATTATTAAAGTTTGAGCTATTGGCATTGCTAAATAATGCAACACCAATAGCTCAAACTGTAATAATGCGAGAGTTTGAGCTATTTTTATTGTAAATGACATTGCCTTTTATTTATGTTTTGGTTTTTGAATCATAAATAAAAGTCATTGTCATTTACAATGCCAATAGGTCAAACTCGCGTAAATGCGAAACCTATTGCATTGCAAATGCTTGTTGTTACCGAAAAGCCCTTTCCACAGCGCATACTGGCTCCTTTAACGTTACTCACAAAACGAAACAAGTACAGGTAAAGCACGAGATGGCTTCGTGTAACCAAAAGCACAATGCTCCAGCACTGGAATTATAATCAACATAGTGGCAGAACTTAAATCCCAATGGCAGGAGTCAGGAGGCCTCACAAGGAACAAATTAACCTGTAATAATGTGCTAGAATCTGTTGGAGGAATATGGTTAAAGACCAGTGTGCACACTGATGAGAGGCATGTGAGTCCAGGACAGTGTCTCCTATGAATGAGCAGTACGGACCCTGAGTAACAGTCTCTTAATCATGCAGTTTTGCCATCTGCACTAGTCCTGTTATCATCAGCGCTATTCTTATTGTTGTCATCGGCACTAGTCTCGTTGTGATCGGCACTAGTCTCATTGTTATCATCAGCGCTATTTTCGTTGTTGTCATTAGTGTTGTCATTAGCACTAGTCTCATTGTTGTCATCAGCGCTATTCTCACTGTTCTCGTTAGCACTAGTCCCACTGTTATCATCAGAGCTATAGTCATTGTTATCATCAGTGCTATTCTCATTGTTGTCATGAGCACTAGTCCCATTGTTATCATCAGAGCTATTTTCATTGTTATCATCACCACTAGTCCTGTTGTTATCATCAGGGCTATTCTCATTGTTGTCATGGGCACTAGTCCCATGGTTATCAGTGCTATTCTCATTGCTGTCATGAGCAATAGTCCCATTGTTATCAACGGTGCTATTCTCATTGTTGGCATCGGCACTAGGCCCATTGTTATCATCAGTGCTATTCTCATTGTTGGCATCGGCACTAGTCCCATTGGTATCATCAGCGCTATTCTCATTGTTGTCATGGGCACTAGTCCCATGGTTATCGGTGCTATTCTCATTGTTGGCATCGGCACTAGTCCCATTGGTATCATCAGCGCTATTCTTATTGTTGGCATGGGCACTAGTCCCATTGGTATCATCAGCGCTATTCTCATTGTTGGCATCGGCACTAGTCCCATTGGTATCATCAGCGCTATTCTCATTGTTGGCATCGGCACTATTCCCATTGTTATCAGTGCTATTCTCATTGTTGTCAGGAGCACTAGTCCCATTAGTATCATCAGTGCTATTATCATTGTTGGCATCGGCACTAGTCCCATTGTTATTATCAGTGCTATTCTCATTGTTGTCAGGAGCACTAGTCCCATTGGTATCATCAGCGCTATTCTCATTGTTGTCATGGGCACTAGTCCCATGGTTATCAGTGCTATTCTCATTGTTATCATCAGTGCTATTCTCATTGTTGGCATCGGCACTAGTCCCATTGGTATCATCAGCGCTATTCTCATTGTTGTCATGAGCACTAGTCCTATGGTTATCAGTGCTATTCTCATTGCTGTCATGCGCACTAGTCCCATTGTTATCATCAGTGCTATTCTCATTGTTGGCATCGGCACTAGTCCCATTGTTATCATCAGTGCTATTCTCTTTGTTGGCATCGGCACTAGTCCCATTGTTATCATCAGTGCTATTCTCATTGTTATCATCAGTGCTATTCTCATTGTTGGCATCGGCACTAGCTCCATTGTTATCATCAGTGCTAGCCTCATTGTTGTCATGCGCCCACCTTTGCCCAATTGCGTGCTGTCTTTCTTAAAAGACGCACGGAAAGCCCAATAGCCGGGGGTAAAGCGAATCGCACACGCACGAGCGTGTGCGATTCCTATGTCAGTTTTTAAACTTAATGTTGAGCATCCTTGCTAAGACTCGAACCCGGTTCCCCAGGGTCGAGGTCGACCACTCTAGCTGTTAGGCCACACCCTCTCCCCTAAACAGTGATGTCCAAGATACAACTGTTTTTATTATAGGAAAGTGATGTATTGCAGTCGCTCTCCTTTCATTAGACCTGGAACACGTAATACCGGGCATTCGTGCACTCAATAAGTTACATTAACATCACATAACATAAATGCATTTAAGATGTTGGCTACATCGAGCCGGTCTTCAGGGCTAGATCATTAATGCACCAGTAAGATTGGCAGGGCAGGTTATTTTTAACAGTGGGTGACATTTTAATTTTGTTTCTATTGGGAATTTCACAAAATCTCCTAAAGATGACACTAAATTTTGCAGTTCTTCACCTCTGCAAAGAAAGGCAATGAGGGTTTATGTTACGCTAAAAAGAAAGTGCATGATCACGCACATGTGATCACTTTACGCTAGGTGTGGCACTGTTCACACCCATCCCTTTGCAGTTTTACCTTTCTCCTCCCTTCCATCATGTCCTATACTCACTCATTTTTTTTCAGTTTCAGTCCTGTTCCCCTGCTGGTGACTTTTTACTTTTTAACTGTCGTTCTCGTTATTGGGTTTTATTAACCCTAGACCCCACCCACATCATATAGGGCAGATGAACTCCCACTATGCCGTAGGCGTGCCCATGTGAAACATTTTGTTTCGGAGGAGGGGCACTGATTTATGATGATCTGGCCCACCTCCCACTCATGTTGGCAGTTAAACTGCAATGGAATGATTCTCGTGTTGTAATGTTACTCCATTTTCTCCTGAGGTACTAGCTGCCCTAGAATTCCAAGGTAGTGACTGCTATTGTGTCTCAACATTGAAAAAGAAAAGCTGCTCTTCAGGACTGTGCCTTTGCAAAGGGAGGACTCGCTTCGCTAGTCTTCCTGTGCATCACCTAGGTAACAAAAGGATTGTCAGGGTGCTGATCAGAAAAGCTAATAGCTACTTTGCAAATGAGTTCTCCCGGACTTTCATTTTAGCACATATACGATGACAGAACCAAGGCAAATAGGTTTGATCATCTTCATATTACAGAGACGTGTTGAAGCTTATGAGCAAGGAAATGTTGAAACCCGTGTTCAGAAGCAAGGACAGATTATAGCCCTGGTTATTAAGTTTGCACAGAGATGTTATGTCTCGTGGTAAGCTCTTAGAAAACACAAAATAGCAGCGAGTCGGACGACAAAACCTTAGAAACATTCTACCAGCCCGGCAAAGCCGATGAAATTATATGGATGGAGGCTAACCTTGATTTAGTATTCACCGAGGGTTCATTTAAACTTAATGGGCAGTATTATGAACAAGCACGGAATAGAAACGGTGCGCGCGCACCACAGAGGAGCCGAACGTGAAACCAGTGGTGCGCGCGCACCACAGAGGAGCGGGGGGAGCGAGCGCGGCAGCGGCAGCAGACGAACGCGCGCTGATGCGCGTTCTGGCCACCGTCGGGAATGGGCGCGGCAAAGGCGGGACATGCGCCCGCCTTTGACCAATCGCGTGCCGTCCCCATAAAAAAAACGGACGCACCAGCCAATGTGGGCTTCTGAAAACAAAACCACACGCACGAGCGTGTAGGTCGTTTTCAGAAGCCCTTTCTAGAGGTCTCGCGCTGCGCGAGCAGTGCTCCGCACTGCAACGCTAGGCGCGAGACCTAAAAATGGCAAATTAATTCGAGAATAGTGAGAATGCTAAATAAATCCCAGTTACACATCAACAAATCATTAAACTCTGTGATCATGCACATGTTGTGTCTTACCATTATACCTATTAAAAAAAAAAACGAGAGACATAGTCACACTGAACGAGACACGTTTGTACAAGTTAAAATGGTGACTCCAAATTGCAACAAAGTCACTATTCTCACTTCACAAAACCTCTACTTTCATTTTTCATGGTTACCCTCCCTCCCCAATATTTTTTTTGTTAACAATGAAATATCGTTTATTAATGGAAAAGCCTAAAAATGCTTAATGTAAATATGTCCCTGTAGAAAAATGCCTCTTTTTCTAAGGTCATCCCCATATTTTCAGGACTGATACTGCTGGGTTTCTGACTGCGCACTAGGACACTGCTAACCAGACTCCCATGCATGTGCTCTGACCCCTAAAACATGTTAAAATTGGTTACACTCCTGAATGGCATATTTAACTTACCTATAAGTCCCTAGTATATGGTACAAAAGTGTTCCCAGGGCCTGTAAAGTAAATGTCACTATTGGGCCTTTTGCTAGGCCTACATCTTCCTTTTTATACTTATAAGCCAGCCCAAAGTAGGCCCTACATGTCCGTATTTAAAAAGTAGAACATGGGTACTTAATTTGTTTATGTCCTCATAGAGGAAAATCTCCAAAGTTTTTTTCACTGTTACAAGGCTGGCTCTCCCATTGAAAAGCAATGGGTTACAATATAACAACTTATAATGCACCACTTCAGTTTGGGGATAGCTAGAAAAATGATTCAAAGACTATTTTAATGTAATTTAAAATTCAACTTAATGATGAAGTCAAATATAATATAACTATTTTGAAAATCACACTTTTATAGAGTTGTCGTTTTCCTACCTAAGTCAAATGTGCCTTTCTACCAGTATTCAGTGTCACCTGACTGTTAATGGCTGTCCTGTGGTGAGATGTGTAATACTTCCAGACAACGGCCAAAGGGCTCTGACAGTAGGAGATGTTTTCCCCATGACAGGATGCCATCTAGGCTGTGTCAGAAACTTAATAACTTCAAAGTATGCCTATTCTGTCACAGGCAGATATAGCTCACACCTGGGGCTGACCCCCTCCATTGTTCTGCTAGTCAGCCAGGTACCAATACCAGTGGGAGCGAGGCTACTCCAGAACCAGTTTTGAGTGAGCCCAAGGGAGGGCTTGCCCTTTATTATAGCCACATCTGTACCGGGGAAGAAAGGTTCTGCCATGTTGGCTTCAGGTGGAGAGGGGCACTGTGAGATAATTTAAGTAAAAGACACATGAAGTGCTGCAAAAGTAGGTAGGGTCAGCCCTGGGAACGTTTACCCCATTGGTTAGGAAGTGGCCAGGAGTTTCCCCCACCCACAGGCTGACACTGGGCATAAATGCGGCACCTGCAGTACCCTCTTCAGAAGACTTCTACACCTCTGGAAGACAGAAGAAAGACTGCACCTGCTGTTGTGACCTTTGAAGAGACCCTCAAGAGCTAAGCCTGCTCCCACTTGTACCCAGGACTGAGAAGTGGACTTCAAGGGTCAGTTGGCTGACCTATTAGGCTACAGAGAGACATAAACTGCAAGAAGCCCACCTTCTTGAAGAGTCCAGCTGACCAGTTCCAACTCGATATGCCTTGAACCCTGCTGGTGGCTTCCCCTGGAGAGAAAACTGACCCCCAAGTAGTTTCCCTAAGGTCCTGGGGCCCATGGATAAGTGTCAGAGTGTACTGCTCCTGCCCAACCTTAAAAGCTGGGTTTTAAAAAACTTTTTCAAAGATTCCTGCCTGGAGAACCGTCAGAAGACTGGGACCCACTTACAAGCCGATCTGCCCAGGCTGCTTGGGAGGTTGAACTAACATTGCGGCAGCTCCCACTAAATTCTTCTCCATAGCAGCAAATCTGATTCAGTGGGCCTGACATCGAGTAGCATCCGATGATGTTGAACCCACCCCGGCTAAAGCCTACAGCCTTGCCCTCCTGAAGGAATCTGACTACCAAAAAAGAGACTAAGTCCGAAGGTAAAAGACTTCACCGGACCCGACGCCAGGTAGCGTCTTATTGACATGCCCAGCTTCCTGGGCGCAAAGTCTGGACTTTTCCTGCCTTCATCGGTGGCTTCACCACGACCTTGTCCTTCACCAACTCGTCATCGATTACCTTGTCCGAAGATCCAGCTTGCTGCCTTGCACCGCTGAGGATTCTACCTTCTCAAAAACAAATTGAGTCCAAAGGTAACACTTTGATCAAGACCTGACTGGGTTTTGAATCAAATTCACACTCATTTGCGGTTGGCCTTAAACCTCACCTCTGTTTCAGTCCTGGTTACCTGTTCCCATTTGGAAATGACACTTATAAAATGTAATAAGGTAACTCCAATATTATCCTATGGGAGAGGTAGGCCTTGCAATAGTGAAAAACGAGTTTAAGAGTTTTTATTCACTACCAAGACAGGCAAAACTTAAAAATACATACCTGACATTTTAAATACACTGCACTCTGCCCTGTGGGCTGTTGAGGGCCTAACCTAGGGATACTAGGATAAATATTTACTCATAGTATTCTTGATCACCTCACTGAATGGGTGGTGGAGAAGAAAGTCCTCCCTATAGAACAAACAGGCTTTAAGAAAAATCACTCCACCCTGGATAACATCTCCATGTTGAAGTTAATTGAGGATAAATACACGATTTTTCGTAGGTCAAATGCATATACACCCTTTATAGACTTTTCAACGGCCTTTGATAAGGTAGACCGGCCACTATTGTGGAGAAACTTATAGAAAATGGGAGTGCCTTCTCCTTTGCTATCTTTAATTATTGCCCTACACTCTCAAACATGGTGCCAGGTATTAATGGGAGGAAATCAAGGCTTATCATTTGTAATACTTACAGAAAATGGTCTGAAACAAGGCTGTCTATTAGCTCCGCTGCTTTTTTCCTTGTATAAAGCAGATCTTCCTGAATGCTTTTCTCAATTAGAGGGCGATGCACCGAAGATAGGCAGCCGTTCTTTTGCATGCCTCCTGTATGCAGATGACATAGCAGTGATGGATCTAACCCCTAATGGGCTGATAAAAAAGCTGATGTCATTACAGAAATATACGATGGCACACTTCTTGAAGATCAATGTTTCTAAAAGTAAAGTTTTAATTATGAAATGCAAAAGAAGCAGAAAATTATGTAATTTTAAGTGGAAAATTGGTCTTGAAAAGCTGGAGGTGGTAGATTCCTTCCTCTATTTAGGGAAAGTAATAGTGAGCAATACGAAGCATAAACCCCATATTGAACACAATTCTTGTAAAGCGGCATCTCATGCAAATGGCCTGCGTATTTTTTATAGCGCAATGGGTCGAAGACATTTTTTACATCTGCTTACTGTCTTTAAAGCAAAAATTCCTCTTACTTTGCTTTATGCTATTGAATCAGTGAAGGACTGGGGTTTTTTAGATAAGACTGAAGGCGAGATCTTACGTAAATTATGTACTTTTAACACTCTAGTTCCAATAGCAGCTATTAGATTGGAATTTGGCTTGACAAGCTCCTTTATTCAAGGTTTAGCCAGGATTCTCCATTTGGGATATCAGTTAAAAAATAGTGAGTTACACACACTAAGAGGTTTCATGTGTCAAGAAATTTTTGGAGGTATTATAGTTAAATTTTCTTTTTCTCGTGACTTCTCTCTGGCACAAAAAGTTTTTGGTGCACAGGAAGGGTCAGTGATTACCCTCCCACCTCTAGAATTTAAATTCTTTTTAAAAATTACAAGTTGTAAGATTAGTTATGATAGAGATATTACATTTTGCAATTCAAAAGAAAGGCTAAAGATAATAGCCAGGTCGAATACACCAAGAATTCCTCAGAAATACCTATCTTGGAACCTAGAACATAGCATTCGACGATGGCTTACCCTATGTCGCATGAACCTTTTACCTCTAAAATGACCTAACAGCAAATTGGTATCACTGCATGAAAAATGGAAAAATTTGTAACTTAAGTGATTCGGGCATTCAGAACCTAGATCATGTTTTGTTTGTTTGCCCAGCATTGGTTCTGTGTCGTCGTCATTGGCTTCGTCCGATGTTTTTACAAAACTGTATCAGAAATGTAACATTAGCCCGTGAATTTCTCTTTTGTCCGAAGAATGAAGCAGCTTGTGTAAAATTATTTAACTTTTTTAAGGAGTTTATGAACATATTTTAACCTGTATTTTATCCTTTTAATAGGTTTTCCTTTTAGATACACGGCTCTTCCTCCAATTATGTTGTTAATCATAAGGCCCCGGTGTCTTTAAGGTCAAAAGAGTCTTAGTACTCATTTCTTTTTAGATTGTATTTTGCACATGTTATGGCTGCTATCCAATTGTTCTTTGCACATTTGGGATTTATTGTATTCCCATTCTTTTGATGCTATTTAAAACCTGCACATGTTTTGGCTGCTATTCAACTGTTCTTTGCACATTGGGGATTTATTGTACTCCCATTCTCTTGCTGATATTTAAAACCTGATTTTCTAAAGAAGCTGTTATTATACATACCTGTATACTATTTTTGAAATTTGCACATGTAGTTGCTTCCATTTTAAAGTATTTTTGCACAAAATTAGAATATATTATTGTTTTGAACAGATCTAGACTTTTGCCATTGGTTTTGGTAGAGGTTATATCTAGGGTATTATAGCTGCTTATTTGTCTTTATGCCGATAACCTTATTTTGCATCTCGCCCATTGGGGTAATTGATAATGTCCATTTATGTTATGTAAGGAAAATCTCAAACTGATTATGAAGGGTTTTTGACATCTTTCAATGGTCTGAGAAATCAATTGAGCTTATATTTTATGATATTCATTATGTAATAACTGTATATATATTTTATGTGTACCTCATTGGAGATCCAAATCTTTAAATAAATATTGAATTGAATTGAATTACTAGGATAAAAAGGACGGTTTGGGCCTGGGGGAAAAGTTTACTTTGCCAGGTCGAAATGGCAGTTTAAAACTGCACACACAGGCTGCAATGGCGGGCCTAAGATCTGTTTAAAGTGCTACTTAAGTGGTTGGCACAATCAGTGCTGCAGGCCCACTGGTAGCATTTAATGTACAGGCCCTGGGTACAGGTAGTGCCCCTTTACTAAGGATTTACAGGTAAATATAATATGCCAATTTGTTATAAGTAATTCTTACCATGCTTTAAGGAGAGAGCACAAGCACTTTAGCATTGGTAATGTGGTAATGTACTCAGAGTCCTAAGGCCAACAAAAACGAATACAGCAAACAAATAGTAGGAGGAAGGCAAAAATGTCTGGGGATGACCCTGCAGAAAGGGCCAAGTCCAGCATTTCTCATAGATGAGCAATCATTGTGTCATTAATAACATGAACGTTGTCAATAGTTTCACAATTCTTCTAGTATAGATTGCTATTGTGCCATGGAGAAGCCAAAATATCACTAACAAAGCCCTCAATTGATTAAGAAGAGGTGGAGAAATTTCAATGACACCAGAATTCTC
Organism: Calotriton arnoldi; assembly: GCA_963921515.1. NCBI lineage: Eukaryota > Metazoa > Chordata > Amphibia > Caudata > Salamandridae > Calotriton > Calotriton arnoldi. Next base: position 796,146 of record CAWUFW010008182.1, read on the forward strand.
ACATGATGTTAAAGCTAGAGTCCTAATATGACAGTGATAGACATAATGTCTGCAAAAATACCACTTTATGTGAAGAATGGGCCAATGTTGGCCAGAATGTAACCAACAAAGCCCACAACATAAGATGGATGTTCACTATGCTGCACACCACAACCCATCTTAACCATTTGTCCAAACACATACATATACCAAACAACAAGAGCCAGTACCCTGTTTACCTAACAAGAGTTCCTATAGAGTCTCTAACCTAGAGTAACAAGGGGGGGGGAACCCCTCAGGGTTTTTTTTTAAAGAACCCTCACTCACCAACCTAATTGGTGACATGCTTTATCATTAATTTCCCACCATGAAAGTCGAGTACCTCCGAGGTGTGCTTCGACGCCTGATTACAGCGGAGCTGGTTGTCTTTGAGTGAAGTGAAAAAAAGGTGCAAGTGATTTAAAATTGACTCAAGGTCACGTACCAGAAAGGTATTTTAATATTGTTGACTTGGGCAAGTTTTAAAATCAGTGTTGGATACTTTTGAGATATCAATGGTCTCATGTACCCCTTATCATGGTCATCAAGTTTCAGCCATTTATGCTGAGTGCCCTAGTGGGTCAATATGGCTTTCTCAAGGACCTTAGATAAATACGCATGCGCACTACGACATGCGCTAAGACCCTGGATTCAAACTCGTTGTTTTTAGAATCACCTTTTGCAATTAGTATCTGTAAGAAAATATCAATGAGAGAGACACTGTGGTTAGGTAAACACAACATTTGGAACACAGGCATAACCCAAGCGTGGCGCATAATAGGTCATGCACTACGTTCCACTCTTGCTGGAACCTCCAGCACAAATCAATATTTATCCACCGCATTCCAACCATGCCCTGGATACAACATAGGAATCTTCCCACAGTATTACAGTGGACATATAATCTCCCCTTAGGAAGCCTTAAGCAACTATTGAAGAAAAAAATAATTAGTCAATCAAGGCAAAATGATATGGAATCCTTCAAAATTAAGGCACACAGCAAGCTAGCCATGAGAAGCTATAAATTTACAAATAGTCACCCTTATATCGACCTTGCTCTTTCATGGAAGAAAAAATCCAGTTTATACACCTGCACTTTGGCCTATTAGAAGTAGCGGAGGTACGGATATAAAAGACAAAGGGCTTGATGTACAAACATTAGGAATACCGATTTCCTAATTGCGATTCTCTCCGAATCGCAATTAGGAAATTGGTATTCCTAATGTATGAGTTTTGTTAGTGATTCGTAGTCGGTCGCAAATAGGCCTACCTCATGCATATTAATGCCAATAAAAATCGCAGCCATCACAGGGATCGTTGCCTGCTGAGGTCAGCAGACCACTATGTCTGTGATTGCTTTTTAATAAAGCAATCTTTATTTATTTTTTTAAATGCAGCCCGCTTTCCTTTAAGGAAAATAAGATGCATTTAAAAATTAAAAATTAAACTTTGCAGATGAATTTTTAGGTCGTGCCTAGGCAGCCTTTGATCTTTGCGCTCGCGCTATGATGTCAACAGAGGCACCCAGTGTAATAAGAGTACCACCGATGAAGCATTTTCAGCCGCCATTGTAGTGAGGAAATCATGCATCTCTTTCTTTGTGTGCTGCATTCAACACAACTAAATAGAAAAAGTGTATGGCACAGTAAATTGAATTAACCATGGCTCCTCCAGCTTCCTACACACGATGTGCGTGATGATGTCACTTGTTCCGACTTCATGGGATTTGTAGTTCTGGGACTGCCGACACCACCCAGGGAGACATTGTTTTGGATTCTCGAGTGGCTGCTTTCAAATACACCATGTCCTTCGCTGGCTGATAATATTCAAAGGACGCGCTCACTTGCAGCGCTTGTGCAAAATACGAATGTAACAATTTAGCAGGTTAACACCATCCATTGCATTATCTGCTTGAAAATGATCTAAATTTGTAATATCAAGAGCTTTCCAACTACATTGTTATTATCAATCGTATCCTATTACTACACTGTTCCTGATCTTTCAGTTTTGACTTTCACTTCTCTGTTTCAGAGCATTCCATTTAACTTTGATTTGGGCTCTATGTGTTGCCTCCTTATTGCCTCTCATTTAGTGTCCTCGGTTATGATAATTTCAGTTTACTGTGGCTTTTGCACCGTCATTTACTTACAGGGAAAATCTCAAACAAATGTGAATATTTGAAACCATCACTGATAAATGACAGCTTTAAAATTGTGAATCACCAATAAATGTTTTAGTGTTTAAAAGGAGTGAAAGCATTAAAGGGCATATGTACAAGACCCTATCGCCACGGGAACGTCACTTTTTGTGACGTTCACGTGGCGATAGGGGCCTTGCCTTATGTACAAGGCAGCGTTATGCCACTTAACGTGGCTTAACGCTGTCCTGTACATAAGGCACCCTTTCACGCTATGTTTAGCGTAAAAGGGGCGTGCAGTGGGTGTTGTGGTGGGCCTTCCACCGCAACACCCATTGTTTTTGACGCTGCCCCCTATGTACAAGGGTGGCGTACATAGGAGGCAGCGCTAAAATTAAGACCAGGAAAATCCTGGTCTTAAGTTAGCGAAACGAGGAGAAATGCATTATTTCTCCTCGTTTTGCTTTTCCATGTGTGCTGCCTTGTGCAGCACACATGGAAAAAGCAAATGCCATGGTTTGTTTATGTACAGGAAGGTGTCCCTTCCTGTACATAAACAAACCTTTTAAAATGCCATTTTGTAACTTTCATGTGTGCTGCATGAAGCAGCACACATGAAAGTTACAAAATGGCATTTTAGCAATGTTTATGTGCAGGAAGGGACGCCTTCCTACACATAACCAATCCTCCCCTGCACACAGACACCCTTGCACTCTGGTGCAAGGGTGCATGCTTGGCACTAAGTTGTTAAACTTAGCGCCATCGCAGGGGGAAACGCAAGGCTGCACAACATTCTTGTAAATATGGTGCAGCCTTGCGTTTCCGAAGTGGCGGAGCATGTCGTTAAGCCCAGGAGGCTAACGACACGCTCCGCCACTTCATTGTACATATCCCCCAAATTTTTATCGTCATGGCAAAATTCTATTAACGTTCATTTAACCTAAATGGTATTATATACATTTTAGTGTTCGGCGGGCTCCACGCACAGATGGTGACCAAGTATTTACAGCAAGGGCAGTGCTTAGAGGCACATACTGATGGGTCAGCATTGGAGTGCAAGCAGTATTATACTGGCATTTATACTGCACTTTTGTATCTCTTCTAAGCATTTAAGCGCTTTCGGAATCAACAAGTAAAAAGCTCCTCTGTCATGCATGATTGGAAAAATGTTGGGTGAGATGTGGCCTCTGAGCGGCCACGTTTGGGAGTATGACCTTTGGATGAGTGCGACGTTCCATGTTTCAGCGCTTTAGTGCCTGAGGTGAGGTTCAAAAGAGTGTGGGAGATTGAGCCACTGTCTGTATAAACAGACCATTCAAATGTTTGTTTTATGGAACAGTCAGATCTTTATTTTATTTTATTAATTCTTTGTGATTGCTTATTATCTAATTTTCCGTAGGTTGATACAGAACTTCCAATTCTGTGTAGCATACCTGGATGTTTAGTGTGACACACACCACACAATTCACTGCCACACAATTCAACACCACCCAACATTATTACACTCCACATAATATTATTCAACGCAACATAATTCAACTCCACATAATTACACTCTATTCAGTAGCACATAAATACACCCCACATAAAACCACTCTATGCCAATTAGCAACAATCCACATAAATACACTTCACACCATGCCACATAATTCCAATCAGCATAATTTCAGTCAACGCCACACAGTTCCATGCTACATAGTTCAACTTCACACATTTCCATTCCACACCACATAATTTGACACCAAACCACATAATTCAACACAACAACACAATTGCACAACACACCACATACATCCAATCCACACCACAGAATTCCACATCATGCCACAAAATTCAACAGAACATCACATAATTAAACTCCATTACATACCACTCCACAACACAAAATGCCATTCTACAAAATTACACTCCATGACACACAATCCCACTCTACATAATTTCAGTACACTCAATACCACATAATTACTATCCACACAATTCCACTGTACACCATGCCACATAATTCCATCACACAAATCCACTCCACACCGCACAATTCCAAGTTACTGAATCACAATTTGCCTTTTGTACATTGTAAAAGCTTTTTTGCGGTTGCAAACAGCCCAATTCTGTGAATCGGGCAGTTTGCAACTGCAGAAAGCTTTGTACATCTGGCCTTAAGTTAAGCCTGCTGTTTTTGTCTTTACAAAAAAAGCCTACGTTGGACACTATTGTCTGACCTATTTTTGACAGGAAAAGGTTTTTACTTCAAATGTTTCGGCAAACGTACCTGAGGAGCTACAAGGATGCATTTCTATGTGTTTAAATGGCACCGAGGGCACATTAATAAGCAAATTTGTAAAATTTATGAAAGCTGTTTTTAAAACTGTGGAAATGCTGGTAATTGAATATGATTGTAATTATTGAATTGCTTTAATTAACTGTCAGTAACATGTTTGCATTCCTTCATTCTTGGAGAGATGGTAAACACACCACTGGTACCCACTTTTGTAGCACTTGAAAGGAGTTGGTATTGCATGGCTGCACTTGTGATTGCAAGGATTTTGTGGTTTTATGCTCTTTGAACTAAAGCACTAGCCATTTTAGGGTGGAACTATTTTCTTTTTTAACATCTACAGTTAAAAAGAAAAGAAGGAGTCCCAAGGCATTATGTTTAAACCTTGGAAGTCTTCCCTTTTCAATGAATTTGGAGAGTCTACAACATTGAAAGTGGATTATACCACTGGTGAAAGGACCAACTGCATAAGGACATGGTGAAGAAGGATGGGATAGGATAGAACTTGTAAAGCGCACTAATACCCAGAGGTGTCAAGGTGCTATAGCGGAACAAGAGGACCAGCAGAGGAGAGGCGGCCAGTAAAAAGAAAACTAAGATGTGAAGAGCCAGGTTTTCAGATGTTTCTTAAAGGTCAAGAAAGAGTCCGCATCTGAAATATAGAAGAAATATAGAAGGTGAGTAATATTTCCACAGAGGTACATAAAATGGAAACCAAGCTGGAGGGACTAGTTTAAAACTGCACACACAGGCTGCAATGGCAGGCCTGGGACCTGTTTAAAATGCTACTTAAGTGGTTGGCACAATCAGTGCTGCAGGTCCACTGGTAGCATTTAATTTATAGGCCCTGGCTACAGGTAGTGCCCCTTTACTAAGGATTTACTGGTAAATATAATATGCCAATTGGTTATAAGTCAGTCTTACCATGCTTTGAGGAGAGAGCACAAGCACCAAGGCCAACAAAAACGAATTCAGCAAACAAATAGTAGGAGGAAGGCAAAAATGTCTGGAGATGACCCTGCATAAAGGGCCAAGTCCAGCATTTCTCATAGATGAGCAATCATTGTGTCATTAATAACATGAACGTTGTCAATAGTTTCACAATTCTTCTAGTATAGATTGCTATTGTGCCATGGAGAAGCCAAAATATCACTAACAAAGCCCTCAATTGATTAAGAAGAGGTGGAGAAATGTCAATGACACCAGAATTCTCACATGATGTTAAAGCTAGAGTCCTAATATGACAGTGATAGACATAATGTCTGCAAAAATACCACTTTATGTGAAGAATGGGCCAATGTTGGCCAGAATGTAACCAACAAAGCCCACAACATAAGATGGATGTTCACTATGCTGCACATCACAACCCATCTTAACCATTTGTCCAAACACATACATATACCAAACAACAAGAGCGAGTACCCTGTTTACCTAACAAGAGTTCCTATAGAGACTCTAACCTAGAGGTTTTTTTTTAAAGAACCCTCACTCACCAACCAAATTGGTGGCATGCTTTATCATTAATTTCCCACCCTGAAAGCCGAGTACCTCCGAGGTGTGCTTCGAAGCCTGATTACAGCGGAGCTGGTAGTTTTTGAGTGAAGTGAAAAAAAGGTGCAAGTGATTTAAAATTGACTCAAGGTCAGCTACCAGAAAGGTATTTTAATATTGGTGACTTGGGCAAGTTTTAAAATCAGTGTTGGATACTTTTGAGATATCAATGGTCTCGTGTACCCCTTATCATGGTCATCAAGTTTCAGCCATTTATGCTAATCCTACCACTTTTAAAAAAGCAAATGCAGATCATAATGATCCCGCCAATTACAGGCCGATCTCCCTACTTCCCGCCTTCTCTAAGGTATTAGAGAAGCATGTAAACAGAGCTCTCATAAAACATATTGAAGACCGGAAGCTACTTCATGATTCACAATCAGGCTTTAGGTCTAACTATATAGTACGGAGTCTGCTCTGTTGGAGGTGACAGAATTTATCAAGGGTAAGCTAGACCAAGGAGGAAAAGAAGTTCTGATCATGCTCGATTTGTCGGCGGCCTTTGACACGGTCCCACATGAGAGGCTTCTAGGTAGATTACTGAACATTGGAGTGGGCGGGACAGCCCTAACCTGGATGTCCTCCTTCCTGGAAAAAAGATCACAGGACATCTGGCTACCTCCTTTTTCATCTCCCATATCTGCTATGAATGTAGGTGTTGCCCAGGGCTCTATTCTCAGTCCCAACCTATTCAATATATATCTATCACCCCTGGCACCTTTGGTAGAAGAAGAAGGCACAAAAATTGTCTCATACGCGGATGACACATAGCTGATTTTTACCTGTGACAAAGGAACTGACTTTGACGGAGCAAATATTAGGTCCTGCCTCACAAAGGTATTCAATTGGCTCAAGATAAATCAGTTGAAGTGTAACCCAGATAAAACAGAAGTCGTATTCTTTAGACAACCTGAAACGTATAACTGGAGCACTTGGTGGCCAAAAGACTTGTCACCTCCGCCTCCAGCTAAGGAGAAAGTCAAAAACCTAGGCATTGTCATCGACAATACTCTCTCCATGCGTTCACAGATCCAAACTTTAACAGGCGCCTGTTTTGGCACACTCCGCATGTTAAAAAAATTCCTACCACTGCTATCACTAGACAGTAAAAAGATTGTGGTGCAAGCCGTGGTGACATCAAAACTAGACTATGTCAACAGTTTGTACCTTGGTTTGTCCAAATGTCTTATTCAGCGCCTGCAAGTTGTGCAAAATGCGGCTGCCAGAGCTATTGTGAGACCCAAACCCATATCTAGTATGACCCCCCATCCTAAGGTCCATGCACTGGCTGCGCATGAAGGAAAGGATCAACTTCAAAGCTATGGTGATCTTTTTCAAAGCTTTTTATGGCTTAGGAGCCTGCTATATAAATAAACAAGTAAACTGCTATATTCCAACTAGATCCCTAAGATCTTCAAATGCAAACCTTGCTCTCATTCCCAAAATACGCCTTGCGCGTATGGGGGGAAGATCTTTTGGTTTCCTTGGTGCACGGATGTGGAACAGTCTTCCAGAACCTCTGAGATTAACTACAGCCCTGTTAACTTTCAGGAAGAGTCTTAAAACTTGACTTTTTAAAAACTAGCCCCTCCTCAGCATTCCGCCACTCTTTCCGCTTCCTTGCACCAGGACACTCTTGTTTGAGTTGCTGTGCGCTATATTAAATGCGTTCATTTCATTTCATTTTCATAAGTGCCCTAGAGGGTCAATATGGCTTTCTCAAGCACCTTAGAAAAATACACATGCGCACTACGACAAGCGCAAAGAGCTTGGATTCAAACTCACTGTTTTTAGAATCACCTTTTGCGATTAGTTTCTGTAAGAAAATATCAATGAGAGATACACTATGGTTAGGTAAACACAGCATTTCGAACACAGGCATAACCCAAGCGTGGCGTATAATAGGTCATGCACTACGTTCCACTCATGCTGGAACCTCCAGCACAAATCAATATTTATCCACCGCATTCCAATCATGCCCTGGATACAACGTAGGAATCTTCCTGGAGTGTTACAGTGGACATATAATCTCCCCTTTGGAAGCCTTAAGCAACTATTGAAGAAGAAAATAATTAGTCAATCAAGGCAAAATGATATGGAATCCTTCAAAATTAAGGCACACAGCAAGCTAGTTATTAGAAGCTATGAATTTACAAAGAGTCACCCTTATTTCGACCTTGCTCTTTCATGGGAGAAAAAAATCCAGTTTGTACACCTGCACTTTGGCCTATTAGATGTAGGGGAGGTACGTATATAAAAGACAAAGGGCGGTGGGCGTGGCCAAGACGCAGATCCTTCGTTCTCCGCTCCCGCCGGGCCCGTACTAGCATTTTCGGCGACTGGGGGGCTCTGAAACCAGCCTGGACCCCCTCCCAACGGCAGTGTACAACTCCGAGGGGCCAAGAAGTGCCACGTCGTGGTCCCAGAAGTGGTCCTGAGCGAGTGCGGGGCGGCCCGAGGTGTGGCGCAGATTGGCCAGGAACTGAGTGAAGGCATCGGCGAAGGGGAGAACCCCGATCGGGCCCTCCGCCGGCCTCCGTGTCTTGCTGGGGGGCCGCTGCAGTGAAGAGGCCTGGATGGCACCCCTGGCTGCAGGCGGAGCCGGACCACGCCACTGCAAGAGATGGAGGGCCTGGGCCAAGGACATTACGCGAGGCCCCGGCTTCATAGGCCCGAGTAGGCCTCTTCATAGATGACTGCTGGGGGCTGGAGACGTCGATGAGACCGGCCTCACGGAAGACCTTGCGCATCCGCTTCGCCTGCAGAGGCCCCCTACCTGGTGTGATCGGCGAGTAGGGTGCCCGGGGGCAGGGAGTGACGGGCTGTAGGGGCCGAGAGGAGGCGCGCACGCTGCCCATGGGGCCACACAAGAGGTGAGCCTGGAGTGAGCTACGCAATAAGGCTCAGAGACTTGCAGTAGGCATCGGACAACTCTGGGGCATTAGAACAATTGGGGACACGAGTGTCCTAGGCCAGAAGAGGCAAAGCTGAGCTCGTCTGACTGCTGACCCAACCATATCTCCTACTTCACTAGGGTGGCCCTGAGGAGTCTGGTGTCTGCACACGGAGCCCATCGGGAGACGAGGGCGGCGGCAAGGGAGAGGCAGGATAGCACCACGATGAAGGGCCCTACTAAGAGGTGAGAGAAGCGGTAAGTCAAGGGCAGGACAGCACTGCAATCGAGAGTGATAGTGGCAGCTTTACTACCCCCGCATTTCCTTGAACGCAGCGCCCCCTGCCTTTTGAGCCTCCACATTGGGCCCACACCCGCCTCATGAGTCACTAACATTGCGGTGCAATGGCGGCCTCTAAGGGCAAGAAGGACAGATAAGTAAAGGACCTATTGCTCAAGATGGCGCAGCAGGGGGAGGGCCAGCCTGGAGCAAAGAACTTGGAGGAGTCTGAGGGCGCTGTGGGTCCAGAGGCTCCGGTCAGCCGATCCTTCCTGGAGTCACTTTTTTCTTCCCTCCGTGAAGATCTATCTACCATCAAGCGCGAGCTGTCAGCGAATCTGAGGGAGATGCGCCGGGATGTGGATACCCTGGGGGAGCGGATCAGCACCTTGGAAGAACACGAGACGGGGCGAAACAAAGAACTCGAGAATCTCCAGCAAGAGGTCCTCAAGCTGCAGGAACAGAACCTGGACCACACAGAGGACCTGGAGAACAGGTCCAGGCGGAACAACATCTGCATTAGTGGCATGGCACAAGGCGAGGGGGACGGCGACATTGAGGCACTGGTGGTGGATCTTTTTCATACCATCCTGGGCAAAACTCCAGAATTTTCCATCAGACTGGACCTCACTCACAGGGTGGGCCCAAGGAGGGCGGCCCCTGCTCCCCCGGCGGACATCTTGACCTGTGTCCACGACTACCAGCTAAAGGAGCGGATCCTCCGCGAAGCCAGGCGTCACACGGACTATACCTACAAAAGTCAAAAACCTACGCTATACCAGGATCTGGCGGCCTCCACCTTACTCAAGCGCAAATAATTCCGTCTGATTACATCATATCTCTGAGAGGCTGGGATCAAGTACTCTTGGGGGCATCCTTTCAGACTGATCTTCCACTTCAAAGGGGAGCTAAGACAAATTCGCTCTCTCTCAGTCGCTTACAAACTTTTGGGCATTGAGGATCCCACAACGGACCAACCACACCAACACAATCGCTCTCGCAGACGCCGAAGCGGCCATGGCTGGACCACCATCAAGCCCCCTAGTCCGGCGGCGCGCCCAGACTCGGACACTATGGCCAGGGAGCGGCAGGCAGTTCTGGCGTCACTGACAGGCGCATCCTCGGAATGAAGAAGGAAATATCCAGGCTGGAATTGGATGGTTTGTAGTTAGCACCCATGCCGGTCGCTGAGATGCTTTAGGCACCTCTATGTGCTTTGCCTGGGGGGAGCGGGGAATCGCAGGCCACAGGTACCCTTTACTTCCTTTCCGGGAGGCTACACGCTCCGGACATTGACTGTTTGTATACTTTGTTATACTTATGTTTTTGCTATGTTGGGGTTTTGTTTTTTTAGTTGGCGGGTTCCCTCCCTCCCTTGCTGCGCTTCCTTTGATTGCCTCGCATGTCCGCGATCTTCGCCTATCTAGGCCCTTTGGGCTGAGATCTCTCAAGGCCCATGCAGAGAAGGCGCGACCCACCTCTTTGCACCCGCAGAGCTTTGCCCCCACACCACCTGTTTAGATGAGTGTTAAAATCTGAACTATGAATGTGAAAGGGCTTAACAACCCAGTCAAACGCAGGGCTATCCTGTCCTACTTAGAGAACTCCAAAGCCCATATTTGTCTATTGCAAGAGACCCACCTGTTGCGCGGTGATACACATAGAATGTGATCCAAGGCCTTCCCACAGCAATTTTTTTCTTCTCTTCCCGCTAAGAGGGCCGGGGTCGCGATTCTCATTTCTCGCGATTTCCGGGGAGGGTGGGGGCGAAGGTGTCAGAAATCAAAGGGAGGCTTTTGGCGTTCTCAGTGACCTTCGGGATGCACACACTTACGCTGGCCACTATTTATGCTCCTAATGAGAGCCTAGAGAAGCTCCTACGCAACACAGTAGCAGACTTAACAACCTTTCAGGATCGACAAATACTTTTAGGGGGTGACCTGAATATTGTATTAGATGGTCACTTAGACCGGTCGGCTCAGAGGCAGGGACAGACAGGGGCTCTATCTGACAAAGGCCGGCAGTGGCTGCACGACTTAGGGTTGGTTGACGTATGCGACATCTCCACCCTCATACCACTGACTACACTTTCTACTCACACGCACGAGGGACGTATGCCTGGTTGGACTATTTCTCGGGGTCCCGGTCCCTCCTCTCTTCCACACAGGGCTCGGTGATAGAGCCACAAGCACTATCGGATCATGCGGCCTTGACCACAACTCTACTATCCCCCCTTCTCATCGGCCACCATATTCTTGGAGACTAAGGTATACTCTCCTTCACCGCCCTGAAGTTATTGCACGCCTCACCAAGACGCTAGAGGACTATTTAGCTGTAAATGATACTCAAGAAACCTCCATAATATCTTTATGGGAAACACTTAAACTAGTAGCTAGGGGTGACTTTATAGCTACATCCTCTGCTGACAACAAGCTGCGCAGGGAGAAAAGAGAGGAGCTTTCCAAACAGGTCTTGGAACTGGAGGGGATCCACAAGCGGACCGGGGCTCCCAGATTGTGGAGGCAGTTGAAAGCGGCGCGAGCTCAGCTAGCTAGCCAGGACTTAGATAGAGCTGAACATGCCGCTCTCCAATTAAAGCATATGTTTTACACAGGAAGGGACAGAAGCGGTCATTTGTTAGCTCACAAATTGCGCGCTCAGCGTCAGGCAGCGGTGGTCCCATTGATCCTGGATGCTGGGGGTGTTGAACTCATGGGGGAGGTGGATATAGCCCGCGCATTTAGGGATTTCTATGCAGACCTCTACTCTGCTCAACAAATACCAGAGCAGAACCCCATAGTGTATTACTAGGGCATAACGCATTCCCGACTAACATCAGACCAGGCCTCTTCCTTGGATAGCCCAATTCGGGTCGAAGAGGTTATATCGGCTATAGCTAAGCTAAAGCTCCTCAAATCCCCCGGCCCAGATGGGTTTACCGCCATCTTTTATAAGACCTTTTGCTCGATCCTGGCTCTGATACTGACCCGCCTTTTTAATGCAATTGGAGACATCTCCGACCTTCCACCCACGATGCTCTTGGCATCGGTGGCAGTTCTGCCCAAGCCCGGAAAGGACAGCAGATATTGTGCCTCATATAGGCCTATCTCCCTGCTAAATATAGATTTCAAGATCTTTACCGGGATATTAGCGGCCAGGCTGGGCCCGCTGATGCCGGGATTGATAGAATCGGACCAGGCCGGATTTGTCGCGACCAGACAATGCAGCGATAACACCAGGAGACTGCTTCACCTCTTGGACAAGGCGCACTGTCAGTCAGAGGAGCGAGTTATGCTGTCCGTCGATGCCGAAAAGGTGTTTGACAGGGTTCACTGGCCCTTCCTAGAGACAACCCTGGAGAAGTTTGGGGTGGGGAGTCGATTCCGCAGATGGGTGCTAAGTGGGTATAGCCACCCTTCGGCCACGGTCCAGGTGAACGGCTTCACATCAGACCCCTTGCCGATTGCTAGGGGCACACGTCAAGGCTGCCCGCTCTCCCCCCTGTTGTTAGCTCTGTATATAGAGCCGCTAGCACAGAGGGTTCGAGAGAACTAGCAGATTAGGGGTGTTCTCTTTGGGAGATATCAACAGCCTGTACGCGGACGACGTCATAGCCACGCTGGAGACCCCTGAGACGTCTGTTCCGGCTTTCCTTGCCGAACTAGAGGAGTTTTCAGCCGCCTCGGGCTTTAAAGTTAATGTGGCCAAATCGCAGGCTCTGGGTTTCTCCCTACAGCAGCCAACTATCAATGCTCTCACTCGGGGGTGTCCCATCCGTTGGGATCAGAAAACCATCCCATATCTGGGCATAACATTATCAGTTTCTATCTCCGAGACAATCTCCCTGAATTATACTCAGTTATTGGCACAGGTACGGCGGGACCTGAGACGCTGGCGACCGTTTGGTCTTTCGTGGCTAGGTCGAGTGGCACCCTCAAGATGAACACACTCCCGAAAATCTTAAACCTATTTCAGACTCTACCCCTGGAACCGCCGCCAGGTATGCTGAAACAGCTTCAGGCTGAGTTCTCCTCCTTTGTTTGGGCGGACAAGAAACCACTGATTAATAGGGAGATGAGCTTCAGACCCCCTGGGGAGGGGGGCCTGGGAAATCCTAATCTCAACCATTATTATAAGGCCACGCTCATACGATCCTTGTTAGAATGGGCTCAACCGGAATCTGAGAAAAGCTGGCTCTTCATGGAGCGAGCATTGGCAGGCCAGCCCTTGTGGAAGATTCCCTTTATTTGCAGAACACTGAGACCCCCTGGACTATACGGCTCACCAATAATGCGGGCCATCTTAAAGGCATAGGACGCCACGGCTACACACAACCGACTGACCACATTTCCATCACCTCTCACCCCTGTCACCAACAATCCTGACTCCACCCCGGGCCTTGATCAGGCCGCCTTCGGACATTGGGTCATGCAACCCCAGGTACTCCAGGGAGCAGAGAGACGGCTTACTCCATATGAGCGGTGGCTGCTCTCCAAACAGTCCACTAAGCAACTTTTCACAGAATTGTACCATTTCTTACGCCACCCGGAACAAGTGGTCAAGTCTGCGGGCCAAAGACGGTGGGAATCGGAACTGGGACGAACACTGATCCCCAAGGAGTGGGGTGACATTCATTACAGGGCCCGACACTCAGCACGTAATATCTCTAGTGTAGAATCTGCCACTAAGATCATGAGGTACTGGTTCCTCACCACCCCACCCCAAGACTGCATAAAGGCGACCCTAGCCGCTCGTCGAGGTGCTGGAGAGGATGTGAGGATGAAGGCACACTACTTCATCTGCTTTGGGAATGCCCATTTTTAAGACTTATTGGACACAGGTCCTAGATGAGATTGACCAACAATGACACCAACATTTTACGCTTTCCGGAGTATGTCATCCTGGGGGTCTCTGACAGACTCACATTCCCCCTCAAATCCTGCAAGGGCAGGCAGATGGGAATAGCCTTAGGAGCAGCACTACAGAATATACTATCACTCTGGGGCACGGACAAAACTCCTACGATACAGGGTTGGATACATAGGCTGTGGTATGTTCTTGGTATGGAGCGCATTTCTTCTTCGCTCCAGGGGGAGGAGGCCTCCTTTGCAGATCTGTGGCATCCCTTTATCTCTCTGTTGTGCTCTGAGCTTTGCGAGCTTACATGCCCTAGATACCTGCGGCTACTGCGCCTACCCACACTGACACAAGATCTTTCCCAATGTCGGACATAGCGATCTACTTCGCGGCAAGCTTGGTTTTCCCCCTTTTTTCTTTTGCAGCGGCTGAGGCGAGGGGGGAGGGGAGGGAGGAGGGAGGAGGGAGGAGCAGGAAGGGGGAGGCGGGCTGTTTATCTTGTTTTCTCCGATGCTCTGCGTAGCATTATGATTGCTCATGGCCTACAACTTGGGCTTTATTGCTTGAGGCATCATGTTTTGTTTTCAAATCAATAAAAAGATTTAAACCTAAAAGACAAAGGGCCTGATGTACAAACATTAGGAATACCGATTTCCTAATGTATGCGTTTTGTTAGCGATTCGCAGTGGGTCGCAAATAGGCCTACCTCATGCATATTAATGCCAATAAGAATCGCAGCCATCATAGGGATCGTTGCCTGCTGAGATCAGCAGACCACTATGTCTGTGATTGTTTTTAATAAAGCAATCTTTGTTTTTTTTTTTAAATGCAGCCCACTTTTCTTTAAGGAAATAAGATGCATTTAAAAAGAAAAAATTCAACTTTGCAGATTAATTTTTAGGTCGTGCCTAGGCAGCCTTTGATCTTTGCGCTATGATGTCAACAGAAGCACCCAGTGTAATAAGGGTACCACCTATGAAGCATTTTCATCCGCCATTGTAGTGAGGAAATCATGCATCTCGCTTTTTGTCTGCTGCATTTAACACAACTAAACAGAAAAAGTGTATGGCACAGTAAATTGAATTAACATGGCTCCTCCAGCTTACTACACACGATGTGCGTGATGATGTCACTTGTTCCGACTTCATGGGATTTGTAGTTCTGGGACTGCCAACACCGCACCCAGGGAGAGATTGTTTTGGATTCTCGAGTGGCTGCTTTCAAATACACCATGTCCTTCGCTCGCTGAGAATATTCAAAGGACGCGCTCACTTGCAGCGCTTGTGCAAAATACGAATGTAACAATTTAGCAGATTAACACCATCCATTGCATTATCTACTTGAAGATGATCTTAATTTGTAATATCAAGAGCTTTCCAACTACATTGTTATTATCAATCGTATCCTATTACTACACCGTTCCTGATCTTTCAGTTTTGACTTTCACTTCTCTGTTTCAGAGCATTCCATTTAACTTTGATTTGGCCTCAATGTGTTACCTCCTTATTGCCTCTCATTTAGTGTCCTCGGTTATGGTAATTTCAGTTTACTGTGGCTTTTGCACCGTCATTTACTTACAGCGAAAATCTCAAACAAATGTGAATATTTGAAACCATCACTGATAAATGACAGCTTTAAAATTGTGAATCACCAATAAATGTTTTAGGGGCATATTAACAACGAGGCGATATGCAATTATCGCCGCTTTAGCGTCCGTTTTCGGACGGAAAGCTGCGATAATTCTATCGCCTAATCAGCAAGTCACGCTATCGCGTGAATCCTTGCACTATCGCCCTTTCCCCCATTGCCCATCCTTGCATCTCTAATGAGATGCAAAGTGGGCGTTACTGGGCGTACCCCGGATGGGCTACGTTGCAAATATCGCCGATGTTCACATCGCGATATTTACAAGGCAGCCCACAGGATTATAGCAGACGTTAGATTTTGGCGAAAACGGCCGTTTTCGCCAAAATCTAACGTCTGCTATAATCCTGACTTACCTATGTTAGCCATAGGAGGTGGATTCTGCTGATACGACCACAGGGTCGTATCAGCAAGGTTATCGCCGTTTTGAAGGAAACATCGCTGGAAAACCAGCGATGTTCCCTGCAAAAGGGCGATAACCTCGCTATCTCTGGAATTTTTATCGCCCTGGAGTAACGCGTTGTTAATAACGCGCTACCAGGGCGATAAATGCCAGAGATAGCCTACGATAATATAATTATCGCTAAGCACGGCCAGCGATAATTATCGCTGGCCGTTGTTAATATGCCCCTTAGTGCTTAAAAGAGGTGAAAGCATTAGATGTGCATCGTCATGGCAAAATTCAAACAACGTTCATTTAACCTAAATGGTATTCCATACATTTTAGTGTTCGGAGGGCCCCACGCACAGATGGTGACCAAGTATTTACAGCAAGGGCAGTGCTTAGAGGCACATACAGATGGGTCAGCATTGGAGTGCAAGCAGTACTATATTGACATTTATGCTGCACTTTTGTATCTCTTCTAAGCATTTAAGCGCTTTCGGAATCAACAAATAAAAAGCTCCTCTGTCATGCATGATTGGAAAAATGTTGGGTGAGATGTGGCCTCTGAGCGGCCACGTTTGGGAGTATGACTTTTGATGAGTGCGACATTCATGTTGCCACAGGCATGTTTCAGCGCTTTTTTTGCCTGAGGTGAGGTTCAAAAGAGTGTGGGAGATTGAGCCACTGTCTGTATAAACATACCATTCAAATGTTTGTTTTATGGAACAGTCAGATCTTTACTTTATTTTATTAATTCTTGGTGATTGCTTATTATCTAATTTTCAGTAGGTTGATCCAGAGCTTCCAATTCTGTGTAGCGTACCTGGATGTTTAGTGTGACACACACCACACAATTCACTGCCACACAATTCAACACCACCCAACATTATTACACTCCACATAATATTATTCAACGCAACATAATTCAACTCCACATAATTACACTCTATTCCGTAGCACATAAATACACCCCACATAAAACCACTCTATGCCAATTAGCAACAATCCACATAAATACACTTCACACCATGCCACATAATCCCAATCAGCATAATTTCAGTCAACGCCACACAGTTCCATGCTACACAATTCAACTCCACACATTTCCATTCCACACCACATAATTTGACACCAAACCACATAATTCAACACAATTGCACAACACACCACATACATCCAATCCACACCACAGAATTCCACATCATGCCACAAAATTCAACAGAACATCACATAATTAAACTCCACTACATACCACGCCACAACACAAAATGCCATTCTGCAAAATTACACTTTATGACACACAATCCCACTCTACATAATTTCAGTACACTCAATACCACATAATTACTATCCACATAATTCCACTGTACACCATGCCACATAATTCCACCATGCAAATCCACTCCACACCACACAATTCCAAGTTACTGAATCACAATTTGCCTTTTGTACATTGAAAAAGCTTTTTTGCTGTTGCAAACAGCCCAATTCTGCGAATCGGGCAGTTTGTAACTGCAGAAAGCTTTGTACATCTGGCCCTAAGTTAAGCCTGCTGTTCTTGTCTTTACAATAAAACCCTAAGTTGGACACTATTGTCTGACCTATTTTTGACAGGAAAAGGTTTTTACTTCAAACGTTTCCGCAAACGTACCTAAGGAGCTACATGGATGCATTTCTATGTGTTTAAATGGCACCGAGGGCACATTAATAAGCAAATTTGTAAAATTTATGAAAGCTGTTTTTAAAACTGTGGATATGCTGGTAATTGAATAGGACTGTAATTATTGAATTGCTTTAATTAACTGTCAATAAAATGTTTGCATTCCTTCATTCTTGGAGAGATGGTAAACACACCACTGGTACCCACTTTTTTAGCACTTGAAAGGAGTTGGTATTGCATGGCTGCACATGTGATTGCACGGATTTTGTGGTTTTATGCTCTTTGAACTAAAGCACTAGCCATTTTAGGGTGGAACTATTTTCTTTTTTAACATCTACAGTTAAAAAGAAAAGAAGGGGTCCCAAGGCATTATGTTTAAACCTTGGATGTCTTCCCTTTTCAATGAATTTGGAGAGTCTACAACATTGAAAGTGGATTATACAACTGGTGAAAGGACGAACTGCATAAGGACAAGGTGAAGAAGGATGGGATAGGATAGAACTTGTAAAGCGCACTAATACCCAGAGGTGTCAAGGTGCTATAGCGGAACAAGAGGACCAGAAGAGGAGAGGTGGCCAGTAAAAAGAAAACTAAGATGTGAAGAGCCAGGTTTTCAGATGTTTCTTAAAGGTCAAGAAAGAGTCCGCATCTGAAATATAGAAGAAATATAGAAGGTGAGTAATATTTCCACAGAGGTACATAAAATGGAAACCAAGCTGGAGGGACTAGCAGGGAGAGTAATGGCCTCTGAGTAGCTGCTTCAGCAAAGTGGATATGCACCTAGATCCCTGCAAGTAGATGGAGCACAAACACTTCCTGGAAGAACTAAACCATTTAAGAATGCTCTGGTAGAAAGTGTCTTGAAAACAAACGCGAGGGTGGAGACCATTGACAGCTTGTGGAGATAATTTCACTTCAGGCTCCTGCGGGTCTCATTAGTGCCCAGTGTGGCTGGTCTGCATGGTACAATAGGTTGGTTGATTCATGGACTGCTTATGGAGAGCTGGGTACCAGGATGCTACTCAGCGCTACAGGAATCCCACAAGGATGCTTGGAACAGATGTTAATCGTTAAATGAGAAGCAGCGCTTGAGGGGGGCTTAAGGGACAGTACAATTGAAAGGAGTGTGGATTGTTAAGGGTGCATAAAACACAATATTTTGTAAAATAACCATGTTTCTAGATCATCAGAACAGAGATGAGAGAGTATGTGTATGAGTTTTTGTCTGAGGGTGCATGTAAAAATCCCAGGTGAAATCTGACAAACACCTCACCATACCCGACTGAAAGCACCTGTCTCTAAGTATTTATTGGATAATACAATTATTAGTGGGGTGTAACATCCGAAACACCGCCCACCCCAAAACTATGACCCAGCGAAGTGGAGAGAGAGGGTGTCTTTATGGGGGGTAAGTGATACAGCAAGGAACATGGGGTTTTAGCTTAATGAGTGAGCTGTTTCTAAGTGACTTTCCTGAAGCGAGTCACTCTTATCTTTTCCCTCTTAGGTTTACTTGTCCCATGTATTTTTCTACCAGTGCCGAGTTTATCATTTCAGAGCTTCCACTTTTGAATGAGTGATGTTGGAGAGAGGAAATGCATACAAAAGACTTAGGGCCCGATTACGATGGCGGACAGAAAAGCCATCCGTCCGCCATGCTCACGGTAAAAAAACGCCTGCATGTACTGTGGCATTGCCGCCGGTCAGATTACGATGCAATGCACGTAAAGTCCGACCGCGGCGGACGGAATACACAAAAGACCTCGGCGGGTGGGGAAAGCTGTTCAATGGACTAAAAAGGCCGCATCTTCCGGGGAATGACCGCACTGCTAATTATGATGAGATAGCGGAGCTGGCGTAACGATCATTGCTGTTCCGACCGCCGCGGTCGCGCTAAGGCAAAATGAATGGCGATCGGAACAAACTTCACTACAATGCTCAAAGTGTACCTGAACTCTCCGCAGCCCTCAATCACATCAGACATGCACCAATGATACAACACAAATGTATTTCTGAAATGAAAGCCATGGTCAGCATGGAAGATACACCTGGTGGCCATCACTCATGTGGACACACCCACATACCACAGTATAAAACCAACCCCTTCCTGGATCAGCATCCTTTGCAAAGCAGGCACTGAGACAGAGAGAGCTAGAGAGACAGGACATCATTTTGTCACACAGCACACAGCATAACATCACACCCACCCTACTCCACACACCACCACTTCTCATCCACACACCTGACACACCTGACACATCTCCATCACCAACTTGCACCCTGCACCTTTCATTCATTTGCACCATGCCCAATCAAAAAATGCCCAAATTCTCAGACACAGAGTTGAAAGTGCTGGTAGACGAGATAATTAGGGTAGAACCACATTTGTATGGGAACCTGGTCCAACAGACCCTACTTGTGCTCAAAAATCAGATGTGGACAAGGATCTACAACAAAGTCAATGCAGTAGGGACCACCCTACGCACACTGCATGACATCAAAAGGCGGTGGACCGACCTCAAGGCCCGGGTCAAGGCTCGGGCCTAGAGGAACCACGAGGTGGCCCAAAGAACTGGTGGCAGCCCTCCCATTCCACCACTAACCAATCAATGAATGGGAGGAAAAGGTGCTTGCCATACTGCATCCAGAGAGTCTCACAGGAATTGAGGGGGGAGTGGAGGCTGGTAAGTACAAACAAAATGATCACATCCCACTGTAATGTACTGTTGTGTACAATTAGTGAGCCTCAATTGCCAGACCAAAATAAACTCATGTAGAATGCACGCTTTCAATATGAATGTCTCACAAGGCTAGCATTTCCTTCCTCTGCTTCACCTCACAGGTAGGTAGTCAGCTCATGCACCCTGGCCTCCCTCCCAAACAGCATGGAGCACCCTCCCCACCCCAGAGCCATGTGGCAGCCATCACCGTTGACAGTGCTTCCTAACAGGTAGGTAGCCATCTTACTGGGGAGGGGGTTGTTGAGACCTGACAGCAAGACCACTACTCCCACAAGGCCCTCTGTACTCCCTCCCAAACAGCATGGAGCACCCTCCCCACCCCAGAGCCATGTGGCAGCCATCACTGTCGACAGTGCCTCCTAACAGGTAGGTAGCCATCTTACTGGGGAGGGGGTTGTTGAGACCTGACAGCAAGACCACTACTCCCACAAGGCCCTCTGTACTCCCTCCCAAACAGCATGGAGCACCCTCCCCACCCCAGAGCCATGTGGCAGCCATCACCGTCGACAGTGCCTCCTAACAGGTAGGTAGCCATCTTACTGGGGAGGGGGTTGTTGAGACCTGACAGCAAGACCACCACTCCCACAAGGCTCTCTGTAATCCCTCCCAAACAGCATGGAGCCATATGGAGCCATGTGGCAGCCATCACCCTCCTCTGCTTCACTTAACAGGTAGGTAGTCAGCTCATGCACCCTGGCCTCCCTCCCAAACAGCATGGAGCTATATGACCACCACATCCCGCACTTGTTAGCCAACTCTGTAAAGCTCAATATGTTGTAGCCAGTGCACACACAGCTAATCCCATTGAGAGGTCACATTAATCACAGTGTCATTGATGAAGTCACATGTAACTGCAAAGCAAAACCCAAGAACGCAATGGCCAAAATCCAATGTGCAAGTCCCATTGTCTCAAAGCATAAAGGCTCACAGCAACTCAACACATGCATGGAGACTCAGTCAAACATCACAAACCACAGGAGGTCAGTACAAAAAGCACAACAGAAATCATGAAGTTGCAGCATAGTAGACAGATACTCATAGAAAAGTCACAAATATCCTAGCATCAACTGAAGTGGATGAGCAACAAGTTGGTACACGAGGACATGTCCTTGTAAATACAATATCTGTACATATGAAATTGTTGCTTCAGCCATGTCTCATCGCTAACGAGCAATGTATGTACCTCTACATCATGTTCGACTGCTGATATACTGTTACGAATGCCGAGTAATGCCAATGTCAAAAGTCAGGTAATCTCAAATGAAATGTGCAAAACAAGATCATCAAAGTTGTGCTGTGTACTGAACATGCTGACAATCTAACCTCTGTTCAACATGTGACTCGCTAGCAACAGCAGGCGACCGTGACATGAATGAGCCAAGCCAGTCTCCCCCCCAGGAAGGTGAACCAGCGGATGCAGATTCCCTGTTTTTTTTGGATGAGGAGGACTGACCTGGCCCCTCCGGCATGGCCAGGCAAGCTCAGTCCCAGGACCTCACTGTCCCCCCCCACCACCAACACCACGACTCCCACAACAACTGCAACAACAACGCTGACCCCTGCAACAACGACCTGTGTGGCAGCCACCTATACCATCACCACCGCTGCCTCCAACACTGTCCCTGTGGCAGTTGTTGCCAATACCACCAGGCAGCCTGGGGACGCTGGGGACAGTGTGCGGCGGCGGCGACAAGCAACGCCACAGGTCCATGTCTGCATGGCGGGTGGGAGGCAAACTGGGGGACAGTCACAGGAGGACAATGAGACTGAGGCACTGGCCACCGTGGAAACTGTCCTTGGTGCATACCAGCAGAACCAGGGACTGATGGGCCAGGTCCTTGAAGAAATGTGTGAACTCCGCCTGCTGCAGAGGTCCATGGACACACGCTTGGGTCAAATTGCTGAGTACATGGGCCAACTTGTGGGTGTTCTGAGGGACATGCATGCAGCTCAAATAGATGCCCACAACCCCCGTGGCCAGCTGGATGCTAGTCACAACACCTCAGCAGCGGCCACAGGGAGGGGGGAGTCACAACCCAGCGAATCCTCAGGCACCTCTGAGCATGCAGCAGGTCACCCCCCTGCCAAACGGCAGACCCCGGGACGATCACGTGGCAAAGCACCATGCCGTACCAGTTCTAGTAGCCACTGTTGATGTCACCAGTGTCACTCCAAGCATTGACTTTGTTGTAGATCCAATCCCACATTGCCACAATGATGTGAGTGTTCTGTTGGACTGTGGAATTCCACCATTGTGGGTACTACCCTAAGTATCCCTGTACCAGCACTTTCAACTTTACCACTCACCTGTCACTCATGTCAAAATAAACACAATTCACACCCCTATGCCTTTGTGTCAGTAACATGTTTATCATAGTAAGTAGCATGATAACTTACATTGCAATGTATCACAAGATTTGAATGCGACAATCCATTGAGAGAGCGGAGGAACCTAGAACGACACAAGAAAATAGCAGTGAGTTGACATATGATGGCATGACAGCTAAAGCACACCACTAGGCAACACTGTTCAAGATGCATTCCAGATAACACTGGCCAACACCATCAACATGGACAGAAGGGGGATGGGTGGACACTACTTCACCTCCCAGCACAGTTCACCCCTTAGCATCCTGGTAAAAGCACTTCAGTTTAAATGCTTACTTGAATTTCCGTTGAAGTGTTTCACCAAGGTTGTTGCAGGTTAGTGCTGTGAATCTCTAGTCACATGTGTTCCTGGATATTATCCTTCATCAGTAGAGCTAAAAAATGAAATTCTGTGTTTGCTGAGAAAGCTGCCACAATCCTCTCAGGTCTCTGTACCTCTCCCTGACCAACTTTGGTAAAACACTTCAGCTACATTTCAAGTAAGCATTTGAACTGAACTGCATTTACCAGGATGCTAAGGGGTGAACTGTGCTGGGAGGTGAAGCAGTGTCCTCCCATCCCCCTACTACCATCAACATGGACATGACGTAAGTTGTAAAACTCATACAGCGCTTCACAATGTAACCCTTAGCAGTGTGCCAACAACAGCCAGCATCCAAACACATCCTGTTAAATGGCCGATGGGAACATTGTCACCTTCACTAAGTCAAGTACAGTTACACGGGGCTTGTAATGTATCATGCAAGATTTTTGCATGTTTTAAAAAAAGGAACACCAGTCCCTGCCAACATTCCCACGCTAAATCTCCTTTTTAACGGAAGTTATCTTATCCTGAATAACCACAACCGCTGCGGTTTACGGGCAGGCGTCCCGTATATAGTAACAGTTTCACAACGTGTAACTTGGTGTAGAAATGTTCTTTTTACTACCCCATATGGGATTGTAGATAGTTAGTTGTGGCCTCACATTCCCACTATAAAAGCAGACTTCAATGAGTTAAGCAGGCTCAAAGCGCTTTTGTTTCAACAAGAAGTCGCTCTCACATCAGCCCGTGAGACCTTCGAATTGCAGGTGGCTCGAACGTCCAGTGAGATTCAGTCACTGCTAAACACAACTCTCCCACTTCATTTTGCGGAACTGATACACCAAATATTAAAAGCATCTGATACTGAAGGCCTTGCACATATTTTATTAACTTGTGGGCTATGGCCTTGTTACTTCATTTCAGACTATTTTTGGAGTACTACCGGGTGTCATTCATTAAATTTTTCAAGTGCATTTGGCGGTTTACCATCACTCCTTTGGCTGTACTGCAGAGTGCTGGTTCTCCTGCTGCTCTTACGCAATGGCTGCCCATCCTGTGGTCCAGGCCAACCCCGGTCAGTTGCAACTGTACCGTGAACGAATGCAGCTTATTTTTGGATGTTTGCCATTAGCTGTGCTTCGCATCAGTTATAGGCTAACCATCCGCTATGCCTATTTCACCTGCGTGCAACCTTTGTTCTACTGTCGCCGATGCCCCTTTCAATGGGCCATGGATGTCTGCCTTTCCAACACATCTCTTGCTGATCTGGATTATGACCTGTGGGTGAGTCCTTTGTTGGCCCACAACCAGGACTGTTCCGGTGATAGCCGTTTATGGGATGCCTTACAACGTGGCAGATGGGCTGCCAGCTGCGCCTGTGCGTTTGCGCAATGTCTCCTGTACCATGCCTACATCGAACCACTTCCAGGTTGCCCTGAAATGCTCCTTTCGTCCACGGAGTGCGAGGAGCACATCTGTTCCTTCATACTACTGGATTGGATGGCGGTCCTTTTTGCTGAAGTTGATTCTGATCGTCTTTTGGAACTTCTTGCTTTCGAAGCTGCAAGTGCTTTCTTGGATTCGTAACTACTTACCAGCATGCGCAACTGTTTGGAACTAATTCAATATTGTTTTACCTTTTCTCGCCTCCTTCAGACATTTCCTTTGATTTATCTCAAACTTTGGCCCTGTCTGCATTCGCTTTGACTCTGCTTACCTTTGAGGTCTATTTCGCTTGGTACCACAGACCTGAGCAAGGGGAGGCTGTTAAATGGCAGTTGTGGACATTGTCACCTAGTATGAGCCCAGCTTCCATTATGCAGCTTTAGCGCACGTTAAAACATGGCTTTGTTGTTTTGCAAGTAGCTTCGTATATGTCTTTCACATGAGAAGTGTCCGCAGAGCTTGTTCTCTGCGCGGTCCTGGAGTACAGTCTGAATATCATGTCCAAGGTCGTAAAGCAATGTCCCTTGTTATTCTGTTCTAGTCAGGCCCTAGCACCCAGACTCTACAAACTTTCGCAGCTGCTAGAGCCCACGGGTGCCTTTTTGATATTATGGGGAGGCGGGCTAGGTGCCCCACACCTGGAGAGGGATTTTTCCAGAGAGAAGAGCGACACAGCACATGTGATGTACATTTCACCATCTATAGGCTGAGGAATGGGGTCTGCTGAAAAAGCCCAGAGATCTTGGGATACATAATAGGACTTCTTCTAGCAAGGGGAGGGGGGATAGGCTCGTAGGTCTTCCTCCTGAGTGCTTATTAATATGACATCTCCCTTCATGATATATGGACATGTTTCTATGCTGACTGTTTTTGTATTATGCATTATTCTGCTTGTTGTGGCACGTATACTGCATGTTAGGACACGTTAGTTGAAATAAACATTTAAAAACGTTTCTTGTCTTCAACTGATCTTATTGTGGACAAGTATAAGAGTGAGGGCGACAGGGTATGTCTTGTTACCGCGATTCCTGAGAGATCTGAGAGTGTTGTGTCCTGGGCTGTATAAGCGCTTGTTTCACGGTCAGTGAGTAGGAGAGCTAGTGAGGCACTATAGCTATTCGGTCCTGTGCTTATGGGTACTCAGGAGGTAGGATGACTCAGTCCCTGCCTGCCCAAGTCCTATAATCCTGCGCATAGTTATGTCTGTGGGCAGAATCCCTGCAACAGTCCTCCAAGTTTGGGAGACAACAGCAAAGCGCTCAGACACAGTCATAGTTGCTCAATGCTAATTTACACTCAATGGAAGTAGTTGGCGATGAGCTGTTCACGCAGGTCAAGACCTTCTTCCTCACCACTATCATCGTCACTGGGCATGTGTGGGTGTGCAGCGGGGGGCTCCTGCTGCTCATCATCATCCTGAATCAGGGGTATCTCTTTGCGCCAGGCCAGGTTGTGTAGCATGCAGCAGGCGACTATGATCTGACACACCTTCTGGGGTGAGTAGAGAAGTGCACCACCACTCTTGTCCAGACACCTGAATCTAGACTTTAGAAGTCCAAAAGTGCGCTCCACCACACGACGTGTCCTCCCATGGGCATCATTGAAGTGGACTTCCCCGGGCGTAGTTGGATTCCTCAGTGGGGTCAGCAACAACGGATGATTGGGATACCCTGAGTCACCTAGTTGTGAGAAACACAGACAAACAATGTAATGGTAAAATGTGAGGAGAGCAGCATGTCACACATACATCCCACTCATTGACACAGCCCACTCACCAACAAGCCAGGCACGCTCTGGGTGAAGATTTGCCATCAATTGTGGTATGCTGCTGTTCCACAGAATGTATGAGTCATGTGCCGAACCTGGATACTTTGCACACATGTGTGATATGATCTGATCTGCTTGGCATACCACTTGCACATTAATGGAGTGGTGATGTTTGCGGTTACGATAGATGTGTTCACGTGCCTGTGGTGGAACTAGGCCAATGTGGGTACCGTCAATGGCTCCCACAACATTTGGGATGCGTCCAAGATCATAAAAATCCCCCTTCACAGCTGCCAATTCATTTCTCCTTGGAAAGTGTATATAGCTGTCCTTGTAGGTCATCAATGCAGACAGGACATCACGCAACACCATGCTGAACATAGGCTGTGAAATCAAACCGGCGCTGGCCACGGTGTACTGGAAAGACCCAGTGGCAAAGTAATGCAGTGCAGCCATCACTTTTACTGTAGCAGACAATGCAGCCGGATAAGTCTTGTTGGGCTTCAAATGGGGCTCTAACTGAGCACATAGCTCTCGCAGTGTAAGGCGATCCAGACGGAATTTCTTTATGATTTCTATGTCCTCCATCTTCGCCAGGTCTGGGACAGGGCGATAGATAGGTGGTCTCCTCCTACGTACTCTGGCAGGGGACACATGCAAAAGTTGAGTAAAAGATGAGATGTGGGAAACAGCTTAACCAAAGACTCACACAACCACAACATTGACAGGACTCTTGAACACGTGAAATGCACAAGTGACATGCATACAGACCTTGATTTTCTTCACTCAATTGACATACTAACTACTACAACATCAAAATAAGTCAATGTGTATGACATATGGTACACTGCTATATCAAAGTGTGAGCAGCCCTGTGGGTAGATGGCACAGCACATGTGGTTAACAGCATCAATGCTGAGTTGCATGTATCTGCTGTCACTGCACGACCTCAAGCTTCAGTCCCACAATACACAACAACATTACGAAATGAGACCAGTGAGTGTCAGCTGGACAACAATGCATGAATATGCAGCACAGTGGACAGACAAATATGAACATTATAGAGTCAGTCCATCGTGACTGTGTGAGGATTTTGCGTGACAGACATTGCCATGTTCACCAAAATGATACACAATTATACATGGATTGTGTAAACATGCACACATGGCTGAAAATGACCGATGATGTCGGACAGAGCGATGTTTGGTTGTAACACATGTGCACTCCTCTGACGTGTGTGAAAACATATGCAGGCAATGGCAGCTAGGCACACTGTATGCCACAGCAGTACATGTGTTGAAAGTGCTAGAGCTTACAAGTATGTCTGATTTCAGTACAATGGACACCTCTAAATGTCAGCCAACATCACTGGCCCTTCATAAGACAACCCATGGCTGAGAAATCGACAGTCAAATAGCAAGGGATATTCAAACAGTGTTCACAGGTTGAATGTTTCAATACACAACATTAGTACAGTGTAAGAGGCCTTTGTTCTTTTTGACTCCTTAACTCATTTCATTCCATGCTTGACACAAGACATGACAATGAATGTTATTTCACTCTTCTTTTTTTGGACATACCATGTGTGTGAAGACTTAACTCAAAGGTCACACTCTATAATACCTTAACAGGGTGCACAAATCACTTTAGGCAAATGTGTTGGGATGAGTGATGCAATTAGCAAAGCGAGAATGGAATTGCAAAATGTGTTGACAGGCGGTGTAGCTGGCATCCACAGTGGTAACACGCATTGGCCCCAATTGAATGATGCAGGATTGCGGTCGCAGCTTCCTGACCTCCGCAGTGCGTCACCGCCTATGAGAAATAGCCATCAGCCAATGGGAACCGGCAGCGGCTTACATTTTTGAAACTCCCGGTAGGCGTTCTCCGTCACTGCGGGGCCCGGCATTGGCCCCAATTGAATGATGCAGGTTTGCGGTCGCAGCTTCCTAACCTCCGCGGTGCGTCACCGCCTATGAGTAATAGCCATCAGCCAATGGGAACCGCCAGCGGCTTACATTTTTTAAACTCGCGGTAGGCGTGCTCCGCCACTGCGGGGCCCGGCATTGCCCCAATTGAATGATGCGAACCAGGCTGGCCAATGGTATCAGCAGAGCAACACTGGAACGAGCCTAGGGCCCTATATATATGCCTGGGAAATGTCCACACATGTCACTTGCCTAGAGACACTGCTGCCTGCCATTCCTCACCACGAACTGCTGCTGTACCTCATCTCTGGAACCAGTCATGGCTCATACTGAGAACCTGAGGGCCCGTCCCTTCACCACAGAGGAGCTGGAGGTCCTGGTGGACGAGGTCCTGGGACACTACGGCTGGCTCTATGGTGCTCCAGAGGTACTGGTAAGTGAATGCTTAACTTACTTGGAATGCACAGAAGGCTCACAACATGTTACTCTACAGTGCTCTGTGCCTCATACTGCAAGCCAATATTGGTGCTTTCGGATTTTGTCGTCTGCATTTCCCATACATGACGTACTACTTGATGCACTTGAGTATGTGGGGAGGATGGCACACTCGTCAATGTTGCAGCTCCATAGGTGCAAAACATCATACATGTGAATCTCAGAAAGGATGATGTATACGTGTTGGAGTCTGTGTCGCCAAACGAGTTCAAGTGCATGGTGTTGAGCCTTGTTCCCCCTGAGCCCTGACTGCATGCAATGATGATTTTGCCAGAACATGGTTTATCAGTAGTACAGTTACAATGATGACTTCATGAAATCTCTTTTTGGACACACATTCCCTGTGCCATGTCTGCTATGAGTTCATTATGTGTACCTATGTACATTAGTGAGATGGTAAGTGTCGATTGGGCAGAGGTTAGTGATTATGGGGTGTGCTCATTCTACAGGGATACTATGGAGATGAGCCCAGTATGCACAATAGTACAGGGTCTGTTACTGTCTAGATTAGTGTGAAATTACCTCTCCGATCTGATAAATGTACATTGGACATGCCATCCTTCTTTTGGTGTCATTATGTGTAGACTCCCTCATGTGTATGCACTGTGTACTGACACACAATTCACCACTACAAAGTGTTACAAATGTCTCCTCTTGTCTCCCATACCTACAGCTCAAGGTCCATCAGCAGAAGGCAATATGGAGGGCCATCGCCCGGAAGGTGAGGGCCCTAGGGGTCTCTAACCGTTGACACAACCACTGCCACAACCAAGCCCAGCGCCGAAATGACGCTGGGCTTGGTTCCTCGGACTGGTCGGTTTGCGCGCCGGAGCATGACCCCACTATTGACCCGCATCCTGGCAGTGACACAGCCAGTGCTGGATGGACGCCTGAGGGCCCAGCAGCAGCAAGTTGGGGGTGAGTAAAGTACAAAGTGTGATGTTGCGCATGAAACACTGCACGAATCCCAGCCCAGAGCAAGGCAGTAACCTATGAGTTGTCTCTAGTGTGGTGTAATTGCCTCTCAGTTGACTCAGTGGTGAGTGCAGATATTCTGCGCCTGTACAACGTCTGGATTGTCATCCTGGCAGGTAACATCAGCATAAGTGTCAGTCTCTGTGGCATCAACTGGAAGTGAACATCAGTGAGCATCATGTCAGGGTGATTTTCGAGATGGATGTTGTGCATTTCCATGTAATTGATACATCTACAGATTGCTTACCAATGTTCAACACTAGTTGTGTTGCAGTACCTAAATTAGTGGATGTAAGGATGTCATGTCACTTACAATAGTTTCCTTTAACTTACTATGTGTGGGGTTCTATCACCTCAAACTTCCAGTGTGACACACACACAGTGAATTCAGATGTGTAGCTCTCTTAGCTGAAGGCATGTAGATGTGCCTACAGACAATAGGATGTGATGTTGAGATGCCAACACATGCCTAGCAAATTGGCAGTATGTACGCAACATGCAGCATGACTGTCCAATAAGCATGTTAACATGCATCAGCTGATCATAGAATTAATTTGACTTATACAGACAGTACATGGTGAGTCAAATGTGTGCCTTGAGTTCAAGCATTTCGGTTAGTATTGCCTAACATGTTTGTGATCCGGCCACTTCACTGAACAGTGTCTCTGTCTCCTACAGAATCTACCGAGGTCAGAGAAGGAGAGGGGCCCGAAACCGTTGGTGAAGCTACTGGCATCACTGCTCCCCAGGAGTACAGCGACACTGAGGGGACCAGCGCATCGGAGGGGGACAGGAGTGCCCTTGAGGAGTCCGCTCTAGAAACGCCTACCTCCACTTCCTCACACTCCAGCGGTGACTCCTCAGTGTTGTTCGGCAAAGGCGGATCGACCTCTGCTTCATCGTCTGCCACACCCCGTCCTGTGTCCACCCTCCCTGATGCTCCCCCAACTGGTATCTGGGCCCGCTGCCCTAAGAAGGGTAGGGTATCTTTCCCCCCAGGCACCGCTGCCCCAGCCCCTGTGTCCCCAGCTGCCCTCAGTGTGGAGGCCATTGACATCTTGCGGCAGGTGTCTGTGGGGCAGACTTTGCTCCTGAATGCCCTCCAGGCTCATGGCAACAAGTTGTCACAGGTTGTTGCGTTCATGGAGGGCATTCATTCTGACGTCGGTGGCCTGCACAGGACTGTCCAGTCTTTGGCCTCCACACTGACGGCAGCCATTCTGCAGTCACAGGCTCACAGTCCGGCTCCTGTCCCTTCCGCAACCACCCTGCCAGTGACCCTACCAGACCAGAGAACACACACACCAGAGCACTCAGGCACCAAGTCATCCCCACACATCACAGAACAACAACAGTCCAAGCGACAAAGACACGAGACATCATCCCCAAGGCACACAAGGAACACACATGCCAGCCCCACCACAAGCACATCACAGGACACAGAGAAGCCGAAACACAAAAAACATGAATCCACATTGCAGACCTCACATTCCTAGCCCTCCAAGAGCCCTCCAAGATCCAAAGTTGATCCTGAATTAGCACAGGAAGTTGCCCTTGCTGCAGTGGGCCTGTTGCCTGCCACAACTGCCCACCCCAGTTCAGAGGGCTGTTGTGCCCAAGACTTCTACTCCCACCCACCCACCCCCTAGGAAGCATGGACAGAGAAGCAGTGAGGTAGTGGTAGCTCCAAAACAGGGGAGGCAGGGTAAAAGACCAACCCCCCAAGCGTACAACCTGCTCCACTTTCTGGGAAGAAGGAAGCTGTTGTGGCCACCTCACCTATCCCTTGGCCCAAGACACTTGGGGGCTATTGTATCCCCAAGCAAGTGAGGCCCAGCCCTCCACATGCAACATCAGCCACTGAGCCTCCCCACTGCATTTCACCACCTCCCCGTGCGACGACTCCACCAGGTCCAGCCAGCCCTCAGGCTCCCACATCCAGGGATCCCTCTACCCCAACCAGGTCCAGTCCTCCGACTACCCCAGGCAGTCATCCCCACCCAGTTCAGGTTCTCCACAAATTTGAAGCAGAGTCCCCCTTCCCACCCCATTCCTTCCTGAGCGGTGCCTGAGCTGCCCATTTGCTGGCCCTATCCTGGTGATATTCCCATGGCGGTGGACTGTGTTTCAATCATCTGTGTGGAATTTCAAAGCACACATGTGCGGACTTGAGTTTGGACTGGCCGTTGCACTTAATGTTTTGCACTTTGAATGCTGATACTGAGTTTATGTAATAAAATACTATATTTATGTTCTGAGCGTTGTCACTGGCCTTACTAATGATGCTGTACAATATATGTGTATATGTTCATCGGTTCCATGCTCTGAATTCACACTTTCCCATTGCCATGTACTTAAGGTGATATTGCAGGTGTTACCAGATGTTCCGGCAACTAATGTCAACTTTTGACTCTGAGGATTGATGGGGCGAGCTGCTTGTCTGTGATGGTCCACTCTGGTCCTGTTCATTATGTTGGCAAGGCTCTACTTATTCACACATGTCGATTTATTTGATCTCCATCATGAGAATCTATTCCAATTTACATGATGACTTGAGAGGTGGACAGGGTACAACATATCTGTGCGATCTATCTTGATTTATACACACCAGTGTAGGTGTGTTGTCATCTTGGATAGGTATGGCTCCAGAGTCAAATGGATGGATGTACATGTGCTTACTGGAGTCATCAGACAGTGTGAGTGTACTGTCATTAGCAGAGGTGTTCATGTGTATGTGCCCTTAAGCATTGCACTTTCACACATGTATGATCCAGTTGATGAGTGCCTGTTTGTTTCCATGGTCAGACACCTTGTGTAGTGATGTGGACATGTTGGGGTTGTTGCCGGAGCAGTGTGCAGTGTGTCATTGTAACCTCGCAGTCATAGGGTACACCTACATCTTATCCACATCATTTGTGAATATGCAGAGTGTGTCACTGCAATGTCTGTGTTGTGAGTCTTGGGATCCGGCCTGGCTCTTGCTTACCTTTGTTCTCACTGTGCTGCATGTCTCTGGGATACAAACATGATATGTGAGTTTTCACATGCATTGCTGTCACTTTCCACTTTATATGCTCCAATATGTGTTGATCTGATTCATGGCAGTCACAGTCATACCATTGAGGCCTACACAATGTGAGATACTCCACTATGACTTTTTGCTCTGTACACTCCTCACCTGTACAATTCTCGTGTATACACCACTTCAGTCAACACATGTGCCACTGCATGCCATGCACATGTTTGACCCTCCCCACCACTCCATGGTGTGACACTGTACTGTGTGCAAATGATTTGTATCCAGAAGCATTATGGCCCTCAGCACTGTTTCAGTATGTGATATGTGCTATTTGAGCCTACTGGATTTCAGTCATGGTTGCTGAGGTACAGTACAAATGGATTTGCAGCACAATCCTCTTGTCTTGTTCCAGCATGGATGTTTGCCTGGGTTGTGTGGCAGTAGGTGATAGCAAAAGTTTGTAGCTGTTTGCTGCGACACTGCTACCCATCCTGGGCACGCATCTTCCTCACTTTGCAGTCTGCAGTGTATACACTCCCAGCCCCCAAGCAAGTCTGCCACCTTGAGCCCGATCGGAGCTGTGTGAGTGGTGCTTGTAGGTGGGGGAGAGGGGAGCAGCGTGCCAGGAGGAGTCAGCACAAGGCAGCCTTCGGGAGCCCTGAGGGTGTCACTCATGTAAATTGAGGGAGCCTCACACATTGCATTTCACAGGTTTCCCCAAACATCGAAGAGTCAGCCCTGCTAGCACGCTTGCTGGGAGTTGTTGTTGTACCGGGATTGCATGCGTGGAGATGTTTTGGACGTACCTCTGCTGTAGAGCGCGGTGGCATCTTATCTGCTGGTGATGCATCAGGTAGAGCAGCGGAAAGGCCTGTAGAGCAGGATCCATGGCGGCTCTGGTCGTATGCAGGTGTTCTGGTTTGACTTTTCCACTCCGTAGTTGTGCTTCCGCCATCCGCGATGAGGTGGTTTTACCGCCGCAGTGGGATTGGCTGTTTGATACATCGTAATCTGGTTGGTGGACGGGACGTGATTCCGCATGCAGTTCTTGCTCTATAGGCTCCGTCTGCCGCCCTTGCGTAAGGAAAAAACGTGCGGAGCCTGAAACACCGCGGCGGTCGGAAAATGGCCTATGTTTGCCCATTGTAATATGGCGGTCGCAATGACCGCATCAGGAGCGGGAAAATCGACGTTTTCCGCCACTGCGGATGCACTTCCGTCCGCCATCGTAATGACCCCCTTAGTTCTTTTTTTGTATCTACTCCATCACTTTATTTGTGTTTTCTCAATAAAAAAAAAGATTTAAACCAAAAACTATTTGCTCATAACTAAGTTGAAGTCTTAGCTAGAATACAAACAAGAGATCTTAAATCTTCCTTCTTCTTCAGGCACTTTGTTGATTTCTTGTCTCATTTATGATCTGCTTCAAAGAGCTTCGTTGGGTCTCTGTTCTCTTTGAATCTGGTCTAAAGTGCCTGAAAAGTGATTTAAAAGGTACAGCACCAGTCACGGCCGGCACCACTAGAGAGTGGTGGGGCAGGTAAATGGGTGGTGGGTGGGAACACATTAAATAAAGAAAATAAGAAATAAAGAAAAAACACTTACCTGCACGAACGTCCTCCGCGCTCCGATGCAGTCTTCATCACCTCGTCTTCTCCAGCATGGGACCCTCAACAACTCCCCTAACCAATCCTGGTGCTGCTGTCATGCTACATGAGAGCAGCGCCAGGATTGCAGGGAGCGGCCTCTCTCGCCGCTTCTGAGGACACTGGAGCCCTGCACTTGCTCCAACCCAGCTGTCTTAAGATAGATGTGGGTGAGAGCTTTCAAAAAGGCTGCCAAAGGGACATGGGCACTTTTTGAAAAGTGCCCAGGCAGCCCACTCTCCTCGCTGCTGCTACCACGCAGCACGCCCCGTCCCACCACTCAGTTCCGGATGGGGAGGATGAAAAATAAAATGGTAATAAATTAACTTTATTACCATTTTATTTTTCATCTCTGGGGCATTTTGGTTAGTGTGGCGGCGAATCCCCACTCAAACGGAGGAGCCACCCCTGTACAGCACCTTCCACCCACAATGATGAAGAGATTCCTTCCACCTTCTGCTAAAATATGGTTAAAAATAAGCTTCAAGGAGGAATTTATTTTAACCACATGAGCCACCTATATTGGGAATTGCCCTAGATAGAATTTATTTTCAGGTCCACGTTGCTTTAAAAGTATGGGTCTGATTTATAGTTTGGCGGACAGAGTGCTCCACCGCACACATGGCAGATTGCCTTGTTCACTAAACTGACTGTTGCCCTGATCTATTTAGACTCAGGGAACCTGCATTGTTTCCAATAATGTAGCCCCTTGCTGGTTCCACTGGTGGAAATCTCTGATTGATTGACATTGCATCAGTCAGAGCACCTCAGACTGTAGCCCTATTTAGGGCAGATGTTCTTATATATTTTTTCCTATTTAGGACTATCATAGAATCCCTCCATTGACGTTGCAGAATGGTGTGACAGTGGTTTTCACCGAGGTTACATCAAATTAAAATTTTCGCTTGCCCAGAACATTGCTTTTGTACATATATTTCATGGCACAACTAAGCCTGAATTAGAGGAGCTAGGCATCTACATAATTCATGCAAGCTGTTCTATTTCACTTTGCCAGTAGGTATCTGTTAGAACTGGGGGTCTCTAGTTGGCAGAGGTGGGTACCTTTGTCCAACTAGGGACCCTTGCTTCTAGTCAGGGTAAGGGGGTACACTCCTGAAATAACCCCTGCTCACCCCCTTGGTAGCTTGGCACGAGCAGACAGGCTTAGTTCAGAGGCAGTGTGTAAAGCATTTGTGAACACATACAGTAATCTAGTGACAACACTACAAATGGACACCACACAGGTTGTATTATAAAAATAAGTATCTTTTATATAGATTTACCACAAGACCATAAATGACATAAATAATCCACAATACTGTACTTTAAAGATGGTAGAATTAGCTTGAGTCTCTTAAAATAGCAATGCGACACTTTGAGTTCAATGTACCTGAGATGCGTAACGCATGGCTACGAAAAGTGTTGCAGGGAAGGTGATGCGGTAGTCCCTTACACGCAAGGACGGTGATGCGGTGAAGATCTGGTGCAAAAGAAACAAAGTGGCGTCTTCTTGAGGTTGCGACAACGAAGAGGTGATGCGTGCACGCCCGATGGCCGTGCGACGATTTCGATGAGTCTTTGGAGCCGCGACAGGCCCTGCGACACGCTTCCCTGGCGATGCGACGGCGTCTGATGCGAGGTCGACGATCTTCTCCTGGGATGCGGGGCACGCCTCGTGTTGCGATGCATCGGCGTCTGATGCGAGTTCGATGCTCTGCCCCAGGGATGCGACGGCGAGACTCTTCTCCGGTGCTGCGAGGCGCTTCGAAGGATGCGGCGCGCTTCTTCGGGGATGCGCCGGCATCTGATGCGACGTCGACACTCTTCACCGGCGATGCGATACTCAGCGGCTGCGGCGACACGCTTCTTCGTGTTGAGTCGCGCTTCCAGCTCCCAGAGACACGCAAGTGTGTCAGAAGGTCCAATTTCCCACCAAGGGAACACAGGGGGAGCTGGTGGGTGAAGTCTGTTGTCCCTGAGACTTCAGCAGGAGGCAAGCTCTAAAATCAAGCCCTTAGAGATCTTTCACAAGTTGATGAAAGTACACACAAAGTTCCCTTCTCCTTTCTTTGGCAGTCAGGCAACCACTGCAGGCAGATCCCTCTCAGCTTAGGGATAGTCTTCTCCTCAGTTTCTTCTTGGTTCCGCTCCTCAGCAAAGGTTTCTTCTTGTTTCCCCAAAAGTGATCTAATTTCCTAGGGGTCTGGGTCCCCTTTATACACCTTTTCTCTTTGTTCTCTGAAGGCAGAGAGGCCTTTGCCTAGTCCAAAACCAGTTCTGGTCAGTCCTGGAGCACTTTGTTTACAGGACTCCTTCTGTCCTTTCAGAATGTGGGGCAGAGTGCTCAGCCGCCCGGCAGGAGGTGGAGCCAGCATTGTGGAAGGCAGGCACAGCCCTATTCAGACCCAGGTGCAACTCCTCCCTCCACTCTGAATGCAGATCTCTCTATTCAGCCCTGTGCTGACTCACCCTGTCTCCTGTAGCCACCCCCAGCCCCTGTCACTCACAAACCAGACAAGGAATACACAACCTAGCAGAGGCAGGCTTGAAGTTTAGGCAAGAAAATACCCACTTTCTAAAAGTGGTATTTTCAAACACAGAATGTTAAAACCAACTTCACTAAAAGATGTATTTTATCATCCTGAGTTCAGGCATACTAAATTCGTGTTTCTACCATGTTCCCTGGGTCAGTTAGGATTATAAGGTGTAATAATCAAAACTGCCCATTCTGGCCTATGGGGAGCAGGTAGCCTTGCAATAGTGAAAAACGAAAATGGCTGTAATTCACTATTAGGACATGCCACACATATCAGAGCATGTCCTACCTTATACTTACAATGCACCCTGCCCTAGGGCCTACTTTAGAGGTGACCAACATGCAGTAAAGGGAAGGTTTAGGGCCTGGTAAGTGGGTGCACTCACCAAGTCGACATGGCAGCCCTAGGCTGCACACAGGCTCTGCAATGGCAGGCCTGAGACACACTTTACAAGCTGCTTCTGTGGGTGGCACAACCAGTGCTGCAAGCCCACCAGCGGCATTGGATTTACAAGCCCTGGGCACACTCAGTGCACTGTACTAGGGACTGACAAGTAAACCAATCATCCAATCATGGAGTCACTAATACATACATCAATTTACAATAGGGAGCACTTGCACTGTGGCACTGAATAGCAGTGGCACAGTGCCCAAAGCATCTAAACCAGCAAAAACAGATCAATAACATTGGAGGAATCATCAAAAATGGAAGGGAGACCCACGCCAAGGATGCCAGGTCTAACACGTGTCCCCTCCAGCTGAAATGTGGGGAGAGCTACCCTACCTCATGGGAGTTCTCTTCACTAAGGCGGAAAAATCTGGACAGACCATCAGCATTGGCGTGTTCTGTACCAGGGCGGTGTTCCACCGTGAAGTCCATCCCCTGTAGGGAAATGGACCACCTCAACAGCTTTGGATTCTCACCCCTCATCTGCATCAACCATCTGAGGGGCCTGTGGTCTGTCTGAACCCGGAAGTGAGTCCCAAACAGGTATGGTCTTAGCTTCTTCAGTGCCCAGACCACAGCAAATGCCTCACGCTCAATAGCACTCCACCTCTGTTCCCGTGGAAGTAACCTCCTGCTAAGGAAGGCTACAGGTTGGTCTAGGCCCTCCTCATTCATCTGTGACAAAACAGCCCCCACACCATGCTCTGAAGCGTCTGTCTGAACGATAAACTCTTTGGAGAAGTTGGGGGCCAGGAGCACGGGCGCTGTGCACATGGCTGTCTTCAAGGTGTCAAAAGCTTGTTGACAGGTGTCAGTCCAAATCACTCTCTTGGGCTGCTTCCTGGAAGTCAGCTCTGTCAAGGGTGCAACAATGCTGCCATACCCCTTGACAAATCTCCTGTAATACCCGGTGAGTCCTAGGAAGGCTCTCACCGCTGTCTGGGTCTTGGGGGCTCCCAAGCCAGAATGGTATCTATCTTGGGCTGTAGGGGCGCCACCTGGCCGCTCCCAACCTGGTGTCCCAAGTACACCACAGAACCCTGCCCGATCTGACACTTACTCGCCTTGATCGTGAGGCCTGCCCTCCGCAGCGCCATCAACACTTCCCAGAGGTGGCGCAGATGTTCTTCCCAACTGGCGCTGAACACTGCGATGTCATCCAGGTAGGCGGCACTGAACTCTTCCAGTCCAACCAACACCTGGTTGACCAACCTCTGAAAGGTGGCAGGGGCATTCTTCATCACAAAGGGCATCACCCGGAATTGGTAGTGCCCATCTGGTGTAGAGAATGCTGACCTTTCCTTTGCCCCATCAGTCAAGGCGATCTGCCAGTACCCAGACATTAAGTCAAACGTACTGAGGTACCGGGCAGCCCCTAACCGATCTATGAGCTCATCAGCTCTGGGGATGGGGTGTGCGTCAGTCCTGGTGACGGAATTGAGTCCTCGGTAGTCCACACAGAACCGGAGTTCGGGTGTGGCACCAGGCGCGGCAGCCTTTGGGACCAAGACCACTGGGCTGGCCCAAGGGCTGTGAGAGGACTCAATTACCCCCAATGCAAACATCTTGGAGACCTCCTCCTTGATGCAAGCTCTCACCCTGTCAGTCACCCTGTAAGCCTTGTGCTTGACAGGAAGACTGTCCCCAGTGTCCACATCATGGACGCACCAGTCAGTGACACTAGGAACCAGGGAGAACAGGTCAGGAAACTGCCCCAACAGTTGGCGACAGTCACCTTGCTGCTCAGGTGTCAGGGAGGTAGAGAGGTTCACACCCTCCACTGATCCATCTTGCTCTTGGGCTGACAGGAGGTCAGGAAGAGGCTCGGTCTCCTCCTCCATCCCAGCATCTGTAGCTAAGAGCATGCCCACTTGGGACCTCTCCAAGTGGGGCTTCAGGCGGTTGACGTGCAGGACGGGAAACAACCTTTACAACGCATGCATTACATCGCATGCCATTACATCGCAGATTTTACATCGTAAGTCGTTACAACGACTTGCGCTGGAGAGCGCTATAGGACAAGGAATAGTTTAATTTACTATCCAACACCTTCCCTACTGTACGTAGGCTGGAGTTGGAATAGTAAATTAAACTACTCCTAAGTCCAGCGCCCTCCAACGCAAGTCGTTGTAAAAACTGCGATGTAATGGCATGCGATGTGAATGCATGCGTTGTAACGTCATACATTCCGTGCAGGACCCGCAAGGGGTTCCTGGGAGACCGCATGTCCACCAAGTAGGTAACAGGACTCTTGCGCTCCACCACCTCAAAGGGTCCGGTCCACTTATCTTGGAGCGCGCAGGGCTCCACCGGGGCCATGACCCAAACTTTCTGACCAGGTTGAAGCTCAACCAGAGTGACATTCTGGTCGTACCACCGCTTCATTTCCTCCTGGCTGGCTTCCAGATTTGCCTCAGCAAGTTGCCTGAAACGCCTAGTTTGGTTCCTGAAGGCCAGCATGTAGCTATATACATCCTGGGGAGGTTTCCTGGGAGATTGCTCCCAGCCTTCCTTGACCAAACTCAGAGGTCCTCTCACTGGGTGACCATACAGAAGCTCAAAGGGGCTGAACCCTAGAGACTTCTGTGGCACCTCACGGTATGCAAAAAGAAGGCATGGCAAGAGGACGTCCCACTTACGCCTCATGGGTTCTTCCAGACCCATAATCATGCCCTTCAGGGTCCGGTTGAATCTCTCAACCAACCCATTTCCTTGGGGGTGGTAAGGAGTGGTGAACTTGTACGTTACACCGCACTCCTGCCACAGGGACTTCATATACTTGGATATGAAGTTAGTACCTCTGTCAGACACCACCTCTTGAGGGAACCCCACACGTGAGAAAATTCCCATCAGTGCCCGTCCCACCACGGGGGCCATCACTGTCCTCAGAGGGATGGCTTCAGGGTACCGGGTGGCATGGTCCACCAAGACCAGGATAAACCTGTTGCCCATGGCTGTCTTGGGGTCCAGTGGCCCCACAATGTCAATACCCACCCGTTCAAAGGGGGTGCTGACTACAGGGAATGGCTGGAGAGGAGCCTTCTGCTTCCTCCCACTCTTTCCACTTGCCTGGCAAGTCTGACAGGTCATGCAGTGAGTGGCGGCACTCCTGCGCATCTGGGGCCAAAAGAAATGGATGACAAGCCTTTCAAAGGTCTTGTCCTGCCCCAGATGTCCTGCTAAAGGCACATCATGAGCCAAACCCAGTAGGAAGGCTCTGAAGCGCTTGGGTACCACCAGCACACGGGCTGACCCAGGCTCAGCAACATTAGGCTCGCTATACAGGAGACCATTCTCCCAGTAGATCCAATGTGATCCAGACTGATCACCTGCTGCCTGGTCTGTGGCCTGTTGCCTCAGACCCACGAGAGAAGGGCACTTGTTCTGCTCCTCGCAGAATTCCTCCCTGGAGGGTCCTCCAT
The DNA here is from genome assembly GCA_963921515.1 of Calotriton arnoldi. Lineage (NCBI taxonomy): Eukaryota > Metazoa > Chordata > Amphibia > Caudata > Salamandridae > Calotriton > Calotriton arnoldi. Next base: position 836,961 of record CAWUFW010008182.1, read on the forward strand.
CTTGCTGCCAATGGGTCAGCTCAGGCAGGTCCCCCAGTTCAGCTACCTGTTTCCCTGTAGGCTCCAGGGCATCCCCCTCAGGGTCTGCCTCCTCCTGGACTGTGGGAACTTCGGGGGCCGGTTTCCTGCGCCCCCTGCCTCTTCTCTCTCCGGCAGGCACCTGGGCCTCCCTCTCAGGCTCCAGGTCCTCTTTAACACCTCTGGCTGCCATGGACCGGGTGGTCACACACGCCCAATCAGGCGAGCCCAACATCTCCAAATGAGCACTCCGCTCCACCTTAGCCCAAGGGGAGCTCTCCAAATCGTTCCCTAACAAACAGTCAACAGGCATGGCTGGCCTCACAGCTACTTGAAGAGTACCAGAGACTCCCCCACTCAAAGGGAACCTGAGCCCCTTGCAGTGGCTCTCTGTGTTGTCAGCGGCAACAACTGGATAGAATGCATCAGGGACCACCTGCTCTTTAGACACCAGGTGACACTTGACAGCTGTCACACTGGCTCCTGTGTCTCTCAGAGCCTCCACCCTATGGCCATTGATGGTCACCCACTGCCTGTATTTCTTAGTGTTCTCAGGCAGTTGGGTCCTAGGGACCATCTCAGAGTCTCCTAAAGAGACAAGGGACAATACTACGGGATCCCGCCCACCTTGGTCACCCATCTCCTCCCCCAGGGCTACACTAGCCAACTGCTGGGGGACTGCACTAGGGGGTGCTGGCTTTCCAAACAAAGGGCAATGGGGATCATTGGCCCTGTGGCCTAGGGCGCCACACCTGTAGCACACCAGGGGTCCCCTATGAACAGGTGGACCTGTGGGGGCCCGTGCTTTTTCTCAGGGGGAGGCTGGGAACCTTTCCCTTGGTTCCCTTGGGGTTTACTTTGGGGCTCTCTCTGGAACTCCCTCTGTTTACCCTTGTCCCCCCCACTCCTCTGCTGGGTACCCTGCCCACCCTTGGCGGAGTCTCCCACCTGACCCTTGTGGACCCGGGTGCTCACCCAGCGGTCCGCCTCCTCAGCAAGCTGCCTAGGGTTAGTCAGCCTACTGTCAATCAGGTGCTGGCGTAGCTCAGGAAAACAATTACTGGACAAGTGCTCCCATGCAATCAAATCAAAGAGCGCCTGAAAATCATTTGCTTTGCTACCCTTTACCCAACCATCCAAGGCTCTGCAAAAAAAGGTCACATATTCAACCCAGGTACTGTCTTCAATCTTCTTACAGTTCCTGAACCTCTGCCTATAGAGTTCAGGAGTCAACCCATACCTGGTCATCAATGCATTTTTCATGTGGCTGTAGGAATTATAGACTTCAGAGGGCAAGTCCAACAAGGTATCCCGCCCCTCACTAAGGAACCGACCCCACAACCCCGCTCCCCAATCCTTCTCAGGGACCCGGTGGGAAGTCATGGCTACCTCATAGGCCTTGAACCATTGCCCAATATCATCATTTTTAAAAACCTCCTTAACCACATCCTTAGGAATATACACCCTAGCCTCAACAGGCACTGACGGTGTGCTGCCACCAGAGGGAGTAATCTCTAACTTCTTGGCTCTAAACTCCATCTCCCTCAAACTTTTTTCATGCTCATGATCCATTCTTTTCTCTTCTAAGGCCAACTTTCTAGATTGCAATTCAAATTCCAACTGCCCCTTGAACTTGAGCTTGGTCAGCTCTATCTCATGCATCCTACTCTTTTCTCTGTCCTCCAGCTCTTCTGGGGACAGACCTCGGGCAGAAACACTGCTACCTATGGGGGAAGATGCTCTCCTCTCCCCTGGACCCACTGGCCCATCCAGCTGCTCATCTGCATTATCAGCCCCCTCCTCATTCTCAGGGGTTTTCCTTGCTTCAACCCAGGCCCTAAGCGCCTTTTGGAAATCATCCTTCTTGGAGATTCCGGTCATAGAAACTTTGAACCTCCTGCAGAAGTGCTTGAGCTGGTTAACGGTGTAGCATTCCAGTTTCTCCTCTTCCCAATCATTATCAACAGATACTACGGATGCTGCTGTATCCATGGTGATTAAACTTGGCAGTTTTTAGCAAAAATAGAAAGTCCCAGAAAAGAATATCTACCAAAAGTATGTGGTTGCGTTATGGTCTGCACTCACTAGGTAGTGTTCACCAATTACTGTACATGAGTCACAAATGCAAGTCCAGAATCCTCACCGCTGACCACCAATGTTAGAACTGGGGGTCTCTAGTTGGCAGAGGTAGGTACCTTTGTCCAAATAGGGACCCTTGCTTCTAGTCAGGGTAAGGGGGTACACTCCTGAAATAACCCCTGCTCGCCCCCTTGGTAGCTTGGCACGAGCAGACAGGCTTAGTTCAGAAGCAGTGTGTAAAGCATTTGTGAACACATACAGTAATCTAGTGACAACACTACAAATGGACACCACACAGGTTGTATTATAAAAATAAGTATCTTTTATCTAGATTTACCACAAGACCATAAATGACATAAATAATCCACAATACTGTACTTTAAAGATGGTAGAATTAGCTTGAGTCTCTTAAAATAGCAATGCGACACTTTGAGTTCAATGTACCTGAGATGCGTAACGCAGGGCAACGAAAAGTGTTGCAGGGAAGGTGATGCGGTAGTTCCTTACACGCAAGGACGGTGATGCGTTGAAGATCTGGTGCAAAAGAAACAAAGTGGCGTCTTCTTGAGGTTGCGACAATGAAGAGGTGATGCGTGCACGCCCGACGGCCGCGCGACGATTTCGATGAGTCTTTGGAGCCGCGACAGGCCCTGCGACACGCTTCCCTGGCGATGAGACGGCGTCTGATGTGAGGTCGACGATCTTCTCCTGGGATGCGAGGCGCGCCTCGTGTTGCGATGCGTCGGCGTCTGATGCGAGGTCGATGCTCTGCCCCGGGGATGCGACGGCGTCTGATGCGACGGCGACACTCTTCTCCGGTGCTGCGAGGCGCTTCGAAGGATGCGGCGCGCTTCTTCGGGGATGCGCCGGCGTCTGATGCGACGTCGACACTCTTCTCCGGCGATGCGATACTCAGCGGCTGCGGCGACACGCTTCTTCGTGTTGAGTCACGCTTCCAGCTCCCAGAGACACGCAAGTGTGTCAGAAGGTCCAATTTCCCAGCAAGGGAATACAGGGGGAGCTGGTGGGTGAAGTCTGTTGTCCCTGAGACTTCAGCAGGAGACAAGCTCTAAAATCAAGCCCTTGGAGATCCTTCACAAGTTGATGAAAGTACACACAAAGTTCCCTTCTCCTTTCTTTGGCAGTCAGGCAACCACTGCAGGCAGATCCCTCTCAGCTTAGGGATAGTCTTCTCCTCAGTTTCTTCTTGGTTCCGCTCCTCAGCACAGGTTTCTTCTTGTTTCCCAAAAGTGATCTAATTTCCTAGGGGTCTGGGTCCCCTTTTTATACACCTTTTCTCTTTGTTCTCTGAAGGCAGAGAGGCCTTTGCCTAGTCCAAAACCAGTTCTGGTCAGTCCTGGAGCACTTTGTTTACAGGACTCCTTCTGTCCTTTCAGAATGTGGGGCAGAGTGCTCAGCCACCCGGCAGGAGGTGGAGCCAGCATTGTGGAAGGCAGGCACAGCCCTATTCAGACCCAGGTGCAACTCCTCCCTCCACTCTGGATGCAGATCTCTCTATTCAGCCCTGTGCTGACTCACCCTGTCTCCTGTAGCCACCCCCAGCCCCTGTCACTCACAAACCAGACAAGGAATACACAACCTAGCAGAGGCAGGCTTGGAAGTTTAGGCAAGAAAATACCCACTTTCTAAAAGTGGTATTTTCAAACACAGAATGTTAAAACCAACTTCACTAAAAGATGTATTTTATCATCCTGAGTTCAGGCATACTAAATTCGTGTTTCTACCATGTTCCCTGGGTCAGTTAGGATTATAAGGTGTAATAATCAAAACTGCCCATTCTGGCCTATGGGGAGCAGGTAGCCTTGCAATAGTGAAAAACGAAAATGGCTGTAATTCACTATTAGGACATGCCACACACACCAAGGCATGTCCTACCTTATACTTACAATGCACCCTGCCCTAGGGCCTACTTTAGGGGTGACCAACATGCAGTAAAGGGAAGGTTTAGGGCCTGGTAAGTGGGTGCACTCACCAAGTCGACATGGCAGCCCTAGGCTGCACACAGGCTCTGCAATGGCAGGCCTGAGACACACTTTACAAGCTGCTTCTGTGGGTGGCACAACCAGTGCTGCAAGCCCACCAGCGGCATTGGATTTACAAGCCATGGGCACACTCAGTGCACTGTACTAGGGACTGACAAGTAAACCAATCATCCAATCAAGGAGTCACTAATACATACATCAATTTACAATAGGGTGCACTTGCACTGTGGCACTGAATAGCAGTGGCACAGTGCCCAAAGCATCTAAACCAGCAAAAACAGATCAATAACATTGGAGGCATCATCAAAAAATGGAAGGGAGACCCACGCCAAGGATGCCAGGTCTAACAGTATCTTACCAAGTGTTTTGAGGCTGCATTACCTTTATTTTCTTCAGTCCTTCAGACTAACCCTCATATATTTGTTCGGATATATATCCGATACTACTTTTCCCGTTTACATCCTGTCAATCAATAATCTCTTGATGACCATCTTGCCTAAGTGCAGCAGTGGCTTGTTTCAACTTCTCATATTTGGACTTTACCTTATTTGTGCTATTTAGTTACTTACTGAAATTTACCAAAAGGCTACATAGTATCACAGATCAGCACTAGCCAGTGTTTGGACCATTATCATGTGTTTGGACCGCTGGTAAACTATGACAGTGAGACTTTATCCTCACACTCTCCTCACTCGTCCATTGCTAGTCAGTGCTTCCCAGTTCACTCCATCTTGCTTCACTCTATTTTTTTTTTTTACTTATTCTTTTAGATTGAGAATCAGACAGCTGCAAAGTGCTAGTGGGCCTCTTGTATCTCTTTTTGGCTCTCCCACACACTTTCTTTTTTATTTGTACTTTATTGTTCTAAACTCCTAGCCAGCCTTGTCGTAACCTCAAACAAGTCAAAATGGCTGCCAATGCATCTCAGCACATGCAAACAGGGATTGGCTGAGCCGTTAGGTTGGTACACACCTTTAAAATGTGAAACCTGTTGGCTTTGGCAATGCAGATTGTATTTGTGGTGCTAGATTGATGTATTTTTTATTAAGAAACTTTTGAGGCAAACCTTAGTAGTTCCCACATTGTTATGATATGGCTGCACATAACCTGTCATCACAAACACTCGTCTCCATGAACAGAATGCCATCTTTCCATTTTAGAGCCAAAGTTAAACGGATAAAGTTAACAACTTATTTTAGAAACTTAGCTCAAATTTCAACGTCGCTGTACAGATTTAGAACCGTCTACCCACAGTCTGAAACTAATTTAATCCTGTTGCGTATAAACAAAACGAGGTGAATCACCTTGAATTCATATAACATATACAATTTACAGGATTAAAACCGTCAAATACGATTAAAAATGAAATATGCGTTCCTGTGCAAACCGACACTCTCTCGGATTGAATTGCAACAATTTGATTGTTATCCTGGTTTAATGACTATTCCGGCCACAAATCCCTATCTCTTGGACGCTTGCCTGGTAAAGAAACGAAAACATCAGAGTGCTGAGGCAAGCATTCTCTGACTATGCAGACACACCTGAAGCAGCTCTGATTTGCATACTGCTCAAGATCATTTAAAGATAGGTAGCTTCAAAATGTTTATAGCAGATATTATTTTCGGAAGTTAGGTGGCTGTTTCTGAGGGATTCACTTGTTCCCTGTTTTTAGAAATGTTTTTAATGGTCTTCTCCCTAATAGTATTTTAATGATAATGCATGCATTGAATGCACTTCGTATTTTTCTGTGAACGTCTTGGTGCACAGTACCTCATCACACTTGAGGCCAGGGTCCTTGCTGTATTATCTGTGTAAAGACACTCCTAAAAGTGCACTACTCATTTCCTATTTCTTTTAAGTGAGCAGCATAAAAAAATCTAATTAGCTCAACAATGTATATTGTTTCATAGGAGTGTGAAAATCAGGCGCGACCAATCAAAGAGGGCTTTAGGACAGTGCATCAACTGTTTTACGCTTCACTCCAAATGTGTGCTGTTATGCAGCCGTGCATCCATTACACAGCTTCAGACCCTTGTTGTGATGTGAAAAACACAAAGGGGCCTATTTATGAAAAGTCGCACCATGCAGCGCTGCACTACGTGACAGGGAAGTGGCAGGAATGCACCCTTTTTAAGGCAATGCGGTGCATTCCTGCCTTTTCCCCTGCTCTTGCGCCCTTTTGGCAGCCTGGCACCAATGCTTGCACCCTTGCACCATTGCATGCAAGTTTGTTTATATACAGGAAGGGGCACCTTCCTGCACAAAAACAATCCTGAGTGGCATATTCCTCTTTCAAAGAAAGAGGAAATAAAGAGGAGAAATTAAGTTATTTCTCCTCGATACGCCTCTCCTGGGAAGGCGTGTATTTATGGTGCATTCCCAGATCTATCAGCTCTGGTAAATCTGAGAAAGCATAAAAAACGATGGGAGTTGTGTGGGAACATCCATGCAACGCCTATGGAATGCCTTCTCAGAACAGAGTAAGGCAATGCAGCGATTTGTGCTGCGTTGCCTTTCTCCAGATTTCTGGAGACACTTAGGGCCACGCAAAGTGGCCTTGTGTGGCTTCATAAATCTTACTTAAGGTTTGCGTCATGCATGTACCAAGTTACCTGGTGCAAACGTGATGCAAACTGCTCATAATTAGGCTTCAAAGTGTGCCTATCTGATGGGCCAACAGTCCACAGTCAGACATGGATCGTTTGTTTTGCGTACAGAGCTGATCCACAGCACTCTTAGAGGTAGGGCCTATGGGTGTTTAATGCAGTTCTCCAGCAAAGCACTGCACATCAGGCTCCTAAACTAATGACAGACACTACATCACACTAGTAGCATGTTTACAGTGCAGGGCCCCAAATTCATCCCTTAGTGCCCCCCAACTCTGACAGCTTGAGGGGAGGGGGGCTGCCACTGACCCCGATGGGCTGGTGAACTGGGTCCTTGAAAAGCATTAGTTGTTTATGGGCCTATCTGTCTGTAGGTCTGCAGAGAAAAAGATAATAAAGAACACTATTAGGGAATACAATGACGCAGGTTGTTGGCCGTGGGCTTTTGTGTACAGTAAAAAAACAGAGAAAGAGAACAATGAGAATAATGGACAAATACAGAGACAGGGACATATAGGGAAAGCAAACGATCATGGGAGCGAAAGATAAGAGAAAAAGTAAGGATGAAAGAAAAGCAATGACTAGACAGAAGAAAGAACAAGAGGAAAAAATAATGGTAAAAGGAAGGAAGAAAGGAAACATGAGAGGAAAGAAGAAAAAGTGAAAGGTAGCCTGGAAGAGTCAATGGAAGTAAGGGTGAATTTTGAGATAATGAATGGAAGAAGATTGAAAGGGTGAAGGGAAGTCTTCTAAGGAGGGTGGGTTTGCTTGCTTAATGTGCTCAATGTCATTAGAAGTATGGTTCAAGTGGGAGGTATTTTAATTTTCTGACTACTCCTTTGGCTACATTATACCTCTTGCAGGTTATGCCACTGCTAGGACAAAAGCATCTAGTCAGAGTCATCTATTCTAGTCAGAGGTTCGACTCTTATTTAATACCACACATTTGGAATGGGTTTTAATCAAGTCATTCCTAGGGATAAATCGCCATCTAATTAATTTGGTCAAATTGAGTCGGGATCAGGATGGCACTAAACCTTCCCTTCATAAAAATATAGAAAAAGTCTGACATAAAATAAGTCATAAAAATATTTCAGAATATCTGCTCCTTCCGGTGTTTAAGGAAAACTCTTACATAGGTGGAAGGAACTTGTATGTTTTTCTATTCTCTGAAATGAGGAAGATGGATTTGTGATAGACAGGCCCAAACTTTTGAGCGGTCTTGAGAATATACCTATTCTACATTCCAGTTCTTCACAGAGCTTAAAGCCCTGAAGGTGGGCGGATATTTCTTTGAAGCCATGTGTTGGAAAGGTACAAGTTGAGACAGAAAGTCATCTAAGTGGCAACCTTTACTACCTCATTTCCTTGTCTACCTCCGTTTCCCCGCTACTTAGTCTCATTACCTCTCAGTCCTTATTCTGTCCAATCCCATTTCTCTTGCTCAACAAAACCGGAGGTTCCTCTCTAGCCAAAGAACTATAAAGATAAAAAGAGGAGAGTAGTAACCAGAGCCAGAGAGTGATGAAGAAAACTCATATTTCATCCACTGAATAGTGAAAATCCTCAGAGCAGTGCTTTGACTTTGTGTTTCAGCAAGGTTGCCAGTTGCAAAGGGGGATTTATTTGTGCCGGCAAATATCTGTAAATTACAGTTGCAGTTAAAGTACTATCAGGCACATGCATCAAGGTAGGATTTTGCGAGTCCTTAATTGCGATTATTAAGGAATCGCAATTAAGGACTCGCAAAAGCCTATGCATGTAGGAATCGCTATAAAAATAGCGATTCATACACATTCCTTATTTGCGAGTCGCAAATTGCGAGTCGCAAATCAGGAATGGCTTCCCATTCATTCCTATGGGCCTACAGGCCCAAAGGAATGAATGGGAAATTGCAAGCGCAATTTGCGAGTACCAATACGTACTCGCAAATTGCGCATGCAATTTCAAGGGTGCAAGGGTGTCAAAAGGACACCCTGTTGCACCCCTGAAATTGATCTGTGCACATATGTTGCGCACACACATGTCCCAAGGACATGTGTGTGTGTAACCTACAACTTTGAAAAATGCACTTTAGTGCATTTTTCAAAGTTTTCGCTATTTACCATGTGGTATGATTCCACGGTAAATAGCGGGCCCAAATAGCGAAATCGCTATTTTTAAAGGCATCTTGCATTGCATTTAAGGAATCGCAATTTGCGATTCCTTAAATGCAATCACAATTTAAGAAATCGCAAAAAATTGCGATTTCTCAAATTGCGAGTGGCAAGTTGTTTCATGCATCGCAAAAGCTAATTTTGCGATCGCAAAAGGCCGATTTTTGCGAATCGCACCGTTTGCGATCGCAAAAAGCTTTGATGCATGTGCCCCAACGTGTAAATGCCTTATTTTGCTTGTGCGCAGGAGTCCACTATACACCCACCAGTCCAAACATAATATGTCCTTCTTACAGGTAAAGGCTGATTAGTTACAATAATTCCACTTAAAATTTAGGCAAAATATAAATAATCTAAACCCAAGCACAAATACGAAATGGCTTCATGAATGCTTGTTCAAGCTTTCTCTTGTTACCAGTTGGCTACTAGACGCCAGCCAGCATGAATTTTCAGGTGTTTTTTGTGCCCCCGTATTTGAAAATTGTAAGTATAAATCAATATTGTCTGGCATCCCACTGTCTTAAATTAACAAAAGTGGGTAATAAAAATGCAAGTTCTTCCGAACAGGGGCCACTAAGTATACAAACATGTGTTGTCGAGGCCCCAACAATCCTTGAGATAACACTGTTGACACCTTGGGTTTGGGAAACTGAGAGTGAAATGTACATGACATTTCCTTAACCCAGTCTCAGGGGGATCAATTATCTCTCCAATTCACAATTCAGTAACATAAAAACCCTTTTGAGCATAATCAAATGATAGTTCACACTCTCAATATCCTGTTTTGTGACTCTGGGCACCTGAAACATATTTACACCTAAACATGACTGTTAGTGACATATCCAGGAGCCTGACAGAATCACATATGGGGATTGACCCTTGCACCCTCATAACAAACGGGTTTGTCTGTGTGCCATTTGGTTGGAATATTACTCAAATAATTCACTCATCCATATTTAAAGCAATGCCATTCGATTGTCCCTCTAATTCCTTTCCAACATACCAAGAAACAATTAGAATATTTCACCTGTCTTCAAGCTCAACTGGGCTAGATTTCAAGTTTCTCAGTTATTTAGTCATCTGTCAAGAATTTGATTTTCATACTGGACCTCTTTTGAACTTTTACTGAGTTATTCACATCCCACTTCTATTTCAATATGGTTGGGTGTGCCTCACCTATTAATGTTAGTGTTTGAGGACAACTTTGGGAGTTGTCAGAGGTGTTTGTTTTTAGTTAGTGATGATAGATTATTAGTATGGCCTTACCAAGGACATCTTTTTGGATATTTATCCCTCATAAGAACTTCATTAGAGGTGGGCTGATGAACAATTGATTATAGGCTTCTCTCTTTCATTGGCTTAGCCTTTACACACAATAATAAGTCCAGATGTAAATACCAGTGTATATCGAAGAGGCCATTGGATAGGGAGAAAAAGAACAAACTACTGTTGGAACCGTAAACAATGACTATGTGATAAATTGTGACCAGGTGGAGGGTGAAGGTGGGGAGAAGGAAAATAATATAGAGAGAAACAAAAAGCAAAATAAGAGGGGGAGCAAAGTACTTGTTCCTGAATGTGGATGGTTATGCCATTAACGTCTTCAAACCATGAGAGAATCAACAGGAGATCGATAGGGCAGCCTCTCAGTGAGAGCGGGTCGAGTGGGGGGGGGGACAACTCATTCATTTGGCATGTGTGGTGAAATAGAAGGCTGTGTAGTCGGTGTCAGCTCTTGCAATTTGTTAAGAGGGGCGTCCCAGGTGTCTGAGATGGAATGTTTATGGAGGCCTGTTGTTTTTTTCCTGTGTAGTAATGTGCTCTCGGATCGAGGCCACGCTAGCATGGAGAGTGTCCATGCAGAGGCAACTGCGGGGTTCGCTCCTTTCCATATGTGGGTAATGAGTCGTTTGGCCAGGAGGAGGGCCAAGTCAGCAAATGTCATAACTGCCCTGTATTTTTTAGTATGGTTGTGGAGCCCAAGAATACACACCACCCAGGTGTAGCGGAGGACGGCGCTCATGCAGGATGTTAAGTTAGTGGTGACCTCCCTCCAATATGTGGCCAATGCAGGGCAAGACCAGAGCATGTGCACCAACCCCACATGCAGTGTTAGGCCCCTAGGGCATGCAGCATCAGTGCGGTTAAAAAAGCGATTGATGTGGCTGGGGGTCAAATATGCCGAGTACAGAATATAGAATTGGATCAATTTAAAGCGGGCATTTTGAGATACTAGGGAAGGGTATGCCAAGGCAGTCTGACATTCGCTGCCAGTACACGCACTGCCAAGATCTGTGTCCCAATAATACTGCAATCGTGCTAGGGGAAGTGCATTCTGTGCGCGCAAGGCACTGGCAAGCCAGCGAATTTGATGTCTTTCTGTGCCTAGTGTGTGGAGGGATTGAATGGCCGGGTGTTTTGCGGGCTCTTGTCGCTTCTCACCCCAAGCTTGAGTCAGTGTGGTAATAAAAGAAGAACATAGTAGAAATTGATCCCTCGGTGTACAGGTCCACTATTGTGTATAAACCCGCCGTATGCCATGGCCCCAGTTCTCGAAGAGTAGTGGTGTCACGCCCCTATGGCATGCCAAGAAGGGGTAATGCCGGAGCATAAGGTGTAGTCGATCAGGTGATAAATAATGTTCTCCGAAAACACTGATACGCCACAAATAGAAGGGGAGCGTGTGGTGGCGCACCTTAGCAAATGGGTGAAAAAGGGCAAGAATGCGTTCCACATCGCATGGGGAAGAAGTGTTTTGGTGTCTGCTAGTTGCTGTTTAGCGAACCAGTGTGATACCCATTGCAGTTGTGATGCAGGTAGTAATGTTCTAGATTAGGGACATTGAGTCCACCACTGTCCGTAGAAAGATAACGTTTTTGCCTTGCTATTGTGTGGCATGTTTTGTGCCAGAGGAGGTCATCCAATGGGTGCTCCAGAGACTGAAAAAAGGGCATTGAATAAAAAGTGTAGGTTTGGCTTTGATTGTGTGACAGTCATCTGGCTCCTAGTTATCTGATATATAGTCCTTCAGTTACCTTCCAATTCTTTTTTCCCCCTACTGGAACTTCAATAGCAGTGTGATCCTCATAATGGATCTTAAGTTCTCTTGAACTCCTGTCCATGTTCCTTCTCAGTCATCCTATGCCCTTTTCATCTGTTCATGCCCTTTAATAGGAACTTCTTGTACTCTCTGCAATGAGAGTGGTTGTGGAACTGAATTTCTACTTTTTATGGCCTGCATTGCTTTTCAGGGTCAGAACTTTATTTGACTTGACCCAGTCCAAATCACGATTTAAATTTGTGTGAGTTATATTTTCCCTCTTAAACAGTTGTTATGTTTTTGATTATTTGACTAAATTCTCTCACCAGCATTATGACAAGATTTCTTCTATTGCTAGTTCCAGTTGATTAAATGGGCAATTCTTTTTGGTATTTCTTACAGGTGTTGCTTGCCTACTGCCTAAGTTCAAGAAATCGTCCTTGCATTATGTGGGTGCATTGAATCCAAGTCAAACTTAGAGGTCTTATTCATATCACTTACCAGGAGAGGAACGTCGCCCCCTGCTGAAAGCCAGCAGAGGCAAAGGACAAAAATAAAATGATAATAAAACATTTTTATTATCATTTTATTTTTTGTCCTGCAGGCTGCGACTTGCGAGCCGAGGGAGGGGCGTGGCCACCCACACTGACGCTGCAGCTGCAGCACCAGGGAGAAGGGGGGAGTGGTGGGCACTGGCAAGTGCGCATGATGGTTTGGCCGGCCCTCTGAGGATGGCCAAACCGTCATGCGCACTTAGCATTTCTCCACCTGAGCTGTGTTGTACAGCCGGGTAGAGAAACCAGCACAGGCTCCCACTCTATGTCGGCGCTCAGACCAATAGTATTCACAGCATGTGGGCTGCGCTGGGATTGGAAGCTGGGAGCATGCGCAGTGTGCAGCAGTTCCAATGGGACGCAAGGATGGGGAGCAAGGCAGTGGCCGTCGGAGCAAGGTAAGTGCAATGTTCTTTATTTATAATTATGTTTTTTTTGTTTGTGTTCCCCCTCCCCCTGCCCCACCACTTCGCAATATGAGTGGCCACTACTGTCACTTACTGCAGCAGGCGCAGTCCATTTGCCTCCCTAGCCACGCACAGAAGAATTGTATCCACTGTAGTTGCACTGTGCCTCATTGTAGGGCAATTTGTCTGTCTCGAGAAACTCCGGACATCACAGTCATTAAGGGACCCTTGTGTTATACTATAATTGCCAGCCGATACGGCACAATTTAAGTCTTCACTTTATAAATACTGTTAAGTTGATAGCATGGAAACAATTGACCAGGCTTCTTGCCCGTTTTTTAACACCTGGTACTCCAGACATGATTCATTTTGTGGGAGACTGCATCTTGATTCTTTGTGTTTGATAAACACTTCATTTTGCACAATGAAAGCCAGTGGTGCTGGAATGATTTTCAGAGTGGGGATGGTGGCCAGTTTTGTCACTCTGCCAAAGGTATCTGGCATTTGAGCAAATATGGTATCACCTAGGAAGTGTGAAAAGTACCAAACTCCTTCCACATGAGAGTGGTGACATTTGTGTGGAAAAATGGGCAATCTTATCATAGCACATTATATCCATGTAGGAAAATGCCTCTTTTTGCATGATCACTCCCATTTGTTTTGGACTGATGCTGCTGGTTTTTTGACTCTGTGAACTGGGGCTCTACTAATCAGACCCCAGTGCATGTGCTCTGACCCCTAAAACATGTTGATATTGGCTATACTCCTTATTGACTTATTTAATTTACCTTTAAGTCTCTAGTATATGGCGTTAAGTGTACCCCAGGCCTATATGTTAAATGTTACTAGTGGACTGCAGCAATTATTGTGCCACTCACTACAGAGACAGTGCAAACATGAATGCAGGTCTACAATGTGCCGCCCGGCTGTTGCAGCTTTAAATTGCATATTCAACCTGTAAAAATATCCCCTTTTGACTGGCCTGAACACTGCTTTTAAAATGTAATGACCATAGGGCACGGTGCATGGTATTTAAATGTAGGACACGTAAAACATTAATGTTAAGCATTTCCTTATAGTGCAATGCCTCAAAAGCTATTTTCACTCTAACAGTGTTAGCTGCTCCACAGGAAAGCATTCAGATATAATATAACATTTAATAATGTTATCTTCACCTAAGAAACAGCTACAGAGTTCATTCTTACACTTTCTAAAATACTTATTATAAGCCCAACTCACTGGTAAAGATGGTTTGGTTATAAATATTTTAGCAAAAGACTTTTACAAAGTCACCTTTGGCCAGCCTAAAGCTTTGAGAAATCCATTTGCTGGAGCTTCCCGCTGTCACCTAGGAGCTGAATAGCCATTAATGAGGTGTGAACTTGCTCCCAGAGTTGAAACAAATGCCTTGGATGTGGGGAGGTTTTCTGTTCCTCTGGCTGGAGGACCATCTGATCATCTGGGCTATGCCCAGGAACTTAATTAACATCAAAGAGGCCTTCCCTGTCACAGGCAAATGTTAACTGACACCTCAACAGGACCCTCTTTTGTACAACTAGACAGCAAGGCACCAATCCCAGTGGGAGAAGAGCTGTCCCCAGAACTGGTATAAAATGACCCCGAATGAGGGATTGGGGTTCATGCAGTGGTTAGAACCCCTACAAGACACCCTGGGAAAACCTAGTTTAGATCTGTTTACTTGGGAATATTTAGGTAGACAGAGGAAGCAACAAGAACAGCAGCCAGCCAGAAATGTTTGACCCTGAGTAACAATAAGACGCATATTTATCCTGACTTAAGTAGAGCCACAGAAATAAGGGAGAAGAAGCTTTAACTACTCCAGAGCCAATGCCAGGGGTATGGAGTCCTTACTGTTGCCGTCTATCAACCTGCAGGAGGCGATGACTGGTAATGTGTAATCCTCTATTCAGTACTCAAAGGGGGGACAAAGGGCTTTTAGACAGGTCCAGCATAAAGGCCCAAGGAAAGTCTTCAACAAAAGAGTTATGCTGTTCCTCTGAAATGAGAGTCAGATATAGGGAATATAAACCAACCTGACCAGAGTAGTTCAAAGTTGGGAATCCATTTTATTGGATTATAATGCCCTCACACACCCTGTCGGGTGTCATGCTTCATCATCGGGCTGCTCCTTGTCGGGTCGGCGGTGCAATACCCGACGGGCTCCCTATAGTAGGGACACTTTAACGGAGATCTTTTTCCAACAGCCGTTTGGTGAAGTGGGGGTGAGGGGCCTGGTGTGTGTAGATGAATGTGTATTTGTGTATTTGGAGTGAATGTAAAATAGGGTTGGGAGTACCTGCGACAACAACTTTAATCAAGGGTCTCCTACCCTAAGTAAAAACAAAAGATATAAGGCGCTAGGCTGAGGTAATGTCTCAGGTTGTGGCGCTCTTATAAGTGGTAGGTCAACATGTTTCTCGCCAAATGAATAGTCTGCGGGCGATTCGTCAGGACCAAACAAGGGGTATACTATTTACAACTAAAACTAAGATGGTGTTGTGGCTGCACACTCACATCAACCATGCGACTAAGTCGTCGGATACCTGGTAGTACTGGAACTACCTGCAGAGAGAGAATAAATCACATAGGTAAATGAGGTCATTTGTAGTGGGTGAATCCTCTCATATTCCCTGTGAGAAACTGACTCTCAAAATATCGTGGTGAGCATCGAACAGTTAAAAACAAGGTGCCACACGGTGAGTGCACATGGTGAACTAGCGTGAACTTCAGCCCTTGTGGCACACACAAACGTAGCAGAGAGCAGAAGGACTTACCCAGAACTGTGGACTAACCAGGCATCACAGTATCCGGTAGGTCATAAACACGAGGGGTTCCTCATGTACTGGGATAAACAAGGGAGGGGGGAGGGAAAACCAATGGAAAAGTAGCATTAAATGCATTTGGAGTCAGTAACCACATATTCAGTAGAGACCTCCCAATTCCATGCAATGTAAGGTCGATTTAACCTATAGTGTAAATGAATACTTCGTCAATCGCCACCCACAACCTGGATCAAATGTGGGTCGCGTTACCATGGAAGCGCTGCTTTACAGAGTCGTAGGGGATCAGGTATGTATGATGTTGGAGACAAAAAGTGTTAGCAATAGTTGACCACAAAAGGATTTTACTGTAGGTCAGGTAAGCGCTGCTTACAAGAATGGTGTGAAATCGAGTAAGCATGCTATGTGCAATATAGCATGCTGGCTTATTTTAGCAATAATAGAGTTGTCCTGCGTGGCTTGTGCTCAATATATGTGCATTACAACAACGGGCGTTTAGCAGTGGATCGAGTGGGTCGTTTAAAAACTGGCGCCAGCATACCATATGTGTCGACCACAACATCGTTGCACACAGCAATTTCGTCACGCAAAGCATGTGTATTCAATGCAGGGTATCGGGATTAGAGGCGGGTAGAGTAGGCCATAAATAACGCTAATATAACATCCCAGATATGTCTACACAACATTAGCCCACAATGGTCGAGGGGCCAATGAGTAATGGGTAGCAGGACTTCGCATCCTTCCGGGGTCGAAGGCACTCAACACGCATCCATTCGACTCACAGTACTCACTTTAGTGCTAGTAGCACGTAGTCTGTAGACCTACCCACTCCTACCGGGCCCGGGTGGTAGAGTGGTGTGAGTCTGCAACGTATTTAGACCCACCGAGCGCTTCCAGGAGGCGCGGTGTATGTGTTGGGAAGGTTAGTGCGTGTAGTGCTAACCCACCCGACGGCCATGTTGGAAGGAGGTCGTTCGGTTTGTCTCAGGTTTAGCGGCCATATTGGAAGGAGGTCGTTCGGTGCGTCTAAGATTTGGCGGCCATAATGGAGTGGTGTTTCGTGACTCCACTTGAAGTAACGGGAGTTTGGGTCAAAAGATGAGCTCCTAAGTGTATGTGACATGTTGCCCATAGAGTATAATCTCGGGAGGTTGTATTGGAGATCACAACTGGTGGTCCTCACAATAAGGCAGTAATGTTGGTCACAGCGTCAGGAGTCTGATTACGTGTGATTTCAGCGTTCATAATCAAGGACAACAGTGGATTCACTAAGTGGTACCTGTAAAGTACTGCCCCCTTGGTGTATTCTGTCAAGGGATGTGTAATACTGGAGGACAGGACATAGCAGTCTGGTTCGAATAACGTAGTGTATCCTCGTCTTAGTAAGTGATTAGTGAGTATTCACAATATCCCATAAATGAATAGAGGTATGGATATTTGCAGTGGTGAGTCAAACCCTCAGTGCACTCCAAGGTATATCGTCATTCAATCCTTGGGTGTGTGAGGATAAACGGTGTATCCATCTCTGTTCCTTCAGAAAGAGGGCATGTTTGGTGATCTTAGTGAATGTCTCTAGGATCACCATTTTAATGAGTCGGGTGAATGGTGTAGTTCTAGAAAGTGGGAGCACATTTTCGTATTGGTTCTCTGACAACGAATGTTACTCCGGTGTTCAGCAACGCGTGTCTTGATGGGGCGGGTGGTCATCCCTACGTATTGCAGATTACAGGGACAGGTGATCAAGTATATGCAGTTTGATGTATTGCAGTTGGTATGAGCCCGCAACTCCCAAATGAAACGGTTGGAAAAAGTAATCGATTTACATATTGAAGTGAAGGCGCATGCCATGCAAGACCCGCAGGGATAATGTACCTTAACCGGTGGTAAATCCCATAAGGTTCTTTGGACAGCCGGTGTCACTGTCTTGGGTCTGGTGTGAATTAACATGTCTTTCAAATTGCGCGAGCGCTTGAAAGCAAAGCATGGTAGGTCCAGTGTCATGGTACCAGTGTTGAGTATCCCCCAGTATTTCCTGATCACTTTGCTCAGTCTGTTGGATCCAGGTGTAAAAGTGGTGAGACAGGTGAGTGTGTCACTGGGGGTCTTTTCTCTCTGTTCTAGGAGCGCTTCGCGATTATTGTTCATAGCTCTCTTTCTGCTGAGGGCAATACTTCGTGGAGGATAATGCCGTGACGCCAGTTTTTTTGCCAGTATTTCAGATTCAATTCTGTAATCTTCAATTTTACTGCAATTTCTTCTCACTCTTAAAAATTGCCCAATGGGGAGATTTTCTTTTAAGGCACGGGGGTGATGACTACTGAAGAGCAGCAGACTGTTGCGATCTGTTGCTTTTCTGTACATAGTGGTCGTCAAACTACCCTGTTCAAGTTTGATCTGGAGTTCTAAGAATGGTATCTGGTTCTGGGAGATGGTGCTCGTAAATCTCAGATATGGGTTCAGTGTGTTCATCCAGACACAGAATTGTTCACAGGATGTCAAGTCACCTGACCAGAAGATAAGGATGTCGTCTATGAATCACTTCCATAGGCGTATGTTTGACCGATATGGATTTGAATCGTGGAAGATCAGCTCCCCCTCGAAAGCCGCCATATACAGGGAGGCTAAGCTTGGAGCGAAGGTACTCCCCATGGAAGTACCTTGCGTCTGGTGGTATAGCTGTCCTTTAAACTCAAAAAAGTTCTCGGTCAGGGCCAAAGTTGCGCACTAAAGAACAAAGCTGGGTGGTGTGGGGGAATCCCAAGGTGCCAAGCTTAGTACCTCCTCTATCACATCTAGGGTCGCTCTCTGTGGGATGTTTGTATAGAGCGCCTCAACATCTAGAGTGATGAGGAGATCAATGTCGCTCGTTGGCTGGAATTCCGAGACTAGGCGTAATACATCAGTGGTGTCCTGTATGTAGGATGGTATTTGCCTAACCAGTGGTTGCAAAAAACTGGTCATAAAATTGTGACAAGGGTTCAAGTATGGAGTCAATACCTGATACGATGGGGCGGCCAGGTACTGGTGTGACCCCCTTATGTATTTTGGGTAGTATATAAAAATAGGGGGTCCTGGGATCTTTTTTATGAGGAAATCAGCTTCCTTCTTGCTTATCCAGCCTTGGGTTTCGGCTGCAAAGACTAGCGCAGTTATAGTCGTAGTAAGATGTGTCACTGGACTACTGGTAATGGGGGTGTAATACCGCCGGTTGCTCAGTTGTCTCAAACACTCAGAGGCCGATTCCGATTCGGGCCGGAAAACGTACCGACCGACTCGGATCGTGAAATTATTCCGACCGACATGGACCGGTGCAGCCCGAACCGCGAAGTACGATGTAATGCATGCGATTTACGACCGACTCGCACGGAACCCAAGACGACCGACAGAACTGCACGGAAAACAGCCATCCGGCCGGAAAAAACGGCGAATCGAACCGACCGACACGCATCAGGAAGCAACCCGAACGAAACGTACCCCCGAACTCCGACCCGCACAGTACGATGCAATGCCTGGAAAACCCAAACGAGTCGCACGGAGCTCAAGCCGTACGACCGACACGCATATAAAACAGCGAGCCGAAGCAAGCCAATACACCGCGACCGACGCGTACGCCGCACATAAAACACAGCCAAAATACAGCGTGAACGAGCCGGAGAAGCCCGCACAAGACCAACTGCAGCGTCCTACTCGGTCAGAAGAACGTCTCCTACATGCACAAAAAGTACAAAGGAAAAAACACAAAAAAAAAGGGACAAACAAGCAATTGCAAAGCCAATAAATACTGGGGGGGGGCATGGAACAAAGACACACCCACAACTCAACCCATATAAAGGACACAAATCCCTACCATGATCCTTTGCAAACTCGAATTACCTGCCAGCACTCAACACCAACAGACAGCAACCACACACACACTCACAGCTCATCCATCACACAAGCCACACACCATCAGCACCACAACAAATAGCACCCTCACACACACCCAGCAAAACCCACACTCACACACCCTCACTTGCACACCAACACACACATCACTCACCACCACCACCCATCACCATGCCCCCAAAGAAGAATCAAAAGTTCACAGACAGTGAATTGGAAGTCCTGGTAGATGAGAGCCTCAGGGTAGAGCCACAGATGTTTGGTACACTGGTCCAACAGACCCCCATGTCGCAGAAAACCAAGATGTGTGCGAGGATCGTTGACAGGGTGAACACACAATCACCATGTCTGCGCACAAAGGAAGACATCCAGAACAGGTGGTATGACGTGCGCAGGAGGGTCAGGGACCTACTGAAGAAGGACTACGCCTTGAGCCAACACACCGGCAGTGGCCCTCCTGCCAAACCTGTATACCTCAGGCCCTGGGAGGAGAAGGTGCGGGCCATCCTACCACCAGTCAGCGTATATGGACTAGCAAACATCCCAGAGCCTGGTGAGTACACAACAAATGTACACAATATTGTGTGACAATACACACACATCACTGTCAAGGGGATAGTCAAACCATGCACCCTTAGCAAATACACACCAACCAAGACATAATCATCCTAAGATGTGTATGTCAGTCAGATAAACACAATACATGCCATCTCATAGTGATATGTAACTGTGTCATGACATGTACAAACCCAACAACAAATACAGCTAGGCAGTGGCACAAATCTAACCAACAAACACAGTCAGATATGTAGCCACCACTACAACACCACCTCACAGGGAAGCCCACTGAAAGGAAGGAATTCTGTGTATGCAGGTCAAGTTAGTGTAGCCAATAGCATCATGGGAGTTGTAGTCACAGATATTGCTCACCCTCACAATATGCACATCAACACCACCATGAACCATGCTCACATCACAGGGAGTGGAAAACAACTGACAAGATGGCTGACACTGGCTACTGCTGTGGGGAGCACAAGGCCCTGCTGGCAACTGTGCACCAACCAACAGCAGGACACCACTGACTGACATCCTGAAAGCAAACTTGCACTCCCTGCAATGGAAGCACGTTCCATGGTGGGAAATCGGGCTGGGAGGGAAGGAGGACTGACAGCACTGACCATAGTTACCATCAGCTCTTCTCACACACCCCCCTAACACAAACTCCACACAACTCATCTGGGAGAATGCATTGCCTCACACTCTAATTAAATATCCCACAAAGAACCACCACCCTGGGTTATGCTGTGTGAAGCACAGGGACACACATGGGACTTGTAGCCAAACTAACGCCAGGATAACACTGGCAGCCATCTTGTCAGCACAGGCACACTACCCCACAGGGAAGCAGAGTCAAAAGGAAGGAAGCATGGGCATGCTGGGAAGGGGGGTGGAGGCAATAGCATGATGGGAGTGGTAGTTACAGCTCAACATCCCCCAGCCACATGGCCCAGCAAATTCACACTGAAGCATGCACACCTCACAGGGAGTGGAAAGCCACTTCAAAGATGTATGACAATGCTGCTCTGATGTGGGGATCACAAGGCCATGCTGGGAACTGGGCCCCAACAAACAGCAGGACACCACTGTCAGCCATCTTGCCATTGCTGTCACACGCACACACACTGAAGTCCACTCAAAAGGAAGGAAGTATGGGCATGCTGGGAAGGGGGGTGTAGGCAATAGCATGATGGGAGTGGTAGTCACAGCTCAACATCCCCCAGCCACATGGCCCAGCAAGCTCACACTCAAGCATGCACACCTCACAGGGAGTGGAAAGCCACTTCAAAGATGTCTGACAATGCTGCTCTGATGTGGGGATCACAAGGCCATGCTGGGAACTGGGCCCCAACAAACAGCAGGACACCACTGTCAGCCATCTTGCCATTGCTGTCACACTCACACACACTGAAGTCCACTCAAAAGGAAGGAAGTATGGGCATGCTGGGAAGGGGGTGTAGGCAATAGCATGATGGGAGTGGTAGTCACAGCTCTACATCCCCCAGCCACATGGCCCAGCAAGCTCACACTCAAGCATGCACACCTCACAGGGAGTGGAAAGCCACTTCAAAGATGTCTGACAATGCTGCTCTGATGTGGGGATCACAAGGCCATGCTGGGAACTGGGCCCCAACAAACAGCAGGACACCACTGTCAGCCATCTTGCCATTGCTGTCACACTCACACACACTGAAGTCCACTCAAAAGGAAGGAAGTAAGGGCTTGCTGGGAAGGGGGGTGTAGGCAATAGCATGATGGGAGTGGTAGTCACAGCTCAACATCTCCCACCCACATGGCCCAGCAAGCTCACACTCAAGCATGCACACCTCACAGGGAGTGGAAAAGAACTGACAAGATGGCTGACAATGGGTACTGCTGTGGGGATCACAAGGCCATGCTGGGAACTGGGCACCAACAAACAACAGGACACCACCTACTGACATCCTGAGAGTCAACCTGAACCCACTGCAAGGGTGGCATGCTTCATGGTGGGAGAACTGGGCTGGGGGAGAAGGATGGCCGGATGTCCACCAAATACAACCAATGCTGGCCATGTACACACCTCAACATTCATATTGAAATGCTCAAAGTATGCAGGACAATGTGCTACACCAATATCAACCTCTTACTGTGACAACTCAGGACAATGCAATGTACAGGCCCGCATCCAGAGGTACAGTCACAACTGTCAGGTGTGTGAACCACTGATGCCTGCAGAAACATAACATACATTGTGTGTGTCTCCCAAAAACAGGTGATGATGGGGACACAGCAGCAGACGCTGAGGAGTCCCTGTCCCAGGCTCCGGGGGACACTCAGCTCACTGGTGTGGAACAGCCTCTGCCCTCCTCGGATGACGAAGAGCTACCTGGCACCTCCGCAGTGAGTCATCATGCAGCACCAGCAGGACCACCAGCTGCACCCCCTGCACCCACCCCTCCAACAACTGCCAACACACAGACCACCCCTGCCGACATGGACAGACCAAGAACCACCACCACCAACAGCACACGGACCCCGGCCCAATGTGGAGCAACGGACACCAACACCAGCGACAACCCCCAAGGGGGCCCAGGGTCACCTGTGCGTGCCACCGCAGGTCCTGCACGTGTCGCCAGGGGTGGTGGGAGGGAGTGGTAGACATAGGTCGCTGCTTGCAGAGGGCTCTGGACTGCATGATGACCCACAACTGGCACGCATAGCTGATGCGTACCAGACTAGCACCGGAGAGTTCAGCCAGGTAGTGGGGATCCTCAGGGACATTCAACAGCAGCAGGCTGCCCATCATGCCCGCTCGGACTCCCACATGTCCCGCATGGAGTCCAAGTGGGACACATTGCAAGAACTGACGGCGGTGCATAGGGACATATTACAATGCCTCCGCCAGATTTGCACCAACATGTCAACACCTCCCTGTGTGCCCAAAACATCTGGTGCTGCAACAACTGCAACTGCCACAGGGAGGGAGGATGACTCTGGCGGAGAGTCCCCTGCACCGCAGCATCCTGCACTTGAGGGTCCCCCCCCAAAGAAGAGGGGTCATCCGAGGAAGGACAACTGAGAGGCCGATGGCCATGCACAACCCCCAGGAAGCCAACACCTGTTCTGGAAAATCACCTTTGTGCGCAAACTCTTCACCCTGTCGAATGCAACACAACTCTCCCACATGACATGGGGAGCTCAAGTTGGACCAATGTATCAGATGACTGTGGACTTTACTCAGGACATTTCTGCTATCAGGACTTCCAAATCATCTAGGAATTTTGGATAACAATCACAATGTACAGCACCCACCATCCTGTGCACTATACTCACACATGTATGTCTATAAACTCACTAATACACCATACTTGCCTCTGTTGTGATTCCAACGTTGTTTCTGAAGTGGAGATGATGATCTGTGAAATGACACTGTGCATGCTAACTGCTACAGCAAGTACAACACCGGCATGTGAGTCATGGCGACGTGACACATATGAGGGAGACACACCACCAGGGCTACACAACATATACACACCAGGGAAATCTGACTCATCGCCTACACTGATGTTGCCAGGAAATACGGTGCAATGCACAGACCCAACACCTATTCACAGTCTGTGTTAACTAGCCCACTGGTGCAGTAAGCAAATGTCAGTCAGATATGTGACCACAGACAACGCATATCACAAAGTGAAGCACAGGTTTATTACTCATTTGCAACATGTTGTAACCACTACAGATGCAAGGTAGTCCCACCTGGCAGTGGGCACACAGTCAACAAGTGTAGAAGAAAGGAAGTCCATGGGTGTGGCGCACATCACCTGTAGGGAAACGACAGCTACCACCCTGGAAGTTGATTCACGGTGTCGGGGGATCACAGTTGACCAAACAACTCTGAAAGTACCCTGTGAAGGACAGAAATGACACACAGTCAAAAGCACTGAAGAACAGGACAGAACTGCAATACTCATGCCCAATACATGTCACAAGATACCCACCCAGAACCAAGTTAGCATGTCAACACTGTTGTGGAGTACAGACTACCTGTAAGGACACATCGCTGCACGCATACAGTCATGTAGCACATGGACACACTCAAACAGCACCAGAGCACCACCAACACATATCATGCAAACTCACATCATTGACATAACATACCTGGATACTCACATTCAGCTGAAGAAGTTGTTGATGAGCTGTGTGCGGACATCACCCTCATCATCATCATCATCACTGGCATCGTGGTCCAGGCCAGGATCCTCCACAGGTGGCGGATGTTGGTCACCGTCATCCAGGATGAGAGGCAACTCCTTCCGCACTGCCAGGTTGTGTAGCATGCAGCAGACGATGACAATCTTGCACACCTTTGCTGGGGCATATGGGAGGGCCCCTCCTGTCTTGTCTAGGCAGCGGAAGCGGCTCTTCAGGAGACCAAATGTCCGCTCAATCACTCTCCTGGTCCGACCATGTGCCTCATTGTAGCGCATCTGGGCTGGTGTCACAGGGTTCCTGAGGGCGTCAGCAACCACGGCATGTTGGGGTATCCGGAGTCACCTACATACAGACAATTGCACATTAGCTGAGTTGGAAAAGAGGGTGGAACACTACATTGCAGAACACACACAATGGTACAAAGTCAGTACCCACCGACAAGCCAGGCACGCTGGTTCCGCATCTGTGACATCATCCTCGGGATGCGACTACTCCTCATCACGTAGGCATCGTGTGCAGAACCGGGGAAACGGGCACAGACGTGTGAGATGCTCATATCTGCAAGACATACCACCAGTGCATTGACCGAATGGTAGTGTTTGCGGTTCCTGTATGCCTGCTCTTGGGCCTGTGGTGGTACCAAAGCCACATGTGTCCCATCAATGGAGCCAATGACATGCGGCATCCTCCCCAGGGCATAGAAGTCACTCTTCACGTCAGTGAGTTGTTGAAGTCTAGGGAAATAGATGTACTGGTTCAAGTATCTCAACATAGCCTCCAAAACATCACGGAGCACACAGCTGAACATGGTCTGTGACATCCCACCAGCAGACGCCACAGTGTGTTGAAAGGTACCGGTGGCAAAGAAGTGTAGGGCTGCCATCACCTTCACCTTGGGGGTCAGCGCTGTAGGGTATGTCCGGCCAGGTTGCAGATGTGGGGCCAACCGCACCGTCAATTCCTCAATCAGCGGCCTGGTGAAGCGGTACCGTCGGATGCAGTCCCGTTCGACCATGGTTGCAAGGTCAGGGAATGGTCTATGGACAGCTGGTGCC
This sequence comes from Calotriton arnoldi, assembly GCA_963921515.1. NCBI lineage: Eukaryota > Metazoa > Chordata > Amphibia > Caudata > Salamandridae > Calotriton > Calotriton arnoldi. The sequence continues at coordinate 862,314 of CAWUFW010008182.1, forward strand.
CTGCAGTGCATAGGTGAAGAAAGAAAGATTGTCAGTCACCCCACATATGTGGCATTGACCATACTCAATATCACATGATACATCATTATGAGACACAAGTACATGATGTGTGCAGTTCCGTAAGGACATGTATGGCACCTACATGGCCAACATCTAACATCACAGTTCAACAAGTGGCATCAACAAGTCCCAGGTTGTGCCATGGGATATCATTAGGCTGTGTCACAGTTCCCATCTACTGCTGTCACGTTACAAACACACACCACTGTGACATGTGAGGACAGATGTGCCCCAGGCATCACAGCTCATCGACAGGTAGATTCCCAGGGACCCTGTATTGCCACATGGACACTGGCATGACATGGTGCATCATGAATACACCACAGCAAAACAACCATGACCCCCACAGGTAGTGGTCCCTGTTGCCTCGTCAGGACAGACATGGACGTCTGTGACACACACACGCACAACATCAAAGTCCATGCACAAACAACGTGGATGTGGAGACTGTCTCCCATTGTGCACATGGAATCAGAGACATTGTAAACACAACATGCACACAGACTGTGGAGGGCCATCACTATTGTGGCAATGGGTCACCCTGGGACGTACATACCATCCCACATGGGACTCAGGGGGTATGTGACATGACATACACATCCACAACCGTGAAATGTGACCATGCCACATGCTCAGAAATGAACAGTTGCACATCACAGTGGTCATGTGCACGACACACCAAGGATTCTGTCCCCATGAACACGTGCACAGCCTGGGAGTGGCTGCCCCCAAGTGCCACCCACAAAACAACATGTTGACCCCCATACACGGAATAGGTAATGCAGCCTTACATGCCTTAGGATACAGTGTGGACAGGCTGTGGTGTTGTAGGTGTGCCCCTCACTCCCTGGGAAGTATATGTGGCTGGCATATGTTCACCTGTGACAGGCATGGTGACATATGCCAATGACTTGTACAGGGACGCGTTGTACAGCAATGGACCGATCGGTGCGCACCCATTGGCCATTGCATATGATGTGAGCAGGTACGCGTTGTACAGCAGTGGACCGATCGGTGCGCACGCATTGGCCATTGCATACAATGTGAGCGGGTACGCGTTGTCATCCGATGTACGCGTTGTACAGCAATGGACCGATCGGTGCGCACCCATTGGCCATTGCATATGATGTGAGCAGGTACGCATTGTACAGCAGTGGACCGATCGGTGCGCAAGCATTGGCCATTGCATATAATGTGAGCGGGTACGCGTTGTCATCCGATGTACGCGTTGTACAGCAATGGACCGATCGGTGCGCACGCATTGGCCATTGCATACAATGTGAGCGGGTACGCGTTGTCATCCGATGTACGCGTTGTACTGCAATGGACCGATCGGTGCGCACCCATTGGCCATTGCATATGATAGGAGCAGGTACGCGTTGTACAGCAATGGACCGATCGGTGTGCACGCATTGGCCATTGCATACAACGTGAGCGGGTACGCGTTGTCATCCGATGTACGCGTTGTACAGCAATGGACCGATCGGTGCGCACGCATTGGCCATTGCATACAATGTGAGCGGGTACGCGTTGTCATCCGATGTACGAGTTGTACAGCATTGGACCGATCGGTGGGCACCCATTGGCTATGGCCTGGCCTGGCAACGGACGCGTTTTCAAATCTTTAACGAGTCTGATGCTGTGAATTCAGTTGGTCACCCACAACAATGTTGCAAATTCATGGGTGTCATGAAGTTGAACTTTTGAAGGATGCTGTGGGCGTGTGTAAGTGGTGCAATTCCATGGATTGGCCAGATTCAGAAGATGCAAACGACTTGGACCTATCACTTTGGACACATGGGACAGTATCTGCCTCAGCAGCACACATATAATGCTGGCTGTTCCCCTGAGAGCTCACTTGCCTGCACTACATGCTCCAGGACGACATCTGCCACCACCACTGCTGCTGTATCTGCACCCTCTGGATCCTGCAATGGCACGTACTGTGGAGAGAGCCCCAGCCTTCAGCACTGAGGAGAACCAGGCCCTGCTGGACAGCCTCCTTCCACAGTACAGCAAGCTGTATGGGAAACCAGGGGAGCAGGTGAGTGTGCTGTCCACTGCCTTACTAAATGTGCATGTTGTCTGACTAGCAAGACTTACAGTGTGCACGCCACTGGCTAGCAGGCTCACTGAGTAGTTGTCACCCCCCATAGTGTGTAGTTACATGCACTGAACAGGTATAGTGCAGTGACAGTGCATTTAAACAAGGTTTTACTTCCCAGGCAATGATACCATGTAGTAACTGCGGACAAACTGTCCATAGCCATCGTTGCACTTCCTGTGTACATCATGTGCCCCTGTGATTGAGACATGTATATCCAACTGTGTAATGCACGGATATGTTGCATGTGTAATAATGGCCTTTTCACTTTGTCATCCTCACAGGTTGATGCCCACCAGAAGCAGCAGATATGGCTGACCATCGTCCGGGCAGTGAGATCCGTGGGGGTCTACAATCACCGGATCCGCACCTGCCAGAAGAGGTGGCAGGACCTTCGGGGCTGGACCCGGAGGATCGCACGGGTCCAGCTGAAGCTGTCGCCTCCTCGCAGGAGGGGCGGACACCGGACCCTGACCCCCACATGCTCAGGATCCTGGCGGTGGTCTTCCCTGATCTGGATGGGCAGCTGAAGGCCAGACAGCAGCAAGGAGGGGTGAGTCCATGACTGCATTGTGAACTTTGTCTGCCATGCTATGTGCCCTCCTCTGGCCTGGTTAAACTTCCACAGTACATCAGTCATGTGGTCCAGGACCCATGTCCCTCAATTGTGCACTGCCCACTCCTCATCTGATACCCAGGTCTGGCCCTTACAGTCAGGGAATTGTGTCACTTGGGTACTGTGTCCTTGCATTTTGCTTAGCTCAAGGTGGGGGACAGCATTTGTTCCCCTAACTCTGTGGTGGGCATCATGGGTGGGTCCATTGCTTACACAATGCCTGTGTTCTGACATGTAATCTGCGTGTTACTTTGATATGTGGTCCAATTGCTGAGCTGATCCACCACATGTGCCTGGGGTATCTGGCACACACCCATGCTGCGGGTGTGAACAATGTTTGGGCCCCAGGAGTGTGTATATTACGTGTGTCACACATACTTAGCCACCTGCCTACTGTCCAGGGCTCATCCCTCATTCACGTGGGGCAGGACAGTCATGCCTACTCCAGGCCATACAATACACTCTGTACTCCCACTCCCGTGTATCAGCTGACACGTTGTGCTCAGTGATATGTCCCCTCAGGTGTCTGCCTCTGTGTCAGTGTGCTGTGGCTTCGTTGTCAGGACTACTGGGGTGTTTCTCGGTTGGGGCTCAGCATGCCACCGGAGATTTGACCATAGGAGACGATACTTGTGTGACACATAGGTGTTTGATCACCTGACCGTGCAGACTGGGGTATGCGAATGTGAAGTTCAGGCAGCTGTTTCCCATTCACAGCAGATTGTGAGGTGCTCAGGTTCAGAGGGTTGTGTTACAGGTCTCCCATATGTCCAATTGGTATGACGTGGACAAATAAGGGTTCAGATGATGTGGTGTGTGGGGGATGTACATGTGCACTTGTTCAGCTCCAGGACTTGCATTCCCCATGACCTACGATTGTGACACAGTGCAGACTGTTGTTGTCTGGCTGCCCTGCCCATGTGACTGGAGACAGTGATGTATGACTTAGCAGGCATGCCTGTGCTATGGCATGAAACTTCCAATGAGTGATCCTGCAGGGGAGTGACATGTGCTACATGCACACCATTGTGGCAATGACTATCAGGACATGGGTGCATCATGGTGTCTGGTGCTGGTAAGCATCACATGCATTTCAAAATTCACTCTGGCCATCCCTTTATCCGTACACCTGTACTGACTCAGTGGCCCTTCACTGTGTTCTCTGCACTGTCCAACTACTGTGTAGGTGGTGCATGTGTCCACACTGGGGTATTGCCATCCAACAGACACCAGACAGATGGGTGCAAGGCCAGGAGGGATGTGAGTGCCATGGTTGACCATCAGACTGACAATTGGCTTCTCCTACTCTGTTTGGGCACTTTTGGCAATGTTCAACTAAGGATGCCAGGGCTTGCTCTGTAATGTGCTGTACTTACTGTGGTGTGTGCGTTCGGTGCAGGTGACTGATGTTTGTCTGTTTCCCTATTGTTTGCAGATACATCCACGGCCACAGGAGGGGACAGCTCCACGGACCAGGAGGAGCCGCAGAGCCAGACTGGGTCAGCAGCCGAGGAGTGGTCGGAGGGACCCAGTGGCACGGAGGGCGAGGGAGCCACACCGAGGAGTCCTCAGCAGCATCCACCTCAGCTGAGGACCACAGCAGCTCGGAGGATGACTCCCTTGTGGAGGCGGGTGTCAGCAGCCACCACACCCCAGCTAGTGTTGCTGTCCCCGCCACCACCACCACCACCACCGCCCTCCCATCGGCTCCCATTCCCGAGGTCCGTGGAGGCTCCCATGTTCGGGAGCGTGTCTCCTTCGTGCCAGGCACCGCACCCCCTGCCCCTGTGTCCCCTGCTGCCCTGAGTGAGGAGTCTGTGTACCTCCTTCGCCAGCTCCATGTAGGGCAGACAGCAATGCTGAGTGTCCTCCATGCCCACACCACTCTGTTGACTCAGCTGGTGTCGTTCATGGAGGGCATCTCATCGGGCAAGTCTGCCCTACAGAGGGGCAATAGGTCCATGGACTCCTCCCTGACGGCAGCAGTGTCCCTCCTCCGACAGTCCCTCACCCCTCCTACCTCTGCCCCATCCACACTCCCCAGCACCTTACCTGTCCCAAGCACACACACACCAGCACAGGCACACACCAGCACAGACACAAGCAGCACACAGACACACACGCCAAAATCCAGACACGCACGCACAGTCAGGGGACTGAAACCACACTCACAGGGGATGGGGCCCAGGCACACACACACACATCCACGAGCACTGCGCAGTCCTCAGATACCTCTCCCTCCAAGGCCCCTTCCCTTGCCTCACCTGCAACCCCACAGACACAGCGGGTCTTCCTCAGTGACCTCGGCCTCTTCCCCTCCAATCCAGCTGATACAGCTTTCAGGGGGAAGAGGAAGCCCACCCACACGGAGGGAGTGCCCCTCGCCCCCGGACACCCTCCCCCAGGCGCAGACCGACTGACGCCCCCATCCGCAAGTCCCCCCGGACCCGGAAGAGCAAGACCCCTCCGCCGCCCTGCAGCTCAAGCACCAAGTCTCCTTCCTCCATCCCTCAGGCCCCCACTCCACAGGTGCCCCCACCACACCCTGCCCCAGGTTCCCCCACCCACAGATACACCATCCCCAAAATGATCCGGCCTTCTCCCCCTGCCACTTGCTCTTCCGGCACCACACCCCCGCTGCGCATGTCTGTGCCACTGGTGTGGAGACGGTGTCCTCCCCTCTGTCCTGCCCACCTTACCTGAACCCCATTCTCCTCCCCTGGAGGTAGGCACTGCAGTGGAGTCCACTACCACCCCGTCTGACTTTGGCACTGCAGTGGGGAACCTGTCCACTCCATCTGCACGGCCCACTGCAGTCGTGCCGGCACCCACACTATCTGAGTCATGCCCCCCAGTTGTGCCGGCACACACCATGTCAGACACCTCCACTGCAGTTGTCAGTGGCTCTCCAGCACCCACCACCCCTTCCCTGCCTCCTTCTGGTGAGCCCTGATCCTGTCCCTGCGGTGCCTGGCCTGCCCCCGTATGCCCCTCCGAGGGGATTGTCCCTGGTGTGTAGCAGTGCAGGCATGCGTAGAGTGACATCTGGCACTGGCACCCTGTTTGGACTCTTATTATGGACTGGCCATTGGCCTTTGTTATATTTTTTCTTTCACTTCTATCACCCAAATGCTGAATAAAGCAACTTTCTGTTCTCTAGTTGTTTTGCTTCTGATGTACATGATGTTGATGATGCTAACCGTGCCCTTGCTGCAGTGATGGTGATTTTTGGTCTCATGAAAATGAAGTGTTACTGTGCAGGAACCCATGTGGTCCACGGGGAATGTGTCCTATCCTGTAGTGTATCCATGTCATCCTTTGCAGCATATGAGGGTGTCATGTTTTCAATATTTGGCAATGGGATTTCCTACTTACATTTGCAATATCACATCTGTGGCTTACACCCCTGCACATCTGTTGTGCTTGCCATTGTTCAATTAGTCTACTTCCCTGACCGTGTGGCCATCTCCACTGGACATGCAAGTTTGGGCATCAATGGGGAAGGACTCATCTGTGTTGTCAGTGCAACTTGCTATACATGTGTGTTGGATCTGTGCTGATGATTTCGTTGACACTCCCATGACCAGGCTGATATGACGGGAGCCTTCATTTAGTGCTTATTGTTGACTGTGTGACCAAGTGTTCTGCTGACATGATGGAGCCCTACTGAGGCAACATATGGCACAGCTTTCCTCACACAGGAGTGGAGTCCCCTCATGGCAGTGTGTAATCCTGTGACATTGCCTGAGCCCAAGGTGTGTGTTGTGTGAGCATGTCTGTGTGTGTTCACTTCCATTTTGCTGGGCGTGCTGGGATCCCTAGTGATGTTCCTGTTTGTGATGCTTGCTGAGTTGACCTATGTTCCCCCAAAGTCTTCGCCCTGGGTTCTCTGTGATGTGGGTGCATGGCACATTACTGGTCATCAGGGTGTCACCCATAGGTGTGTTTGCTGTCAGGGCTGAGTTTGTGGGCAAACGCAGATGGGACACAGTCAGGATTCCCCTTGGCACTTGTTGTTTAGACCTGTCATGTAATTTCCAGTTTGTGTTAGCTTTCAGTGATTGTGACACATTGTGTGTGTGACTGCTGGCACTCCTCAGGGTCAGGGCTGCAATGTTGGTAGTTGTCTATGTGTGTCCTTTGTGGGTGACCTTGGCTTCTTCATTGGTGTGGGACTGTGGCTGGGATCCCATTGGTTGGTGTGGTATTGCCGTCATGTCCATGTACAGCGTAGTGTGCAGTGTGTCAGACATTCAGGAGTCTTGTTGACTGGCCATGTGTGATGTGTTTCTGCACCTTAGTTCCCACCACCACCCATGGGATTGTCATGGGTGCATGTGCAATGTCACCAGTGCATGTGAGCTTCACTGCTGCACATTGTTGGAGGTCGAGGTGTGTGGTGTTGGGTGTGTGCAGATGAGAGTTGTTGTCCGGCTAGACCCCTGCCTCCATGTTGGCCTTGGCTTACTGGCCGTGCTGATTGATTTGTGCTTGTGTAGGTGTGATGGTAGTTTGTTGCTCAGGACACATGACTGTGGTTCACAGTGTGAACGACATCTAGCTTTGTCATCACAGTGGGATTGTCATGCAGCCCAGGGTCACCACATTGTGGGGACCCTGGGGGTAGTGCTGTGGTGTGTCTGTGTCTTGCTGTGTCAGTTGCTGTTCCTACATGCTTGTGTGACATGTGTGATTTGTGCTCCCTCTCATCTAACAATGCCTGATTGCCCACATAGGGGATTTGGATCCATGAGTTAATTTTGTGTGGCACTGTATGCGCATCTGTGTAATTGGTATTCAGGCCTCATCATGTGTTGTGTGGTTGCCTGGGGACACTGGCACCCCCCCTCACCTGTTGTGTTTGATGTGCAGTGTGGGGCTGCCTGTTTGTGGTTGTGCATCTGCACCACTGCATTGGCATATCTTTAGTGTGCCATTGGCTGTATGTTGTTTGGTGGGTTTGACCTGCTGTCCCTGGAACTCCTAGGTCATCAGTCAGCACGATGATCATGGTTTGTGTGTCCCATTGCTGCCATGGTATGGTATCTGTTAACCTCACATCTACAGTCTCCACAGGATGTCTACATTTGTGTGCCCATTGGAGCAGATATGTGTTCTGCATTAGGATGGTCACTTCTGTCATTGTGTTATTGATGAATGTTGACAGTGTCCTCCCCCATGGGTGATGTTTGTCTGCACATGGCCAAAGGTATGTCTTATTTGCACTGCACTGTTTGCCTCACCCAATATATGTTGCTATGGGACACAAACACTACTTTGCCACTGATGTGTTTGTTGTTCTGTGACCAGGATTCAGCCATGCTGTTTGGCAGTTGCAGCTTTTTCCATGGCCACACTTACTTTATAGTCACTGTGATGATGGGTGTTTGGACCCCATTGCCACAATGTTCAAGATGTGCTTCAGCTATGGACCCCACACTTACATTTTGGTCACTGTGATGATGGGGGTTTAGACCCCATTGCCACAATGTTCAAGATGTGCTTCAGCTATGGACCCCACACTTACATTTTGGTCACTGTGATGATGGGGGTTTCGACCCCATTGCCACAATGTTCAAGATGTGCTTCAGCTATGGAACCCACACTTACATTTTGGTCACTGTGATGATGGGGGTTTAGACCCCATTGCCACAATGTTCAAGATGTGCTTCAGCTATGGACTCCACACTTACATTTTGGTCACTGTGATGATGGGGGTTTAGACCCCATTGCCACAATGTTCAAGATGTGCTTCTGCTATGGACCCCACACTTACATTTTGGTCACTGTGATGATGGGGGTTTAGACCCCATTGCCACAATGTTCAAGATGTGCTTCAGCTATGGACCCCACACTTACATTTTGGTCACTGTGATGATGGGGGTTTAGACCCCATTGCCACAATGTTCAAGATGTGCTTCAGCTATGGACCCCACACTTACATTTTGGTCACTGTGATGATGGGGGTTTAGACCCCATTGCCACAATGTTCAAGATGTGCTTCAGCTATTGACCCCACACTTACATTTTGGTCACTGTGATGATGGGGGTTTAGACCCCATTGCCACAATGTTCAAGATGTGCTTCAGTTATGGACCCCACACTTACATTTTGGTCACTGTGATGATGGGGGTTTAGACCCCATTGCCACAATGTTCAAGATGTGCTTCAGCTATGGACCCCACACTTACATTTTGGTCACTGTGATGATGGGGGTTTAGACCCCATTGCCACAATGTTCAGAATGTGCCCCAGCTATGGACCCCACACTTACCTTTTGGTCACTGTGATGATGGGGGTTGGACCCCATTGCCACAGTGGTCAAGGTCTGTTTGCATTGTGGAGGCCACACACATTTATGTGTGACACATGTGATAGGGGGTCACATTGTATGTTCAAAGTCATGTTCAGTGTTGTAGGCATTTGACACAGTCTACACACGCTTGTCATGGTGTTGGGGGGATGTCTTTTTCTTGCATTCCTTAGGTTGCAGTGTGCTGGTTGCATCATGCATTGCCCATCCTATGAGTGGGGGTGGTGTTGGTGGTAGGCATCCAGCCCCCCCTGAGTAGGGGTGGTAGTAGTGACAGGCATCCAGCCCCCCATGGGTAGGGGTGGTAGTGGTGACAGGCATCCAGCCCCCCATGGGTAGGGGTGGTAGTAGTGACAGGCATCTACCCCCCCATGGGTAGGGGTGGTAGTAGTGACAGGCATCCAGCCCCCCATTAGTAGGGCTGGTAGTAGTGGTAGACATCTAGCACCCCCTGAGTAGGGGTGGTAGTAGTGGTAGGCATCCAGCCCCCATGGGTAGGGGTGGTAGGCATCCAGCCCCCCATGGGTAGGGGTGGTGGTAGTGGTAGGCATCCAGCCCCCCATTAGTAGGGGTGGTAGTAGTGGTAGACATCTAGCACCCCCTGAGTAGGGGTGGTAGTAGTGGTAGGCATCCAGCCCCCCATGGGTAGGGGTGGTGGTAGTGGTAGGCATCTAGCACCCCCTGGGTAGGGGTGGTAGTAGTGGTAGGCATCCAGCCCCCCATGGGTAGGGGTGGTGGTAGTGGTAGGCATCCAGCCCCCCATTAGTAGGGGTGGTAGTAGTGGTAGACATCTAGCACCCCCTGAGTAGGGGTGGTAGTAGTGGTAGGCATCCAGCCCCCCATGGGTAGGGGTGGTGGTAGTGGTAGGCATCTAGCACCCCCTGGGGAGGGGTGGTAGTAGTGGTAGGCATCCAGCCCCCCATGGGTAGGGGTGGTGGTAGTGGTAGGCATCCAGCCCCCCATTAGTAGGGGTGGTAGTAGTGGTAGACATCTAACACCCCCTAAGTAGGGGTGGTAGTAGTGGTAGGCATCCAGCCCCCCATGGGTAGGGGTGGTGGTAGTGGTAGGCATCCAGCCCCCCCTGAGTAGGGGTGGTAGTAGTGACATGCATCTAGCCCCCCATGGGTAGGGGTGGTAGTAGTGACAGGCATCCAGCCCCCCATGGGTAGGGGTGGTAGTAGTGGTAGGCATCCAGCCCCCCATTAGTAGGGGTGGTAGTAGTGGTAGACATCTAGCACCCCCTGAGTAGGGGTGGTAGTAGTGGTAGGCATCCAGCCCCCCATGGGTAGGGGTGGTAGGCATCCAGCCCCCCATGGGTAGGGGTGGTGGTAGCCATCCAGCACCCCATTAGTAGGGGTGGTAGTAGTGGTAGACATCTAGCACCCCCTGAGTAGGGGTGGTAGTAGTGGTAGGCATCCAGCCCCCCATGGGTAGGAGTGGTGGTAGTGGTAGGCATCTAGCACCCCCTGGGTAGGGGTGGTAGTAGTGGTAGGCATCCAGCCCCCCATGGGTAGGGGTGGTGGTAATGGTAGGCATCCAGCCCCCCATTAGTAGGGGTGGTAGTAGTGGTAGACATCTAGCACCCCCTGAGTAGGGGTGGTAGTAGTGACAGGCATCCAGCCCCCATTAGTAGGGGTGGTGGTAGTGGTAGGCATCCAGCCCCCTGAGTAGGGGTGGTAGTAGTGACAGGCATCCAGCCCCCATGGGTAGGGGTGGTGGTAGTGGTAGGCATCCAGCCCCCATTAGTAGGGGTGGTAGTAGTGGTAGACATCTAGCACCCCCTGAGTAGGGGTGGTAGTAGTGGTAGGCATCCAGCCCCCATGGGTAGGGGTGGTGGTAGTGGTAGGCATCCAGCCCCCCATGGGTAGGGGTGGTGGTAGTGGTAGGCATCCAGCCCCCATTAGTAGGGGTGGTAGTAGTGGTAGACATCTAGCACCCCCTAAGTAGGGGTGGTAGTAGTGGTAGGCATCCAGCCCCCATGGGTAGGGGTGGTGGTAGTGGTAGGCATCCAGCCCCCCTGAGTAGGGGTGGTAGTAGTGACATGCATCTAGCCCCCCATGGGTAGGGGTGGTAGTAGTGACAGGCATCCAGCCCCCCATGGGTAGGGGTGGTAGTAGTGGTAGGCATCCAGCCCCCCATTAGTAGGGGTGGTAGTAGTGGTAGACATCTAGCACCCCCTGAGTAGGGGTGGTAGTAGTGGTAGGCATCCAGCCCCCCATGGGTAGGGGTGGTAGGCATCCAGCCCCCCATGGGTAGGGGTGGTAGGCATCCAGCCCCCCATGGGTAGGGGTGGTGGTAGCCATCCAGCCCCCATTAGTAGGGGTGGTAGTAGTGGTAGACATCTAGCACCCCTGAGTAGGGGTGGTAGTAGTGGTAGGCATCCAGCCCCCATTAGTAGGGGTGGTAGTAGTGGTAGACATCTAGCACCCCTGAGTAGGGGTGGTAGTAGTGGTAGGCATCCAGCCCCCATGGGTAGGGGTGGTGGTAGTGGTAGGCATCCAGCCCCCCATGGGTAGGGGTGGTGGTAGTGGTAGGCATCCAGCCCCCCATTAGTAGGGGTGGTAGTAGTGGTAGACATCTAGCACCCCCTAAGTAGGGGTGGTAGTAGTGGTAGGCATCCAGCCCCCCATGGGTAGGGGTGGTGGTAGTGGTAGGCATCCAGCCCCCCCTGAGTAGGGGTGGTAGTAGTGACATGCATCTAGCCCCCATGGGTAGGGGTGGTAGTAGTGGTAGGCATCCAGCCCCCATTAGTAGGGGTGGTAGTAGTGGTAGACATCTAGCACCCCCTGAGTAGGGGTGGTAGTAGTGGTAGGCATCCAGCCCCCCATGGGTAGGGGTGGTAGGCATCCAGCCCCCATGGGTAGGGGTGGTGGTAGCCATCCAGCCCCCCATTAGTAGGGGTGGTAGTAGTGGTAGACATCTATCACCCCCTGAGTAGGGGTGGTAGTAGTGGTAGGCATCCAGCCCCCCATGGGTAGGAGTGGTGGTAGTGGTAGGCATCTAGCACCCCCTGGGTAGGGGTGGTAGTAGTGGTAGGCATCCAGCCCCCCATTCGTAGGGGTGGTGGTAGTGGTAGGCATCCAGCCCCCCATTAGTAGGGGTGGTGGTAGTGGTAGGCATCCAGCCCCCCTGAGTAGGGGTGGTAGTAGTGACAGGCATCCAGCCCCCCATGGGTAGGGGTGGTAGTAGTGGTAGGCATCCAGCCCCCCATGGGTAGGGGTGGTAGTAGTGGTAGGCATCTAGCACCCCCTGAGTAGGGGTGGTGGTAGTGGTAGGCATCCAGCCCCCCCTGAGTAGGGGTGGTAGTAGTGACAGGCATCCAGCCCCCCATGGGTAGGGGTGGTAGGCATCCAGCCCCCCATGGGTAGGGGTGGTGGTAGTGGTAGACATCTAGCACCCCCTGAGTAGGGGTGGTAGTAGTGGTAGGCATCCAGCCCCCCATGGGTAGGGGTAGTGGTAGTGACAGGCATCCAGCCCCCCATGGGTAGGGATGGTGGTAGTGGTAGGCATCCAGCCCCCATTAGTAGGGGTGGTAGTAGTGGTAGACATCTAGCACCCCCTGAGTAGGGGTGGTAGTAGTGGTAGGCATCCAGCCCCCATGGGTAGGGGTGGTGGTAGTGGTGAGGCATCCAGCCCCCCTGAGTAGGGGTGGTAGTAGTGACAGGCATCCAGCCCCCCATTAGTAGGGGTGGTAGTAGTGGTAGACATTCAGCCCCCCATGGGTAGGGGTGGTGGTAGTGGTAGACATCTAGCACCCCCTGAGTAGGGGTGGTAGTTGTGGTAGGCATCCAGCCCACCATGGGTAGGGGTGGTGGTAGTGACAGGCATCCAGCCCCCCATGGGTAGGGGTGGTAGTAGTGGTAGGCATCCAGCCCCCCATTAGTAGGGGTGGTAGTAGTGGTAGACATCTAGCACCCCCTGAGTAGGGGTGGTAGTAGTGGTAGGCATCAAGCCCCCCATGGGTAGGGGTGGTGGTAGTGGTAGGCATCTAGCACCCCCTGAGTAGGGGTGGTGGTAGTGGTAGGCATCCAGCCCCCCCTGAGTAGGGGTGGTAGTAGTGTCAGGCATCCAGCCCCCCATGGGTAGGGGTGGTAGTAGTGGTAGGCGTATTGAGTATGCCCCAGTGCTTCCTAATTACTTTGTTAAGTGTGTTAGAAGCAGGTGTGAACGTGGTCACACAAGTGAGTATATCATTAGGGATCTTTTCTCTCTGTTCCAGAAGTGCCTCGCGATTATTATTCCTAGCCCTCGTTCTGCTGAGGGCTATACTTCGTGGGGGATATCTCCGTGCCGCCAGGTTTTTTGCCAGTATTTCTGACTCAGTACTGTAGTCTTCAGTGTTGGTACAATTTCTTCTCACCCTTAAAAATTGCCCAAAGGGGAGGTTCTCTTTTAGGGCACGAGGGTGATGACTGCTGAAGAGTAACAGACTGTTACGATCTGTTGTTTTTCTGTACATCGTGGTCTTTAAACTCCCTTGTTCAAGTTTGATCGTGAGATCCCAGGAAAGGTATCTGGTTCTGTGAAACAGTGCTAGTGAGATCTTAGGTGTGGATTAAGTGTATTAATCCACACACAAAATTCTTCGCACGATGTTAGGTCCCCAGACCAGAAGACAAGAATGTCATCTATGAATCTCTTCCATAGGCGTATGTTCAGACGGTAGGGGTTAGAATCATTAAGAATGTGCTGGCCCTCAAAAGCCGCCATGTACAGACAGGCTATCACTAGGAGCGAAGGTACTCCCCATGGAAGTACCTTTGCGTTTGGTGATATAACTGTCCTTTGAACTCGAAAAAGTTTCTCGGTAAGGGCCAAGGTAGCACATTCAAGGATGAAACTAGGTGGTGTGGGGGAATCCCAAGGTGCCAAGCTCAATGTCTCCTCTATCACATCTGGAGTTGCTCTTTGTGGGATGTTGGTGTAGAGCGCTTCAACATCTAGAGTGATGAGGAAATCAATATTGCTCCTGGGCTGGAATTCTGATAGTAAGCGCAGCACGTCAGTAGTGTCCTGTATGTAGGACGGTATCTGCCTGATCAATGGTTGCAAGAAGTGATCACAGAATTGTGACAAAGGTTCAAGTATAGAGTCTATGCCCGATACAATGGGGCAGCCTGGTACGGGTGTAACCCCCTTATGTATTTTGGGTAAATTATAGAAATAAGGGGTCCTGGGGTCTTTTTTCGTAAGAAATCAGCTTCCTTCTTGCTTATCCAGCCTTGAGTTTCGGCTTCAAAAACAAGTGCAGTTATGGTTGTAGTTAATCGTGTCACTGGACTACTGGTGATGGGGGTGTAATATTGTTGATTACTCAATTGTCTTAAACATTCGGTGTACGCAATCAGTAGTAGCCATGATTACTGTGGCCCCACCTTTGTCAGCTTGTTTGATAGTGATAGAAGGATCATTTGCCAGGGAAGTGACAGCCGCCAACTCTTCACTGGTGATGTTACAGGGCTGTCTCGAGCAAGACTCCCTCAGTAAGTCCTTGAGGACAGCTTATTCAAAAGTAATGACCTCGTTGGGTACTATACTGGCGTTGGGAGTAAATGTGGAGGGGTTATTTAGACCAGAGTAACTAACTTCTTGGGAGGACGTCCCGTCAAAGAAGGCTCTCAGGCGTACTTTACAAAAGAATTGCTGTAATTCACAATGTTGTTTGAATTTGTCTACCCTAGGGGTGGGAACAAACCCCAATCTTTTTTGTAGGACTCTGTGTTCTATCTCCGTCAAAGATTTGGGAGATAGGTTTACGATCAGATTCTCTTCTTGGTGATGCTCCGAGTTTCCACTACACGTTGTTGTGGTTCTTCCCATTGTACCCTCTTGTCTTCTTGATTGCCTCTTCTTCGCCCGCGCCCTTTGCCCCAACCTCTGCCTAAAAAAGGTTGGCTCATGCCTGGGGGGCCAAAGGGTTGTGGGCCCTGGGGGAACATGGGGTATTGCCAATATGCTGGTCCCTGGTAATGGGGCACAGGGAACCCTTGAAAACCTTGTCGACCACCTCTCCTGGGGTGGTTGTTATTCCAGTTCTCTGTGCTGGAATCACTATTGCTGGATGAGCCCCTCCTGGTGGAATTAGAGCTTGTGTCTGAGATGCTGTTGGTATCAGGGGGGACAAAATCCTGTTTCAGGTATGGGTAGACTTTCTCCTTGTCAAATCTACGGATATCTTTCTGTAGTTTCACTACTTTTTGTTTCATAAGGTATTCCTTATGTTCCGCAATTTCATTATTAAGTTCTGTGAGCTTTGATTTGAAGCTAGTCTGTGGGGTGGCGCTTTTCAAAGCGCTTTCTGCTATCTGGATCCTTGCTAATAGATCGTCAGCTAGTCTTTTGGCTGTATTGATTATCAATATAAGTAGGTCCCGCGTACATTTCCATGAGATTTGGGACCATTCTATCTTGAATGTGCTGTCCTCAAGGAAAATCCGGGGGAAATTTTTGATGAGTAGCCCATTGGGTGCTATATTGGCCCTCAGATATTCGGTCATGAGGGCCCCATGTAAGGTAATCCTGACCCATTCTCTTTTCATAGATGTAAGGGACTGCCAGTCCTCCGACTGGCTCCCTGTTGCTGCACCTCCTTCTGCTCCCAGAATAGATGGTGCCCTCAGTATCTCTGCTGCTATATCATCTCCAAAGCTCAGACCTTGTCCCTCCATAATGTAGAGGTCAAGCGTGCTGGAGGAGTAGTTGGAAGTATAGTTGCTCAAAAACACTGACTCAAAGTATAGCCGTGTAAAGATGGTCTGAGTTGGGGGACAACGAAAGTTTCACCCACCAGACAAGGTCCCACGGGGGTCGCCCGTGCCAGAATCAAGTACTCAAAGTGGGGACAAAGGTATTTTAGACAGGTCCAGCATAAAGTGCCCGACAGGAAAGTCTTCAACAAACGAGTTATGCTGTTCCTCTCATGAGAGAATGAGAGTCAGATATAGGGAATATAAACCAACCTGACCAGAGTAGTTCAAAGTTGGGAATCCATTTTATTGGATTATAATGCCCTCACACACCCTGTCAAGGTGTCATGCTTCATCATCGGGCTGCTCCTCGTCGGGTCGGCGGTGCAATACCCGACGGGCTCCCTATAATAGGAGCACTTTAACGGAGATCTTTTTCCAACAGCCGTGTAGGTGATGTGGGGGTGAGGGGTCTAGTATGTGTAGATGAATGTGTATTAATGGTGAATCTAAAATAGGGTTGGGAGTACCAACAACGATAACTTTAATCAATGGGTCTCCTACACTAAGTAAAAACAAACAATTTAAGGTGCTAGGCTGAGGGTTATGTCTCAAGTTATGGCGCTCTTATAGGTGAAAGGTCAACATGTTTCTCGCCAAATAAATAATCTACGGGCGATTCGTCAGGACCAAAAAACAGGTTTATACTAAAAAAAAATTATTTTTATCTACAACTTAAAACTCAAAGGTTGTTGTGGCTGCACACTCACATCAACCATACGACTCACTAGTCAGATACCTGGTAGTACTGGAACTACCTGCAGAGAGAGAATAGATCACATAGATGAATACATTGCAGTTGTATATATGTGTAATCTTTCATATTCCCTGTGAAACTGACTCTCAGAGTATTGTGGTGAGCATAGAACCATAAAAACAAGGTGCCACATGGTGAGTGCACGAGGTGAACTAAAGTGAACTTCAACCTAGGTGGCACACAGCAGCATAGCACAGAGAGCAAATGTACTCACCCCAAATAGTGGACTAACCAGGCATCACAGTACCCGGTAGGTTTGAACACAAGGAGTTCCTCATGTACTGGGGTAAGAAATAAAGGAAAAACATAGAGGAAAAAACATGGGATAATAGCTTAAATCAGCAATTGGGTACAGCAACCAGCTCATCACTCACAGCAGGAGCGATCAAAAACAAAAGTGACACTTTGCCAAAAAGTAATAGGTCAAAATCCACAAGCATTCATCACATGTTGATTAGTTGCAAGCTGAGGCGTTTAAATGTAGCCAGGCAAGCAATTCTCACCAGACGTTCAAGGAGCGAGTATGCTGGATAAAAAGAAAATAAGTATGCTGGAACAGTATCTCAAACTCCGTATACCTCGATCTGCAATTCACACCGAGTGGTGGAACAACGGGTATGTCATGAGTGGCACTAACATCACACACCTAATCAATCAAAAACTCAAACCACCTCGGTAACGTCGTAATCCCCAATCGCACTTAGTGGCAAGTACTCAGCAATTAAGCGTAACATTCTGAGCAGTGAGTATGCTAAACGTAAGAAGATTGGCGTGCCAGTGAAGTAGCTCAATACTAGACACGTGTAAGTCACACGGAATGGTGAGGGGACGGGTAGTGCTATACAGGTATGCCATTCATGGCACAGACATCACACACTTAACAAAAAATGAGTCCCCATTCTTATTTAATGGCAAACAACTAGCGATTACATAGTGTCCAAAAACCTGCCAAATTCAACAAACTACCGGTACTCACTGGTGTGCAAGTAGCACGTCGTCGGTTGACCTACCCTCTGCTACCGGGACCGGGTGGTGGAGAAACAAATGCCGGTAACGTATTTCAGCTCTCCTGGGAGCAGGTACTTCCGGGAGGCGGGGTGCAAGTGGTAGGACAGCTAGTGCGTGTTAAACTATTTTAATGTCCGCCATATTGGGAGAGGAAGCCCTTCTGTGAGGCATAGAATTGGCGGCCATATTGGAACATTGTTTTTAAGCATCAATACATATTGCGGAGCGTGGTTCTCGAGGTTTAAACAATTCGTAGTAAATAATTTATTGCCCGTAAAAAAACTCATATTGTTCAGTAGTAGTCGAGGTATGGACTCTAACATCCATATTCATCATTATGGACTGGTATTCATACGAAACCCATCGTGGTGATGATGACATAGGGGGAATGGCAATGCATTATGCCACTATTCACGATTGTTGTTAGGATATTCTCTCTATTATTATCAGTAATGATGTCTTTAGGTCAAAAATTATATATATATTGAGTAATCCGAGTGAACCATGTGACTAAAATAGTGTGATGTCAGGGACCTAGGTATTGATATATGTGGCTGATGGAAATTCACAATGAATATAGTTGTGACTGGATGGTGTCCATTTATTTTATTTTATTGAGCCCTGTACCCCATGGACACCATCCAGTCACAACTATATTCATTGTGAATTTCATCAGCCACATATATCAATACCTAGGTCCCTGACATCACACCATTTTAGTCACATGGTTCACTCGGATTACTCAATATATATATAATTTTTGACCTAAAGACATCATTACTGATAATAATAGAGAGAATATCCTAACAACAATCGTGAATAGTGGCATAATGCATTGCCATTCCCCTATGTCATCATCACCACGATGGGTTTTGTATGAATACCAGTCCATAATGATGAATATGGATGTTAGAGTCCATACCTCGACTACTACTGAACAATATGAGCTTTTTACGGGCAATAAATTATTTACTACTGAATTGTTTAACCTCGAGCACCACGCTCCGCAATATGTATTGATGCTTAAAACAATGTTCCAATATGGCCGCCAATTCTATGCCTCACAGAAGGGCTTCCCTCTCCCAATATGGCGGACATTAAAATAGTTTAACACGCACTAGCTGTCCTACCACTTGCACCCCGCCTCCCGGAAGTGCCTGCTCCCAGGAGAGCTGAAATACGTTACCGGCATTTGTTTCCCACCACCCGGTCCCGGTAGCAGAGGGTAGGTCAACGACGACGTGCTACTTGCACACCAGTGAGTACCGGTAGTTTGTTGACTTTGACAGGTTTTTGGACACTATGTAATCGCTAGTTGTTTGCCATTAAACAAGAATGGGGACTCATTTCTTATTAAGTGTGTGATGTCTGTGCCATGGATTGCATACCTGTATGGCATACCATCCCCTCACCATTCCGTGTGACTTACACGTGTCTAGTATTGAGCTACTTCACTGGCACGCCAATTTTCTTATGTTTAGCATACTCACTGCTCGAATGTTACGCTTAATTGCTGAGTACTTGCCACTAAGTGCGATTGGGGATTACGACGTTACCGAGGTGGTTTGAGTTTTTGATTGATTAGGTGTGCGATGTTAGTGCCACTCATGACATACCTGTTGTTCCACCACTCGGTGTGAATCGCAGATCGAGGTATACGGAGTTTGAGATACTGTTCCAGCATACTTATTTTCTTTTTATCCAGCATACTCGCTCCTTGAACGTCTGGTGAGGAATTGCTTGCCTGGCTACATTTAAACGCCTCAGCTTGCAACTAATCAACATGTGATGAATGCTTGTGGATTTTTGACCTATTACTTTATGGAAAGTGTCACTTTTGTTTTTGATCGCTCCTGCTGTGAGTGATGAGCTGGTTGCTGTACCCAATTGCTGATTTAAGCTATTATCCCATGGTTTTTTCCTCTATGTTTTTCCTTTATTTCTTACCCCAGTACATGAGGAACTCCTTGTGTTCAAACCTACCGGGTACTATGATGCCTGGTTAGTCCACTATTTGGGGTGAGTACATTTGCTCTCTGTGCTATGCTGCTGTGTGCCACCTAGGTTGAAGTTCACTTTAGTTCACCTTGTGCACTCACCATGTAGCACCTTGTTTTTATGGTTCTATGCTCACCACAATACTCTGAGAGTCAGTTTTCACAGGGAATATGAAAGATTACACATATATACAACTGCAATGTATTCATCTATGTGATCTATTCTCTCTCTGCAGGTAGTTCCAGTACTACCAGGTATCTGACTAGTGAGTCGTATGGTTGATGTGAGTGTGCAGCCACAACAACCTTTGAGTTTTAAGTTGTAGATAAAAAGATTTTTTTTTTAGTATAAACCTGTTTTTTGGTCCTGACGAATCGCCCGTAGATTATTCATTTGGCGAGAAACATGTTGACTTTTCACCTATAATAGCGCCATAACTTGAGACATAACCCTCAGCCTAGCGCCTTATATTGTTTGTTTTTACTTAGGGTAGGAGACCCATTGATTAAAGTTATCGTTGTTGGTACTCCCAACCTTATTTTAGATTCACCATTAATACACATTCATCTACACATACTAGACCCCTCACCCCCACATCACCTACACGGCTGTTGGAAAAAGATCTCCGTTAAAGTGCCCCTATTATAGGGAGCCCGTCGGGTATTGCACCGCCGACCCGACGAGGAGCAGCCCGATGATGAAGCATGACACCTTGTCTGGTGTGTGAGGGCAATATAATCCAATAAAATGGATTCCCAACTTTGAACCATTCTGGTCAGATTGGCAAGTATTCCCTTCATTTAACTCTTAATTCTCTCATAAAAGGAACAGCATTTATTTGTTTTTCTAGACTAATGATTGACTGATTCCATAACTACAAGAAAAGTGGATATATGATTGAACGAGAAGAAAGGGATTAAAGGAGTACATGGGTACCACCTCAGCAATTGTATAACTGTAGGGATAATGTCTGGGGATTTACATGACTACATAGCAAATGACTGGGAGATTTTGAAAGAGCATGGGTACTTCTTGGATAATTGCAAGACTACCGAGGTAGAGTCTGACTAACTTAGACTCCAAATGTAGTGACAGGATAATTTCATAACAGCGTAACTAGTGTCTGAGTGATTAGAAGAGTAGAAAGATAGTACCTCTGTGATTGAAGGAGTGCAACAGTAGTGCCTGGGTGACTATATTACTGCATGCGTTATACCTCAGTGATTGCATAAGTGCACAGATAGTGCCTAAATGATTGCATCTGTGCAAGAGCAATGGCTGAGTGATTACAGCACTGCATATGTTGTGCCTGCACCATTGTTTGACTGCATGGCGAGTACTTGGGTATTGTTATAAGTACATGACAGTTGGGCCTAGCCAAATATAAACCCGCACACTATTACATGACTCAACTATAAGTGTCCCCATATTGCTAAAAGCACACATAAATATGGGTCTACCTTCCCAATCATCATCATATGTAAAAGAAATATATAAACAACATTTCTAAAATATAGGAAAACCTACAAACTGAGACATGTACTACATCTGCCTGAGTGATTCCAAAACTCCGTGGGTAGTGCTTGGGTGATTGGGAGCAAGGGTAGTCACTAGAATTTGTACAGAAGAAAACAGATAGTGGCTAGCTAATTCCTGAATGCATACATACACATTGACTGCATGGTTAAGTGTATAAATAGTACCTGAAGGGATCAATGAATCATTGAGTACTGTCTAGGTAAGTAGACAAATGTAACAGAAGGGCATGGGTGATTTAATGACTACAAAGGTAGTGCTTGAATGATTGGGAGAATGCATAGGTAGTTCCTGGGTGATTTCATAACCTCTTGTGTAGTAGTTGAGTGATTTCATGAGTACTTGCATGGGTAGTGAAAGGGTGATTGCTGTACTGCATGGGTACTACATGGGTAATTGAAGGTGTGAATGAGTAGTGTCAAGGTGATTAGAGGACTGCATGGGTAGTGCACAGGTGATTGTAGCAGTGCATGGTTGCTGCCTGGGTCATTGCATGAGTACATGGGTACTTACTGGATGATTAGAGTACTGCAAGGAGAGTGCATGGTGAATTTATAACTGCTTGGGTATTGGTGGAGTAATTGCATAAGTACATGGTACTGGCTGGGTGATTGGAGCAGTGCATGGGTAGTGACAGTGAGATTTTGTAAGTGCATTGGTACACATACACATGTAAAATAAATATATAAACAACATTTCTAAAATATAGGAAAACCTAGAAACTGTGATATGTACTACATCTGCCTGAGTGATTCCAAAACTCCGTAGGTAGTGCTTGGGTGATTGAGAGCAAGGGTAGTCACTGAAATTTTTGCAGGACAAGATAGATAGTGGCTAGCTAATTCCCTGAATGCATACATACACATTGACTGCATGGTTAAGTGTATAAATAGCACCTGAAGGGATCAATGAATCATTGAGTACTGTCTAGGTAAGTACACGAATACAACAGAAGGGCATGGGTGATTTAATGACTACAAAGGTAGTACTTGAGTGATTGGGAGAATGCATGGGTAGTTCCTGGGGGATTTCATAACTGCTTGTGTAGTTGCTGAGTGATTACATGAGTGCTTGCATATTAACTTGGTGATTGGAGAATTCCATGAGTACTGAATGTGTGATTGCATCTGTGCATGGGTAATGCTTTGGTTATTCCATGAGTACATGGGTAGTGCTTGGGTGATTGGGAAAGTGCATGGGTAGTGCCTGGGTGATTTCATAAGTGCTTGGGTAGTGGCGGAGTGATTTCATGAGTGCTTGGATACTAACTGGGTGATTGGCGAATTGCATGGGTACTGCATGTGTGATTGCATAAGTGCATGGGTAATGTTTGGGTTATTGCATGAGTACATGGGTAGTGCTTGGGGATTCGGAAAGTGCATGGGTAGTGCCTGGATGATTTCATAAGTGCTTGGGTAGTGGCGGAGTGATTTCATGAGTGCTTGGATACTGACTGGGTGATTGCAGACTTGCATGGGTATTGCATGAGTGATTGCATAAGTGCATGGGTAATGCTTGAGTTATTGCATGAGTACATGGGTAGTGCTTGGGTGATTGTGAGAGTGCTTGGGTAGTGGTGGAGTGATTTCATGAGTGCTAGCATACTAACTGGGTGATTGGAGAATATGGAATCAGTCAATCATTAGTCATGTAGTTTTAAAATCATCCAGTCACTACCTTTGCAGTCCTGTAATTGGTCAGGCAGCCTCTCAATAGTTCACTAAGCATACAGATAATTGTATAAATACAATCTGAAGACATAGATGTGTCAGATAAGTGCAACATGCCTGCAAGGGTAATATGTGGTGGTTTACTTTTGAGCTACATCTTCACCATTGTATCTAAAAATATGCGACATCATTAAACTATACCTTTCAACAGACTTAAAAATAAAGGCTAATTAACAACACCTTTTATGAGCATTTTTAAAACCACAGTTTTATTCTGCATCTTCACCTTTCTATCTAAAATTATGTGGCATCATTCAACTATTCCTTTGTTCAGACTAGAAAAAGAAGCCTACTTAACAGCACCTTATTTCTCCAATGTTTAAACCACTATTTTATGCTGCATCTTCATCTTTTTCTCAAAAATTATGTGGCATCATTTAAGTATGCCTTTTTCCAGACTAGAAAAAGAAACTTATTAATAATACCTTATATGACCATCCTAGAAAGCACACTTTTGTGATGCATCTTCATCATTCTATCTAAAAATATGTCACATCATTTAACTTTACCTTTCTACAAACTATAAAAAGAAACCTAATTAATAACACCTTATATAAACATCTTTCAAACTACACATTTGTTCTGCATCTTTACCAAACTATCTAAAATTATGCGGCATCATTCAACTATACCTTTGTGGATACAACAAAAAAAGAAGCCTAATTAATTACACCTTCAATGAAAATCTTTCAAACTACACATTTGTGCTGCGTCTTCAACCAACTATCTAAAATTATGCGGCATCATTCAACTACACCTTTTTACAGTCTTAAAAAACAAGCCTAATTAATAACATCTTATATGAACATCAATAATCCATCTTAAAAAATACACATATTACTGTACAGACTCTTTTTTAAACAACATTTAAGTACAATAAAACAAACTGCAATATACATCTATACATTTAATAATATATTTCAAACAACACAGTTTTTGAACAATGTTAAAAATTTAAAAATAAACCTCACAAATGTATAACTCACCTTGCAAATCAATGTGTTGAATTTAAAATCTCACAAACTCTGACAGGATTTTCTTTTACACACAATCAATATAATGCACCAGACTCAGCAAGGTAAAACCAGTAATGGCAAAGTTTCCCTCTCTTTCTCCACACATATACATATAACTAACAAATCACATTGCTTCCCAGATTTTTTCAAATTGTAAAATACATTTCTATTGGTTACACATAATAACCCTTATAACTGACTTCTAAAGGTGCCCAAACTGTTCTACATTTTTTTAGAAGTCGCGACCCCATCGTACATCACCGCGATGGAGTCGCAGATTCATACAGGAGTTCAAAAAGATATAACAAATAAATTCAACACTATTTTTTAATTAAACACCACTTCTAAAGATAGTACTGACTTAGGAAATATAATAGAAAAATATATTACTTATATATAAATTACAATTTGACATTTTAAAACCACAGTTAAATTGCAAGCCTTCCCCTTTCTGCTCCATGCCAGTTTCCATAGTAACAGTTCATGGAACATTCAACTGAACTCACAGGTCACAAGTTCACCATATTTTCTATAGCTGAGGTAGTCAGTTGGTAGAATGAGAGGCATGTAAAATGGTGGACAAGATGCAATTGCTTAAAAATTAGAGAATTGATTGGCTGTTTAAGAACATTCTACATTCAAAGATAGGGTGCATTTTACTTTTTTTAAAGCATTTTTCTTATTGGTTAGTAAAAAATATTTGAAAGGTACAAAAGAAAGGATAAGATCAAATTTTGCCAAGTCAACCACACCTGCTGTTTGCATTTGGAACATTGTGTGGTGAACTTGAAAATATGGTGAATTTGTGACCTGTGACACTTTTTCTCTGGATCCAAGTGAACCTGAGTCAGTGCCAGCTCCAGTTTCCCGCAAAAAATAACTTCATGATTTTCACATTTTTCTGAAAAAATATATACCTAGTTTCACCATGGCTACAGCCCTGGATAATAACAGGAATATGGTTCCTACTATTTTGGATAGGTTTAGTGACTGTCTTTTCCTTGATAGTGAATGGACACTATCTCCCAGAATGCTCTGCAGTATCAAATGTGAACTTGGTGCTGAAACCTCATACATCATCTCAACATGAACAAAGAGACCTGTTCTATGTGAACATTACAGCGGTTCTAGTTCATGATGGAATAGTGTGGGACAGAGTTTCATATGATGTATTTGGTTACACCGAACTTTTAAAAGTACCACATGTATTTCAAATTTCTTTACATGATATTATCACCTCAAGTACATATTCTGATGATTGGGATTTTGACACTGTAAATAATATGTTGTCTGATTTAGAACTGTCTGCAGCATTTTCAACAAATGAAATGTTTGATGACTCTTCTGATTTCAACGAAATGTACTGTTATCAACACTATTGTCATCATTTTTTGCATAAAATGAGTGCAACCCATAATGTTTTTGCATACCACCAATGGGAACATTGCCCAACTACTCCGAAAGGTAATTCACAAACATTTGCACAAAAGTTTGCTTATTTTTCTGTATTTAATACATCAGATCCACATACATATTATTATACGCTTGCACAAAGAAAAGTATGCTCCACTAACACAAATCAGATATATTCTGCGTCCTTTATTGCCCAACTGTCTGAACAGGGGATCAGCTTATGGAAAGACACTAAGACATTAAAACAGTCTGGGGGACTAAAGAATGGCAGGTTCAGGGAACCGAGGCACTATTTAGAGCATGCCTCATACCACAACAAATGATTTTCCTGAACAACACTGTGCAACAGACTACCTGTCTTGGATTAGCCAAGATCAAGGACTTGAATTCATCTCGCATTCCCTCGTTTTCACACATTGAAGATTGGTAAAATTTACAGAAAAAGGTGAGGGTACACTAGATGTCATCATGCAGGGCTTTTCATAAAATTCAACAGACCCCAATTGGAAGGGATGGTTAGTCTGGCTTACCGACACAAATAGGCATCAGTCAAGATTCAAGGGTACCGCTGAAGGGTTTAGTATCCATAGGCCTGACTTACGCTATGTACATCAATAACATTTGGGGGTGGTTACATCATACAGTGTTGGGAAGATATGCCTAGATTGGCTAAGAACCTCAACCCTGTCTCAGGTGAAACAACACTTGTCCCTACTGTCAGATGACATGGACCTCAGGGATTTTGTATTAGGTCCCTGAAATGCACGACAGAAACACGTTTTAAATGCCACATACAATGAAATTTGGAAAATCTCTCAACAGGAAGCTGCAGAGAAATTGTGTGAAATTGACATTGACAGAGTTAACTTGGAAAAGGCTTTGGCTGTGGTTGACAATGGCATGACCACACTAACATCCAGAATTTTCTCACTGGGCAACATTGTATCTTCTGCTATAGATATAATGGAACAGGATCTGTCCATCTTACAACACGGACAATCACAGTTACGTTCTATTATGTTATTAAGCTGGACTCTACAATTCCTGCGCCCTGGCCATGTGCCCTGGCGATATATCAACAGTAGGTCTTTGTTCTCTGCATATAATTTGACTGAAAAGCAGATAACAATGGCACAAAGGGATGCAAAATATAATTAAAAGTTAGACACATTACATTTTACCGTGGCAGAGTCACTGTCCACTGAATGGTTAATACATGGCCATATAACATTGCCAGTAACAACTTTCAAATTTTGATATTACCTAGAACACCACCAGGTAGGCAAGTATGAAGCAATGGGTATGGAATTCATCCATGAATCTTGGGAATTACGGTATACATTTAGATGCAGGAACGGGGACGCTAAAGTGTTTCTCAGCGGTACAGACCTCAAGAATTCTTTGAGTGGATCACTCATTTGCCAGGACATTATGCTTCACGGGGCCTTTAATAGTTAAGTAGCTAACTTATCCTGTCACTTGAAAGGTCCCCCAGCTGCCATGAATAATCCAGTATTCAGGCTGCTCTCGAATGGGAGTTACTTTATTCTGAATGATCAAGGTTGTTGTGGGATGCTTCCAGGCATCGCATATCTTGTCACTGTAAGTTCCAGGGTTATTTGTTGTATGCAAGTATTGTTTCCACCTGCCCAGCACAGTCAGGGAGGCGCTGTTATGGCCTTCATTGAATGTTTCCTTTATACTGTTTGATACTCTGAGCTGAATGAAAGACATGCTTTTACAGAAAGATGTGCTCTTGACCTCAGTCCAAGAGGCTTTTGATCTCCAGGTTGCAAGGTCCTCTGCTGAGATACAGGCACTGGTACGAACAAATTGCCCTTTCCATTTCAGAGAAATGGTACAACGTATCTTTAACATGTCTGATACGAAGGGTATAGTACACCTTTATAAGACCATAGGTTCTGGACTGTAAAGCACCTTTCAGACAGTCTTCGGAGTGATTCCAGCTTTCATACACTCCCAATTCGGAAGCAGTTTTGGAGGGCTTCCTCTAATCCTGCTACTGATAGCGGGAATTATGATTTTAATTTTTTTGCTACGCAATAGACGTCCCAGTCACCAAGGGAATAGAAAAAAAGCTCTTGGAGCGACGTTACCGTGATCACATGGTACTCCATCTTGGCATACCTCGACTTTGGGAGCTAGGCGAGTCTTGGTTCCTATCATTTTGACCAGTCTGGATTGACTGTGTTCTGACCTCTGTCTAACACTTCCATCGGTTGCGCCACCGGACGTGGATGCATTGCTGGACCCGTTAATAGCCCACGTACTGCAGTGTCCCCAGCATATTCCAATGTTGATGTCGGCATTCTTAGCGCCACCACGGGACGCTTCAGCTCCTGTTAGATCGGATCCTGGCTCTACCATCTGTGAGGTGTTACAGGGACCTTCGTCTGGGTCTACGTGTACTGGGGAAAATTCAGCTTTTTCAAAACAACGAAAATTGAAATTTAAACACATTTTTGATCCTTTTCTATACTATTACTGAGGTACATGGCTTTCAGGCATACTCAGTGGCTCATACAATATAGATGAACATATTTTAAAAGACTATTAGAATTTATAGAGATTTTATGAACTTTTAAGCATTTTTAAATGCCTTTTTAACAATGTTTACATGTTGTTTAGACGGGCATTCCCTTTTTAGTGTGTCATCCGGTGGAATGAGGAGTGGGTGTTATGTTTCACAGGGTACCCCAATATAGGCCTGACTACTCGCCCAACCTTTCACCTACATTTACCGTACCATTACACTACATAATGGGTGTTGGTATTGACCTTTTACTTAGTTAAGCGCTGCATAAGATGTTGTGTGGTTTTCCCCGAAAACTAGCCTCATTAATTATGCACAAAGATTCTCAGATTCACAGCAGGATTACCATCTTTTGCATAAGAACTATGTTTAAGGGTCATCCTTTCCGCCATCACTGGCCGACATGACACAGCATGGTAGAATCCCCTGAGGGTACCTTTTGGTATATATACACCATATATTTGCCAGGACAAGCAGAGGAAAAAGACTTTCATGCTGACACACTGACACAAGACGCTGAGGTTCCTGCACGCAGACACTCCAGCTCACAGTGGTCTGACATCCCTCACAGGGTGTCCATCTCGAGACTAAGATAGGGTCCCACAGTCTCTCACTTCAGGTAATGGGGTTGGCTTCAGCCTAGGGGGATTCTTGGCTCTACACTTACATACCTGATAGGTAAATGTAGATACATCTAGTTAGGGTTGCATCGTAGGAGTACGCATTATTATTGTCATGTATTTATATGCTTGCATCTATCCATTGTTTTAACACTATGGTAGAAATCTATCATCCATTTACTCAGTTTCTGTCTTATGGTTGTTTCAGCACACCTATTTTACACTAGATTGACACTGGTTCAATAAATGCTTATTGAAAACGTCACCACTATTTATTCTGTGTATCTCTCTGAGACAAAGTGAGCACGAGTGACTGAGTAAAAGTACTGTGCTGTTTCCACGATCCCTGTTGGGACAGAGTTGTCATGTTCGATAGTTCCCAAGAACTATTCTCTCCTTGGTAAGTGGAGTTTAAAGTGGCACTGTGAGCTAGCTGGTATATAGGTGAACATACTCGGTGGGGGTGTCTGGAATCAGTCTGAACACCAATCCCACAGTCTATGTTGTCTAAACTTGCAGATCCTATATTGGTTTATAGGGACTACACTACAATTTGCTCCTCTAAATTACCATTAGCAAAGAAGGATGCTTTATGGCACGTAATAGTTGACAAGATCAACTGCACGGCACCAACACAAAGGACTGTAGTGGAATTTTAAAATAGGTAGCATGACCACAAACACAGGACAAAAGAAAGACTGGGCTGTAATCATAAGTCTGCAATGAGGACTGGGGGAGGACCAGATGTCCAGGAAAAGTTAAACCCATTGGAGTAGCAGGTGACATCACTTATTCCAAATGAGTTGGATACTGGAGTCGAGGAAATGGACATTGTGGACCTAGAGGACCAACAAGACTTACAGTGTGTGTGATAACATAATGCATAAAAAATACTGGTTTATATTTGCAAAATGATCATGTAAAAACACAGGGGCACATTACCAAAGTTTCACACAATGCAGGGTAGAAAGCAAAGTTGTTGTGCTGTGTTGCATGAAAAGGAGAGTAGCAGAAATGCTCCATAGTTACAAAGATATAGTGCCTTTCTGCTCTCCCCTTGTGCTGTCAAACTGTGTGCAGTCTAGCACCAACACAGGCACCCTTTCAATTTAGTTCAAGGGCGTCTGCATTACAGGCAGGATTTTTGTAGTACAGCAGGAGACACCTTGAAGTAGCACACATGGAAAGAGGAAATTAAAAGGAGAAATAAATATTATCTCCTCTTGATGTCTCTCACTTGTGACGGCGTACCATATTGATGCATTCCCAACTTTACAAGTGTTAATAAATTTGGCAATGCCCACAAAAACATGGGTGGATGAATGTGAACACCCATGCTCCACCCATGTATTGCCTTCCCAGGGCAGAATAGGCCAAGGAGAAAATTGTTCTGCTTTGCAATACTCCATATTTACTATGTTATGTTGAGCTACTCAAGGTGGCTCTGTGTGGCATGGTAAATCTCATGTTAGGTCTTGTGTTGCCCTTTTGTGTCACCTTGTTTGATGCAAAGGCAACACAAATGTATTGGGAAGGTGTACTGTGTTGACGCAGTACCAGGGTTACTAGTCTTTGTAAGTCTAGAAATGCACAAAAAAGCATGGGTGGATGCATGGGGACACCCATACGTCACCCATTTAATGCCTCCCTGGCGCCGAGTGACACAAGCCAGCAATGTGTGCTGGCTTATGTTACTTTAAATTTATCAAGCCAAGCAGGGCCATACAAGGTGGCTTTGTGTGGCTGCATAAATGTAATAATTAATTATAATTAAGAATATTAAGGATTGTGTTGTCTTTGCATGACCTAGTGTGACACAAGGGCAAGTCAGTAATTTAGTAAATCTGGGTCCCATTTTGCAGAAAAATTGATCTCTATACTTTTAGATTTAGAATGTTGATCATTCCTTATCATTGACCTATGTACTGTGGTTTATGCATACCTAATATGGCTGTGTCAACATATTATGTTGTTGCACTTACATATCATCATTGCTATAGTACTAAATGAGGTTGGGAAACCTTACCACATGCCCTTACTGCTGACGTTTGCCTACAATACAATATCTCAGTGTTTACATGTTGGTATACATGCTTGTAATATACATGTGTATGAGGAAGTGCAATAAATGCCTGACATAATAAATGTAAGCTCATCTCCATAAAATACAGCCTCTGTAGAATGCTAACATATCACACTTCTTTTCAGAGGAAATTACTACCTCTCCTATGCAATACCTGTCCATGATGAGCAAACTTCCCTCAACTCATACCCTCCCATGGATGAAGACACCTTCAAGCAACTGCTGGATACTATTGACACTTGGCCTCTGATCATGGCTAGGTGTTGTTGGATCTCCAAGTGAACCAACCCAGACAGGTTATCAAACATCTGTTCCTCATATTGCAAGCAAGGACTCTGATGATGCCTAAGTCAACTTTCAATGGAGAGTTGTACAGATCCAGCAGTGTATGGCAGAACAAGTCAAGCTGGGGATATAGACCATAGCGGTCACTCTTGAAGTAGTCTGGAGGTGTCTCAGTCCTAATAAGGGGTTGGCAAAGGAAATACAAGACAACCATTCTTGGCTCCATGGAATTTATGGCTCCTTAGCTGGCAATGCCAGTGTAAAACTATTGAGGGGTGAGTAAGACCAGCCTTCAACATCTAACACCAGTGATGTTGTGAACCAGCTAAGAGCCATCAATGTTTCTATCCTGTCTTTGGAACAAGGACTGGAGGCCCTAGGCAATCAATTGGAGTCCAAGATTAATTTCTTCATGGCAATAGCTAGCGCTCTCACCAGCAACGTCATTGTTGTATTGCAGAACCGGCAAGCCCTTGCCAGGGAATACAATGCAGCCTTAGTGGCATTCACTAATGTTCTTGGAAAATTGGGGAATACATCTTTCCTCTATGATGTATGTGCATCGAAGGCAAGTTACTTCACTCCTCAGACTCCTATTCCACCAAGCTACAAGAACAGGAGGCTGAACATTCGTCAGAGGATGAAGAGGCATAGTTCCCAAGTATAAGAACTCAAATTTCCCGTTGAACATTAGTGAGTGTGTTCCTTCTAGTTATTAATGTTATCATGGGTTTAATAACATGCCACCCTTTTTCTAACAACTGTAGTGTACAACTGGGGAAATGTAGTTGATCATGTCCATCTGTTCTTGACATGAAGCATTCTTCTTAGCTAATGGTAATGCTCTGTGGTAGATTTTTGTTTTCTCTTCCTCTGTATGCTTTTGTTTATCTTTTGCACCATGTAATAAATTAACTATTGTTTGGCTTTCTTTATCTACATCAAATGTATATATTTTAACATTACACATTATGCATGAAGTAATAGGGGTGACACAAACACTTATAAAAAAGTACAAATATTATAGTATGACAAGCGTGCTTGTGTTTTATGTATTTATATAATATGTAATTTCTAAATCACTGATATGAGGCTATGATGCATCAGCAGAGTGAAGACTTTGCACACTACCCTGTAGCCCATGATTCAGCTAATGCTGTCAAAGGGGCACATCCTACACCGTTTTGTGTATTGACTGTCTGGGTTTCTGGCCCAGGGAAGGGATTTAGGAGAACTGATAGAACTAGGTGAAGTAATATATGTAGAAAAAAATCACAGCACTCACATTCTCGGGACTTTATCAAAAACAAGTAGGGCTTTTTAGCTCACAGGCCTCTAGTTAACCTTTTGTTTGGTGCAGATTGGTCGTGCCAGCTGTGTACAAAAATATATACCAGACAATTTTCAACAGAGGGTTAATCAGAGGCCCGCAAGCTGATTAGCACTAGTGATCACCAACACGTGCTTCTACATCTGATAAAAGTGAGGAATGGTAGACAGACGACAGTCAGCTAACTTTTTTAAACTATTTTTACAATCCTCAATATTACCACACACTGCCTGCAGCAAACTTTACTACTCCTAAACTGAGAAAAATCCTAACTTTAAGACTTTTCGGTATTCACAGAAGGCATTTAGGAGTCCTAAAGTTAGGACTACTAACTTCTGTGAATACCGAAATGAGTAAGTTCATTCTGTGAATACCAAAATGAGTAAGTGTATTCTGTGAATACTAAAAAGTACTAACTTTACATTTTTGACGTAAGTTAGTTCTGTGAATCAGGCCCCTAGGGATCAGTTCAAAGGGGTGAGACTAAAATTGTAAAGCAAATAAATAGATGTATGCACCTGCGCTCCAGGCACTTAATATAAAGTTTTGATCTGAGGTGCACAGGCTTTATTAATCTGAAAACCAGCTTTCCAGTTTCCCACTCTAAGTCACATTAGCATCCATTTGCGAGCCTAATGATTCCCTTAAAACAGAGGGAACGGGTCCATGTCCCTGAAAGCTGGGGTCATCATTCGTTTTTGCAATTAAAGCATAATCTGGAAGAATATTACATAATTGCCCAGGTACTTGTCACCATTATCAGCCTTCCCCCGGGACCTGAGCCCTTGTGGTGTTGGAGGCAAACTCCCTGTAGTTATTGATAATATTCAGCATAGCAGGTGACTGACTAATTAATAACAATACCAACCATTAGCAAGCCAATCACTCCTGTTGCCAATGTCCCCACAGTGTGTCTTCAAGTGCAGGGCTACCATGCCAGATGTATATTGGGTGTCTGGGTCTAATAGGCAAGCACGTTGGAGGGGATGGGGTGGGATACTCCCCTATTTAATAAGTGTGAAGACTCTATTCTCCTAACTGACCCCAAGACACAGCTTTCCCAAGACATTGGTCTAAAACACCAGTCCTTATGGAGAAGATCAAGTTACAAGGAGGAGAGATGGAGTGCAGCCCCTTGATATCTCAAGGTATAAAACAGAGCAGTGATCCAGCGATCAGGGATCGATATTTTTTCACAAACATAGGCCCATTTACACTACCCAACTAATCCCTTCACGCTGGGGTTCAGTGTAATGCAAGTTTACTCCTAATTCACTAAATACACTGTAGAACCTGCATTTCTCCTAATAAAATAAATGTGGCGATGAACCTAAAGTTGAAAAGTTGATGACAATAATATGTACTTATCTATGCATCTATTCTACTAAATAATAACAAACTCGGTGTGTAGTTTATGTTGTTTATTGTAAAATAATGTAAGAGGTAAATGCTCATCAAGTACAGTTACACAAATGCAAATCATAGAATATCACAGAAAGATATTTTATTCTTTTTACCATCTTCATTTTAAAACACTCTTTTTCTCGCTAAATAAACCAAAAGAAATAAAAGAAATCTTCCGTCAATCCTCTCACCCTATTCGCTAAATCCCAACCAATACCAGCGTGGCTCACAGCGACCAACCAATCACGGCTCACTATGTATTCACTACCTCAACCAATGCCAGCGCGGCTCACAGCAACCAACCAATCACAGCTCACTACACGCTCGCTGTCTGGCCAATGCCAGCGCGGATTTTTGTGACGTTAGTATTACTCCTGTTACTGACCCTCCCTTTACAAAATAATATGGCAATGTATTTTCTATGTTTTCTCAACTATTCCTTGTTAGAAACAACACAAAACAATGCTACTTTGTCTGTTCAACTAATAAACATATAGTTCGATCATTCAAAGAGTTTTTCTTTCACTTCTATTAAAATAACGACCAGCGCTACTCTACTCTCAACCAAGTTAATGGAGGTCTTGGTACTCCTCTGGGGATACTAGCCAAAGTTTTGAAAGAGGACTTTCCTTTCATAAAGAGGTCTTGGTACTCCTTTGGGGATGTAAGGCCAAAGTTTCGGAAGCAGACCTTTCACTATTTCATACAATCTTCTTTCAATCGATTATGTCCCTAAAATAACATTGACAACCTTTTGCTGTTCGATATTACAACAACAGACAAAGTACTTCTGCAGTGAGATACCTTTCCACACTATTCTTCTGCCACTTAGGCTAAAATAACATTATCCTAGGACATTAGGTAACTCCGTACCCATACTTCCAAACAATATAAAACAAAGACACTAACTTTTCATGTTAATAATCAATAAATCAGTAATTATTGCCAAACTAATCAATAATTAACCATCCTCTGCTAACAAAAACTGATCCAGCAATCAGGGATAGATATTTTTCACAAACTTAGGCCCATTTACACTACCCAACTAACCCTTCACGCTGGGGTTCAGTGTAATGGAAGTTTACTCCTAATTCACGAAATACACTGTAGAACTTGCATTTCTCCTAATAAAATAAATATGGTGATGAACCTAAAGTTGAAAAGTTGATGACAATAATATGTACTTATCTATGCATCTATTCTACTAAATAATAACAAACTCGGTGTGTAGTTTATGTTGTTTATCGTAAAATAATGTAAGAAATAAATACTCATCAAGTATAGTTACATGAATGCAAATCATAGAATATCACAGAGAGAAAACATCGGCAATGTATATATTCAAACTCATGTCAAATAAACAATGCATTGAAGGAGTGGATAGGCAAAGAGAGAAAAGTTTCAGAGACAAATACATTTGCAAATGAATATGCAAATTTTAGAAGATTATCTATACTAACCCAAGTAAGTATCAGGAAAACTACCCCACTGGCCAGTCAGGGCAGCAAGGCCACTCAAGTAGAGTTGAGTATCAAAGATTAAGACAGGAGTCAGCAATCAGGTAGGCCTCTATCTGGAAACAGCAAATCGATGACAGCGACGATCTCCCGCTAACTAGCATCAGCAGAAACACCTACTCCCCAAAAAACCTCATCCACTGGGGACTTTAAATTATACCCTAAAACATAAATGTCCAACCCACATTTGTTTCATATTTTGAATGAACTCCATCTCCCATTGGCTAAAATTGGGGGTGTTCTGTCACACCACTCTTCATCATGAACACTTTATTTAACCACTCTTTGTTCAAAACATTCAACATGACGACAGATTCATCACAGGAAACAACTTTGAACACAATCATATTACATATTCTACATGTTGCAAGTCTCTACGCTTCCATTGTTTGCTTCTGCCATCTCATGAAGGAAATTGTACGCTTCCACTTGTTTGTCAGTATTCTCTTTCCACAACCTTGGCAGACAGTCAGCACAGTGTGAAGGACATTTCCATGCTTTTGTGTTTCTCTCCCCATTCAAAACCCATTTTAATTCATTTATTTTCTTTCAGCAAAAATTAACCCAAAACTGGCATGCAGAAGTGTAGGCCCATGCTTGCTTTTTCTACAAAGAACAGAACACAAACATTTATTATTTTCATGAAATGTCATTTAATTTTGCGAACCATCCCAGCATTTGCACTAACCCATGCACAACCCATGTTATTCCTAGTAAAATATTATTAACGTGCACAAAAGGAGCATTTGTTTTTATTATCACAGCAATTTTTGCGGCCTAGTTTCATGCATTAGTACACACATTAGTTTACGCATGTGCATAAGCATTTCCCCTTATTTAGCATTCTTTAATAATAATTTACACAGCACACTGTTAATAAATGTTACTGAGGGTTCAATCCAAGCAGGTTTTATTTTCCCAAAACCCTGCTCCATCAGCAGTGAAGTGCACAACATCTTATATCTGTTGTCCTCTGGGCCACGCATGTTTTCTAGTCCTGTTTTTTACATTTTACAAACCATTGTTTTCAGGTGTCTTTCCCCATCTGATGCGAACTTACACTTCAGTATTCTGATTGCACATATGCTTTGTTCGCAAATGTGCTCTGTTATGTAGACTTATAACTATGCCATACAATATTGATTTTGATGTTGTGTCCTTTGTGTCCTAGTTGTGTACCAAGCCTCGCAAACATTAGAACTTTTCATACATTATATAGTTTGTATTACAAGGGACCTTGATTTCAGGTGTTTACTTTTGCATCACTATGTTCATTGAGTTTTTGACCAAAGGGCTGCACACCGATTAGAAACAATGAATACTGAGTAGGCAATTCATACAAAATTAGTTAATTTGTCTAGCTTTGCTAATTGTTTTATGATTCACAAACCTTAAAGACATTGTGTCTTGGCATATGCCTTTCCTCAGCTCCAACTTTGAGTGTGGATGTGCAATGAGCAGAAAAACGGCTGCAACATATATTCTTCATATGAAAAACTTTTTTCCATGTGAAGATTGTTTTTCCATCAATACTAAAAAGTTGATGGTTTGGGGCATTTCCTCACCCTCACAACATCACTTATGTTTAGAATGGCAGCAGGTGTAGAAAATTCACCATTTTACCACGTTTTTTAATTCAAAGGTGGTGGACCTTCCAAACCCACTTTGTAACAGCCATGCTCCCTCTTCTTGCTTGAATGTGCAGGCAAACTTATGGTTGCCCTTACCCCCTACCACTTTCAGGGACATCTTAAGGATTTTGGGGGCCCTGGGCCAAACCTATTTTGGGGGCCCTGTTTGGAACAGATTTTGTTTTATAATCCAATTTCAGCTCTTTCATGTTCTCTTTGGCCAGTTCACTGAATGCATGTCCTCACTGTCTAAATTCTAAATGTGTTTACATCTAATATTCAGGGATAGTGACAATATTGTAACACAGCAACAGCTCACTAATATTGCTGCAAATAATCTCTGTGACACCCTCCCATTTCTCATATGAGAGGCCTTGTTTTGATCTAAAAAACATTTTATGGATATAAACTCAACATTTCTCTGCAAAATGTCTGTAATAGACTCTCACCCAGCACCCATGTTAAAAATGAATTAAAGGAATACGGTATTTAAAACAATCTGTTTCTGAATTATTCAAGGGACTCAGGGCAAGAATCTGTAGAACAGGGTTGGCTCTATCAGGGGGCCCCCTGAAAGGCGGGGGCCCAGGGCCAGAGCCCACTTTGCCCATGCCTTAAAATGTCTCTGACCACTTTCAAAGCTCACCAGCCTCCCCTGGTGTCCTTTTTAGTGAAGTACCATTACTCTGACTCTCTCAACTACAGTCACTTACAGAACTTAAATATCAACCGGTCAGAATGTGGCACTTACAGGGAAAATGCATATTTCACTTTTGTAGCGATTGTTCTGTGAATTATCAATGGTTACTCAAAGGGGACCGTATCATGGTGGGTCAAGTACATGTTTTTGTAAGGTTCGTAGTGTGTAAAGTTCAAACATAAAACACAGAGGCCCTCATTTAAGTCACCTTGCTGAACTGCTCTACACCAAATTGAAAGGGCAGGAATGTACAGTATTTAGGCAATATGGTGCATTCCTGTCCTTTCCCCTGTGCTGGCTCTGTTTCGGCAGTCTCAGCGCCTGCACCATGGTGCATAAAGAACCTCCAGAGGCTCTCATTTATAGGATTTTGGCCTAGTGCAGTGCAGCAAGACACCTTGCTGTGCTGCGCTACACCAAAGTGAAAGGACAGGAATGCATGGCATTTATGTAAAACATGCATTACTGTCCTTTCTCCCCGTGCTTGTGCTGTTTCGACTGCCTAGTGCCAATTTAAGCACCCTTGCATAATGGTGAAAGGGTGCCTCTATTGCATGTAGGATTGTTTTGTACAGGAACGGGCACCTTACTGTACAGAAACAATTCTAAGATGTGTTTTACTCTTTCTATGAGTTCTGCAGAATGCAGCACACATAGAAAGAGGAACAAATGAGGAGAAATAAAGATATTTCTCCTCTTTATGCCTCACCTCTGGAGGCATAATGATTTGGCGCTTCTACAGGTTTGCATGATTTTGTAAACCTGGGGCAGCATCAAAATTCATGGATGTTGCATGGAAACACCTCCAGCAACGCCAATGTTTGCTTCCAGAGAGCAGGGTAAGGTGACGCAGCGATTTGCGCTGTGCCGCCTTACTCAAGACTCTTGAGGCCATTCAAAGCCATGCAGGGTGGCTGTGCGTGGCTTCATGAATCTTATTCAGAGCCCTGCATCACGCATGTACCACTTTATGTTGTGCAAAAGTGATACAAGGCTCTCATTCATAACCCCCAGAATATCTTTGCGTTAATGTATGAACTTTAGACAGAAATAGAGTGAATGAATGAATATAATCTTTGTAAAGCACGAACTTAGCCCAGGGGAGTCAAGACGCTGAGGCAATCCCTACTAAACATTTCCCAGTTGTTCTGTCTGAAGTTCATGAATTAACTCTGAGTAATTCTGGGGCATATGTACAAGGATTTAACGCCGCCTTAGCTGCACTTTTCTGAAGGTTTTGCAAAAAATTTTCATCGCCGTATGTACAAGCTGTCTCTAACCTCTGTTAGCGCAGTTTACAGGCAAAAACATCCCTTCTAGAGATTGTCACTTCTGTTAGTGATAATGACATGCAAGGGAGGCGTTCCCATGAAAAAACAGCCCCTAACCCCACTTTGTGATATTTACAAGGGGATTCCTGAAGTTTGGAGGGCCAAAAACTACAGCTAACTGCAGTTAGAGGCAGTTTTTTAAGACAAGAAAATAGCTGGTCTTTAAAATGGAGATAACACTTGGGGCCTCTTTTCAGCAGGTTTTGGTGCTGGACAGCGCCGCAAGCAATGTTGCTGAGCAGCCCTGCGACAAAACTACAGGGCAGGAATGTGCACCATCAATCAGATAGTGCGCATTCCATCAATTGTTCTTTTTGCATTTGTCACCCCGAGTGGGACGGGTATGCCCAGAAGTGGGTCCCGTGCTCTCTATGCCACTGGAGCCAAGCTATCCTAGCTGATGAGGGCTGAAAGCCCGAAACCAGTCCTAGGATGCTTGTTTTCAGTCCAGGGAGGACCTGGCCTGTTCCCTTTGGGCGCAGGGTCAAGACTGATGTGCATATGGCTGGGTCCAAACTGGAATGGCATGGTGAGTGAAAAATGATGGATTTAGGCCCAGATCTCTGTACTGGGGTGAATGTATGACATTGTTCTGCATTCTGTCCATCAATTGTTCTTTTTGCATTTGTCACCCTGAGTGGGACAGGTATGCCCAGATGTGGGTCCCGTGCTCTCCATGCCACTGGAGCCAAGTTATCCTGGCTGATGAGGGCTGAAAGTCCGAAACCGGTCCTAGGATGCTTGTTTCCAGTCCCGGGAGGACCTGGCGTGGCAGTTCGGGCTGGACTGTTCCCATTCGGCGCAGGGTCAAGACTGATTTGCATATGGCTGTGTCCAAACAGGAATGGCATGGTGAGCAAAAAACGATTGATTTAGGCTCTGATCTCTGTACTGGGGTGAATGTATGACATTGTTCTGCATTCTATCAATTGTTCTTTTTGCATTTGTCACCCCGAGTGCGACGGGTATGCCCAGACGTGGGTCCCGTGCTCTCCATGCCACTGGAGCCAAGCTTTCCTGGCTGATGAGGGCTGAA
The DNA here is from genome assembly GCA_963921515.1 of Calotriton arnoldi. Taxonomy (NCBI): domain Eukaryota; kingdom Metazoa; phylum Chordata; class Amphibia; order Caudata; family Salamandridae; genus Calotriton; species Calotriton arnoldi. The sequence continues at coordinate 902,102 of CAWUFW010008182.1, forward strand.
AGCCCGAAACCGGTCCTAGGATGCTTGTTTCCAGTCCAGGGATTACCTGGCCTGGCAGTTCGGAATGGACTGTTCACATTGGGCACAGGGTCAAGACTGATTTGCATATGGCTGGGTCCAAACTGGAATGGAATGGTAAGCAAAAAACGATGGATTTAGGCCTAGTTCTCTGTACTGGGGTGAATGTATGACATTGTTCTGCATTCTGTCCATCAATTTTTCTTTTTGCATTTGTCACCCCGAGTGGGATAGGCATGCCCAGATGTGGGTCCTGTGCTCTCTATGCTAATGGAGCCAAGCTATCCTGACTGGTGACGGCTGAAAGCCCGAAATGGGTCCTGGATGCTTGTTTCCAGTCCAGGGAGGACCTGGCCTGGCAGTTCGGGCTGGACTGTTCCCTTTGGGCGCTGGGTCAAGACTGTTTTGCATATGACTAGGTCCAAACTGGAATGGCATAGTGAGCAAAAAAAACATGAATTTAGGCCCAGATCTCTGTAATGGGGTGAATGTATGACATTTGTCTGCATTCTGTCCATCAATTGTTCTTTTTGCATTTGTAACCCTGAGTGGGACGGGTATGCCCAGACGTGGGGCCCGTGCTCTCCATGCCACTGGAGCCAACCTATCCTGGCTAATGAGGGCTGAAAGCCCGAAACCAGTCCTAGGATGCTTGTTTCCAGTCCAGGGAGGACCTGGCCTGGCAGTTCGGGCTGGACTGTTCCCATTGGGCACAGGGTCAAGACTGATTTGCATATGGCTGGGTCCAAATGGGAATGGCATGGTGAGCAAAAAAACGATGGATTTAGGCCCAGATCTCCGTACTGGTGTGAATGTATGACATTGTTCTGCATTCTGTCCATCAATTGTTCTTTTTGCATTTGTCACCCCGAGTGGGAAAGGTATGCCCAGACATGGGTCCTGTGCTCTCCATGCCACTGGAGCCAAGCTATCCTGCCTGATGAGGCTGAAAGCCTGAAACCAGTCCTAGGATGCTTGTTTCCAGTCCAGGGAGGACCTGGCCTGGCAGTTCGGGCTGGACTCTTCCCATTGGGCGCAGGGTCAAGACTGATTTACATACGGCTGGGTCCAAACTTGAAACGCATGGTGAGCAAAAAAACATTGGATTTAGGCCCAGATCTCTGTACTGGGGTGAATATATGACATTGTTCTGCATTCTGTCCATCAATTGTTCTTTTTGCATTTGTCACCCCGACTGAGACGGGTATGCCCAAACGTAGGTCCTGTGCTCTTCATGAAACTGGAGCCAAGCTATCCTGGCTGATGAGGGCTGAAAGCCCGAAACTGGTCCTAGGATGCTTGTTTCCAGTCCAGGGAGGATCTGGCCTGGCAGTTCGGGCTGGACTGTTCCCATTCAGCGCAGGGTCAAGACTGATTTGCATATGGCTGGGTCCAAACTGGAATGGCATGTTGAGCAAAAAACTATGGATTTGGGCCCAGATCTCTGTACTGGGGTGAATGTATGACATTGTTCTGCATTCTGTCCATCAATTGGTCTTTTTGCATTTGTCACCCCGAGTGGGACGGGTATGCCCATACGTGGGTCCCCTGCTCTCCATGCCACTGGAGCCAAGTTATCCTGGCTGATGAGGGCTGAAAGTCCGAAACTGGTCCTAGGATGCTTGTTTCCAGTCCAGGGAGGACCTGGCCTGGCAGTTCGGGATGGACTGTTCCCATTGGGCGCAAGGTCAAGACTGATTTGAATATGGCTGGGTCCAAACTGGAATGGAATGGTGAGCAAAAAACTATGGATTTGGGCCCAGATCTCTTTACTGGGGTGAATGTATGACATTGTTCTGCATTCTGTCCATCAATTGTTCTTTTTGCATTTGTCACCCCGAGTGGGACTGGTATGCCAGACGTGGGTCCTGTGCTCTCCATGCCACTGGAGCAAAGTTATCCTGGCTGATGAGGGCTGAAAGACCGATACCGGTCCTAGGATGCTTGTTTCCCGTCCCGGGAGGACCTGGCATGGCAGTTCGGGCTGGACTGTTCCCATTCGGCGCAGGTCAAGACTGATTTGCATATGGCTTTGTCCAAACAGGAATGGCATGGTGAGCAAAAAACGATTGATTTAGGCTCTGATCTCTGTACTGGGGTGAATGTATGACATTGTTCTGCATTCTATCAATTGTTCTTTTTGCATTTGTCACCCCGAGTGCGACGGGTATGCCCAGACGTGGGTCCCGTGCTCTCCATGCCACTGGAGCCAAGCTATCCTGGCTGATGAGGGCCGAAAGCCCGAAACCGGTCCTAGGATGCTTGTTTCCAGTCCAGGGATTACCTGGCCTGGCAGTTCGGGATGGACTGTTCACATTGGGCACAGGGTCAAGACTGATTTGCATATGGCTGGGTCCAAACTGGAATGGCATGGTAAGCAAAAAACGATGGATTTAGGCCTAGTTCTCTGTACTGGGGTGAATGTATGACATTGTTCTGCATTCTGTCCATCAATTTTCTTTTTGCATTTGTCACCCCGAGTGGGATAGGCATGCCCAGATGTGGGTCCTGTGCTCTCCATGCTACTGGAGCCAAGCTATCCTGACTGGTGACGGCTGAAAGCCCGAAATGGGTCCTGGATGCTTGTTTCCAGTCCAGGGAGGACCTGGCCTGGCAGTTCGGGCTGGACTGCTCCCTTTGGGCGCTGGGTCAAGACTGTTTTGCATATGACTAGGTCCAAACTGGAATGGCATAGTGAGCAAAAACATGGATTTATTCCTAGTTCTCTGTAATGGGGTGAATGTATGACATTTTTCTGCATTCTGTCCATCAATTGTTCTTTTTGCATTTGTAACCCTGAGTGGGACGGGTATGCCCAGACGTGGGGCCCGTGCTCTCCATGCCACTGGAGCCAACCTATCCTGGCTAATGAGGGCTGAAAGCCCGAAACTAGTCCTAGGATGCTTGTTTCCAGTCCAGGGAGGACCTGGCCTGGCAGTTCGGGCTGGACTGTTCCCATTGGGCACAGGGTCAAGACTGATTTGCATATGGCTGGGTCCAAATGGGAATGGCATGGTGAGCAAAAACGATGGATTTAGGCCCAGATCTCCGTACTGGTGTGAATGTATGACATTGTTCTGCATTCTGTCCATCAATTGTTCTTTTGCATTTGTCACCCCGAGTGGGAAAGGTATGCCCAGACATGGGTCCTGTGCTCTCCATGCCACTGGAGCCAAGCTATCCTGCCTGATGAGGCTGAAAGCCTGAAACCAGTCCTAGGATGCTTGTTTCCAGTCCAGGGAGGACCTGGCCTGGCAGTTCGGGCTGGACTCTTCCCATTGGGCGCAGGGTCAAGACTGATTTACATACGACTGGGTCCAAACTTGAAAGGCATGGTGAGCAAAAACATTGGATTTAGGCCCAGATCTCTGTACTGGGGTGAATATATGACATTGTTCTGCATTCTGTCCATCAATTGTTCTTTTTGCATTTGTCACCCCGAGTGAGACGGGTATGCCCAAAAGTAGGTCCTGTGCTCTACATGAAACTGGAGCCAAGCTATCCGGGCTGATGAGGGCTGAAAGCCCGAAACTGGTCCTAGGATGCTTGTTTCCAGTCCAGGAGGACCTGGCCTGGCAGTTCGGGATGGACTGTTCCCATTGGGCGCAAGGTCAAGACTGATTTGCATATGGCTGGGTCCAAACTGGAATGGAATGGTGAGCAAAAAACAATGGATTTGGGCCCAGATCTCTTTCCTGGGGTGAAGGTATGACATTGTTCTGCATTCTGTCCATCAATTGTTCTTTTTGCATTTGTCACCCCGAGTGGGACTGGTATGCCCAGACGTGGGTCCCGTGCTCTCCATGCCACTGGAGCCAAGTTATCCTGGCTGATGAGGGCTGAAAGCCCGATACCGGTCCTAGGATGCTTGTTTCCATTCCCGGGAGGACCTGGCCTGGCAGTTCGGGCTGGACTGTTCCCATTCGGCGAAGGGTCAAGACTGATTTGCATATGGCTGTGTCCAAACTGGAATGGCATGGTGAGCAAAAAAAACGATTGATTTAGGCTCTGATCTCTGTACTGGGGTGAATGTATGACATTGTTCTGCATTCTATCAATTGTTCTTTTTGCATTTGTCACCCCGAGTGGGACGGGTATGCCCAGACGTGGGTCCCGTGCTCTCCATGCCACTGGAGCCAAGCTATCCTGGCTGATGAGGGCCGAAAGCCCGAAACCGGTCCTAGGATGCTTGTTTCCAGTCCAGGGTTTACCTGGCCTGGCAGTTCGGGATGGACTGTTCACATTGGGCACAGGGTAAAGACTGATTTGCATATGGCTGGGTCCAAACTGGAATGGCATGGTAAGCAAACAACGATGGATTTAGGCCTACTTCTCTGTACTGGGGTGAATGTATGACATTGTTCTGCATTCTGTCCATCAATTGTTCTTTTTGCATTTGTCACCCCGAGTGGATGGGCATGCCCAGACGTGGGTCCTGTGCTCTCCATGCTACTGGAGCCAAGCTATCCTGACTGGTGAGGGCTGAAAGCCCGAAATGGGTCCTGGATGCTTGTTTCCAGTCCAGGGAGGACCTGGCCTGGCAGTTCGGGCTGGACTGTTCCCTTTGGGCGCTGGGTCAAGACTGATTTGCATATGACTAGGTCCAAACTGGAATGGCATGGTGAGCAAAAAAAACATGAATTTAGGCCCAGAACTCTGTAATGGGGTGAATGTATGACATTTTTCTGCATTCTGTCCATCAATTGTTCTTTTTGCATTTGTTACCCTGAGTGGGACGGGTATGCCCAGACGTGGGGCCCGTGCTCTACATGCCACTGGAGCCAACCTATCCTGGCTAATGATGGCTGAAAGCCCGAAACCAGTCCTAGGATGCTTGTTTCCAGTCCAGGGAGGACCTGGCCTGGCAGTTCGGGATGGACTGTTCCCATTGGGCACAGGGTCAAGACTGATTTGCATATGGCTGGGTCCAAACGGGAATGGCATGGTGAGCAAAAAATGATGGATTTAGGTCCAGATCTCCGTACTGGTGTGAATGTATGACATTGTTCTGCATTCTGTCCATCAATTGTTCTTTTTGCATTTGTCACCCCGAGTGGGACAGGTATACCCAGACATGGGTCCTGTGCTCTTCATGCAACTGGAGCCAAGCTATCCTGGCTGATGAGGGCTGAAAGCCCGAAAACCGGTCCTAGGATGCTTGTTTCCAGTCCAGGGAGGATCTGGCCTGGCAGTTCGGGCTGGACTGTTCCCATTCAGCGCAGGGTCAAGACTGATTTGCATATGGCTGGGTCCAAACTGGAATGGCATGGTGAGCAAAAAAACGATGGATTTAGGCGCAGATCTCTGTACTGGGGTGAATGTATGACATTGTTCTGCATTCTGTCCATCAATTGTTCTTTTTGCATTTGTCACCCTGAGTAGGATGGGTATGCCAGACGTGGGTCCCGTACTCTCCATGCCACTGGAGCCAAGCTATCGTGGCTCATGAGGGCTTAAAGCCTGAAACCGGTCCTAGGATGATTGTTTCCAGTCCAGGGAGGACCTGGCCTGGCAGTTCGGGCTGGACTGTTGCTATTTGGCGCAGGGTCAAGACTGATTTACATATGGCTGGGTCCAAATTGGAATGGCATGTTGAGCAAAAAACGATGGATTTAGGCGCAGATCTCTGTACTGGGATGAATGTATGACATTGTTCTGCATTCTGTCCATCAATTGTTCTTTTTGCGTTTGGCACCCCGAGTGGGACGGGTATGCCCAGACGTGGGTCCCGTGCTCTCCATGCCACTGGAGCCAAGCTATCCTGGCTGATGAGGTCTGAAATCCCGAAACCAGTCCTAGGATGCTTGTTTCCAGTCCAGGGAGGACCTGCCCTGGCAGTTCGGGCTGGACTGTTCCCATTGGGCGCTGGGTCAAGACTGATTTGCATATGGCTGGGTCCAAACTGAAATGGCATGGTGAGCAAAAAAGAATGGATTTATGCCCAGATCTCAGTATTGGGGTGAATGTATGAAATTGTTCTGTATTCAGTCCATCAATTGTTCTTTTTGCATTCCTGGGCCTCAGTCATGAAAAATGTTGCAGCGATGCGACAAGACAGCGGTGCAACACTTTTCACTACGTCCTTCTTTCGACCCCACGGATGCACTGTATTCACTGGACAGTGCTCCATGACGCAAGTAATGACAGATACATCTGGAATCCTGATGTATCTGTCTGCGCCAAAGTCACGCATTGCTGCAGTCGTGTCACAAGCATGACGCAACTCCAGCAATGCATGGGGCAAGCCTATCCCTGTGGCACTGCGTCACCCTTATGCCTGCCATCAGGAAGGTGTAAGGTACTGACACAGTGCCATCCTACAATTGTCGCAGTGAAATTTGATTGATTTCACTGTGCCACTCCTATGAGGCCTTGTCGCGTGGGAACGCACACCCTGCGTACATCATACTTGATGCAGGTTTGATGTGGCAGAGGGCTTCACAAGGTCACGTATAAGCCTACATGCGTCACTTTACAAATATGGTGCAACGTGGTGCTAGTTTTGCCTGGTCCATTCTTGAGGGGTGCCAGGGTGTCGGCGCAGTTGGAGATCCATCAGTGGCGGTTGCATGCTGCGGTGTCATCATCTGTAAGCGTTGGCGGAGTGGTGGTGCTGAGGGAGTTGATGAGACATTCTTCGGTGGCCTTGATCCAGCTGCGAGGGGGCGATGATGGCAGTGGTATACGGTGGGCATGGTGAAGATGTGATGTATACAATGATGGTCGGTCCAGGAGAGTCCGGTGGTGTGGCTGTAGTTGAAGTTCCCGCTGGTGGAGGAGACGTGCTCAACCGTATGTCCTGCTATGTGGCTTGCTGCGGTGACTAGCTGCTTGAGTCTGATGTTGGGGAGCTTCCCCAGGAGGGGGTGGTGTTCTGGTCACTGGGGTTGTCCATGTGGAAATTGAATTCACTGAGTAGGATGCTGTCAGTGGATGGGGAGAGCATAGGGTGCAATGAGGTCTACAATGGTATCAGAGAATGGGGGTCCATGGCCCGGGGGCCTGCAGATGAGGGTGCCGCAGAGGATGGTGTTGGGGTTGGTCCAGATCTGGAAGTTGAGTTGTTCCATGGTCACCGTTGGGTCATTAGAGTGCGTGGTCAGTCGGAGTGTGCTTCTGTAGGTGATGGCAATGGCTCCTCCTGAGGGCCGGGGTGGTCCTTGCGTGTGATTTAGGAGCCGGCACTGCTGGTGATGGTGATGTCCGGTCCGGGCAGAGGTTGCTCCAGGCAGGCAATGTAGCATCCAGGGTTGATATCAAGGAGGGTGCTGGCGTCATAGTGGTGGAGTGTCCAAGAGGACGGGTCCTTGGTGCTGAGTGCGGTCCAGGGGCAGACGGACGCAGACGGACTTGCCTTTGGCATGGGAGGCATCCATTACAATGCAGGCATTACATCGTAATGCCTTTACAACGCAACTCCAACGCAGGTGCCTTTACATCGCATTACATTACAACGCATTGTGAGGTCAGTAATGGGGTATTTTTATGTTTTAGGGTGGGTATGGATTTCGGGTGTCGGAGATGAAATTTGGGGAGTATTATGGGGTAAAACTTTAAATTTGGGGTGTGTTTTGGGGTCAAATATGAAAATTGGGGTGTACATTTGGGTCAAATATGATTTTTAGGGTATGTTTTGGGGCTCAAAGATGAATTTTAGGGTTCAGGGTGTGCTTTGGGGTGCAAGGGTTAGTTTTAGGGTTGCACTCACTGAAGTGGGAATAGTAATTTTTACATCTCTGCTATCCAACACCTTCCCCTATGTCGCAATATGCCTAGTTTTTGTATGCATTGCAATGGAATGCGATGTAATGGTATGTGTTGTAACTTCATATATACCTTTGGCACACCAGTGGTATGCCTGCTGTGCATGGGTGCACAGCGGACACCATTGAGAAGTGCTGCGGGGGAACTGGACAGCTAGGAGGTGGGAAAAGCCATAAAGGACACTGGAAGGGGCTGGGACGCGGGTGTGTGTGTGTGAGTGGGTGTTGTATTTAAATGAGAGAAATCTTTCCTCAAGGCCGGGTCCCATGTCTTCGTTTCTCCTGCTCTCCTGAGTCTGCTTCCTGGAACAGGAAGAAGGCAGCCAGGCTCCCTGTCCCTAAGCCAATCACAACGCTGCAATGCGGCATTGGGATTGGTCATTGGTGATGGGACAAGGCGTCAGCAAGGGACTGGAGTGGTGGGCATATACTCCATGCAGGCTGTAATGCAGCCTCCATTTTCCTGCAGGACAGTGCACATGACTGCTTTGGGCGGCCTGAGTGGGCTGACCAAACAGTCATTGCGCACTTGAGTGGGCATGCCACTCCACCCCTACCCTGCTCCATGAGTGGAGCAGCCCTACCCACCCTCCCACCCGCAAAGGAAACATAGCACGATTACATCAGGAAGTCTTCATGTGATGATTTTATTTCTTCATGCACTGCTTGAAAGCAGTGGAGCGATGCTCTTCCACCATAGCAGATGAGCCACCACTGTGGGTGCGTCATCTACAGGTGTTAGGCCTGGGCGACTTGACCCCCGGGCCTCCTCCGTGTCCCAACTTCTCCTTACCTGGACATTGACACCGTGGTGCAATCCACTGCAGTCTCTCCAAATCTGTGACTCAGCCAGCAGGAGCCTCAGCTAGGTGGGATTTCACAAGCCTGGGTACAGCAGTCGCCGCCAAGTCTGCTGGTGAACCTCCTGATGCATTTGATGCAGCAGGGCCCCTTTAGGCTTGAAGTTGCAGCGCTCCCGCCACACATATTTTGTGCAGCTCAGGGGCCTCACCCTCCACAGCGTATGGCCAGCGCAACATCATCCATCCTGTGCTGCAGAGAGGTGCCGCCCACCTTTGGTAATCCCCTCCATTCACCCTAGTGTAGTGGTGGATCGTAGTATGTGATCCAGACCTCCCTACGTTGGTGCGCAGGAGCGCCTCTACCATTCACAGCTCTAAGGGGCTCAAGGCAGTCTTCTCACACAGGTCAGCAACATGTCTCCAAGCAACCTGCCAGACTTCACCACCAGGTACGGGCGATCGCCGCGCCTCAATGTCCACCGCCATGGCTCATCGAATCCACAGCACCTCCAAATCACACTGCAGGTGGTATCCAGGCTCCAGAGGCAGGTCCAGTGAGGCATCTAGGCTCCAGACGCAGGTCCAGCAAGGCATCCAGGCTCCAGACACAGGTCCAGCGAGGCATCCAGGCTCCAGACGCAGGTTCAACGAGGCATCCAGGCTCTAGACGCAGGTCCAGCGAGGCATCCAGGCTCTCATCCTGGTCATCCTGGATGTTGGGTGGCTTGAGGGGGTTGTTGATCTGTGCTGCACTTGGCCCTGGCTGCTCAATTGTGTATTTCATTGTTTTTTGCCTATTTTCCTATTGGCGGTCGACTGAAAGGCTATTTCTTTCAATAGAGCCAAAAAACTCACTTTGGGCTGACTAACATGCGTTTTGCCGCTTATGGCCCTTTTGTTGGTTTTCGCCCGCTAACGCCAAAATTCCTATCGCCATCACGTTAATGTTAGCAGCAGTTTTTGCCGCCGCTCCTGCCAACCTTGTCCAAGATTTAAAACACATCATTGCCCCGCTCTGGACCTCTATCATCAACTCCTCCTTTGCCACGGGCTGTGTCCCGGTCTCCCTACAACTCGGACAAATCACTCCCATCCTCAAAAATTCTGCCGCTGACCCCAATGACCTTAATAATCTTCGACCAATCTCTAACCTTCCTCTCCTCTCTAAAGCCCTTGAAAAATGTGCCCTGCACCAACTAGACTCACACATCGACAAATTCAATCTGTTGGACTCTTTTCAATCAGGTTTCAGAAAGGGATGTAGTACAGAAACGTCCATGCTCAATATAATTGACGACATTCATCACTCCCTAGACAAGGGCGAGCCCTCCCTTCTCATTCTCCTTGATCTCTCTTCAGCTTTTGATACTGTGAATCACTCTATGTTACTCAACACTCTTAAAGATCGTTTCGGCCTCAACGGATCGGTGCTTAAATGGTTCTCCTCCTTCTTTCAACACAGAACCCAGCAAATCAAAATTCATGACTGCCTTTCTAAACCTATGCCTGTCTCACTGGGTGTCCCACAGGGCCTCTATTCTCTCTCCCTCTCTTTTCAACCTCTTTATGGAACCCCTCACCCTTATTCTTAAGCATGCGGGAATCAAGTATCACCTCTACGCTGATGACACTCAACTTTATCATAAGATTCAATCCCACGCTGACATTCTACACCTCAATGACACCTTGACTAAGATCCAATCCTGGTTCCACTATAACCACCTCAAACTCAACCCTAAAAAAACTGAAATCATTCTTTTCTCCCCAAAAACAGCCCGCTCCCTATCCAAGCCTGGATTTCTGACCTTACAGCGCTCAACTGCTCTCTCACCTTATCCAACTCAGTCAAATCCCTAGGAATTAACATCGACCAGAACCTCTCTCTCAACTCCCACATAAAAAACTCAGCCAAAAGTGCTCTCTTCACTCTCTTTCACCTCAAGAAATTAAAACCCTTCATTCCGGCTGATGACTTTAGATCAGCTGTCCAATCACTGGTCCTGTCTAAAATCGACTATGGTAACGCCATTCTCTCTGGAACACCTAAAGTCCACCTAGCCCCAATCAAATCTGTTCTTAACCTTGCTGCTAGACTCATTACCGACCTCAAACGGTTCGACCACATCTCCCCTACCCTTAAAGCCCTCAACTGGCTCCCTATTGAAGGCAGATCTACCTACAAGACCGCCTGCATTACACACAAAGCCCTGCATCAACACACCCCTCTGTACCTCGCAGACAAACTGCTCAAAGCGGGCTGCTCTCGAACACTGAGGAGCTCTAACTCATTCGTTCTCGTCCCTCCTCTGTTAAACAAGAAATCTACTCAATCACGCTCCTTCTCTGGAAATGCGCCTACCATCTGGAATGCTCTCCCTAAAGAACTTCGTTGCAACCCCTCCTACTTCAGCTTCAAAAAGACCTCAAACTTCACCTTCTTGAAAAATTTTGGGGCCCTTAACCCCTTCCCTGGGCACATCCCGGCCACCTACTTCTTTAGGATTCCCCCTTCTGACCTCACGATACTCTTTCTCCAGCCCCTTTCCACCTCTCACTTTTCTTGCCCTCTATCTCTCTAATTCCTCTCTTAGGCCCTGCTTGATGTATCTGGTATTTCCCTACCCCCTCACAGCCTCCCTACACTCTTACATCCTGCCCCCGCTTTCTCTATCCCCCTGGCTCCTCGAATACCTCTTTTCTCTTGACTTGCTACTGATTATCTCAATTTGCTGTAATTCTGTTCTCTAAATTAGTTTACATCAATTGTTTTAATTGGATTTGAATGCGACCTCATTGTATTTTTATTATTTCCATATCTACTCATGCGACCCTTGTAAAGCGCTCTGATACCCTTGGGTCCAGCCAACGCTATATAAAACCTTTAAAATAAAAAAAATAAAAAAATAAAATAAGACATGATTCTGTGTCTGGGACAGTGACATTACATCTCAAATCATTGTTCATAAAGGTGCTTGTGCATGAATAGTCTATGCGCTGGGTGAAACAGTGGTGAGAATATGACTGTGCACCAAAAGATGGCAGTAAATAATTCTAAGATGCACTCTATTCCATGCCACCAATAGGCTAAATCACTTGTAAATCAGTTCCACATGAAATTATCTTACTTTTTCAAGATGCTTTTAATAAAAAGTTCTGCATCATCCATTGACTTCCATTGATTCGTATATGCATCCATTCCTCGCAGCATTTCATATTCTATCAGTAATACTATACTTACATCATTCCTAATGTTTCATTAACGGTCAACCCAATGCATTTCGGGTCACAGACCCTTCATCGGGGTATGAGAACTTGTGTCTTGCTTAGAGAAGAGGTGACTGGAGTCACTTGATGATTTTCTTGAAGCAGGTAGGGAATAAAGAGCCAACCAAAAGCTGCAGCTTGCGATCTATCTAGTGGGGCAAGATAGCCAGTGCTTTATCAAAATGTTCCATATATAGTCACCATTTTCCATTACCACTAGGCATCTCTCTTTTAGAAGAGGAAGGCAAGACAGGGTTCAGCCTATAGAAGGACCTATATTGGGACATACAATCAGTCCTGTCAGAGGCAGAGTAGTCAGACTTGTTCTCCTCACACACCAGCTGAAGTTCTGAATGCTAGAATATATGCAATCAGCTTCACATGCAGATATCATTATGCAAATGCTATTGTGCATTTAAAATAATACCTTTGTGAACTCCCCTCTGATGGTTTTTAAATCATCACTATTCACACTTCATTACCTACATCCCATTATACTGCAGTTTTCTCTAATTTCAACTTCTTGCTTTGGGTTTCTTTCAACCCCTTATGTCATTATACACAACTCTTGTGTTCTTGTTCCCTTTTGTTTCTTCCACTTGTTGCCAGCTGTTAATAGCTTCTTTTCCACCCACAATTAAATCCCTTTTTAAACATCTCATTAAAAGTGCAATTCCAATTACACTAATTAAAACATCTGGTATGGGCATTTTTATTTGCTTAAGAACACTTCCACTTATACTTTCTAACCATTCACCAATATTGGAAAGTCCATCTCCAATTACACCATCCCATGATTTAACTGTCTCCCATGTGCTAAATTCACCCAAAGCCTTGCTTCAAGCATAATGTTAGCAATGTCCATAATACAATTATCAATTTCCCTAATGTTATCAAGCATGTTAAGTGCAACATTGCTGTACTCGCAACATGCAACAGACTCCACCTTCCTTCACTAATATAGCTAAAATAACCTTATTTTATATAACCATAGCACGGTACAGCCATTAGTTCCTTGTTAATGCTTGTTAGAGCACCTGCCAAATTAGTTGCAAATGGATATATTCACAATTTTCAAATCATCATGTCAATGAAAGCTATATTAACAGAAGGAATCATAGCACTAAATATATCTCCTAACACCTGACCAGAACTGCATTTCTCCCTCCTCAAATTTTTGTCACCCAAGTCACTAATCTCATTTACATGATAAACGCAAGGGAAACACTAAAGCTAAACTACAACTTCCCACCCATTATTGTGGAAGTTTAAAGTAAGCAATTTTACAACACATGTGATAAATCCCTTTAAGAATATGTTAATTCCCTGTCAAAATCTCATTAGTAACTAAATAACTTTGATCACACTTACCCCGTCCTACCATTTCTGCTGATTCTCCTCTCCGAATTTTCTGATGAACCGTACACATTTTTCCGGTTTTTGCCTTATTGAGACATAGGTCCTGATTTAGATCTTGGTGGATTTGGTCCTGCCATTGTTTTTTAATCAGTTTCTCTACCAGCCTACTAGCTGGTCCGCCCTCTCAATTTAGATGCTGGTGGGTCGATGGACAATAGTCCATCCGAGTGCAGCCGTCTCCATCAGAATGTTCCTCCCCGTCAACAGCGCCATAGGCAAAAGCAGTTGTCAGAGGGAGGCAAGCCAATATTTCCACTGGGCCAATCATGATGTACCTTCCCGTCAACGTAACTGTGGGTGGGAAACCCACAACTGACTTGGCAGTTTCAAAGGCATATACGGTAGAAACCTATCTTTTTTCCACTTCCGTTTCCATCATTAACCCAATCGTCTAAGTATTTCCTTTGCTGCTGCTACTTGACCACAAAGCAAATCAACCCCGTCGTCACAGGAATCTAAGGCAAGCTACTTTATTTTTTGTTTCCTTTTGAAGTGTCTGTTTACATTAGCTCTGGACTCATGCATTTTTAAATCACTCCTACAAGTAATATTTTACTAATGCGGAATGGATATGTGTGTAATGCTGTTGTTTAAGAAATTTAAAGAAACAAAACTTCTATTAAATATATTTTATTATTGTCAAATTTGGTGTAAGCTTCTTTCATGATAATGGACACTTATGCAAAAGATGACATTAAGCAAAATTCATAATGTGTTCATACAGGTGTGTTTCCTCTTGTTCCGTAAACTATCAAATTATAAACATATGCATTACACATGTTTTGAATAATTTTAATTTTAATATAATTTAGTAGTTGCACTAGACAAGGTGAAATGTTTTTTTAAAATATATGTCAAATCAATGTTAGTCCTAAATTGAAACCATTTTATTTATGTATTTATTTCCTGTAATAAGTGTAAATCATTATTAAAAATGTTATCAATCAAAGCATTGTAAATGAAAAAATAATGTTAGGACAAACTTTGTAAAATCAAAATATTTTTATTAATAAATTAAATACTTCTCTCATTAATATTTTATTCAATTCAAAACATAAAAGGAGAACAAAAGGCGTTTCCTTTCCATGACAACAGGCTGTGGTTGTGTTACCCATAACTTGCCACCTATACATGCTGCCAGAAGGTAGCCTTCTCAGAAAGGGTCACCTATTGGGCACAGAGCAGGCACCTCAAGGATCTTTTTTCAGAGATATAACTTTAGGTTTGACAGGGTTTAAAGACAGGTAAGATGTGTGAATTCAGGAGGAAGAGTATGGGTAGGAGGGGTGGGAGAGTATTGGGTTTTTGAGGTAGAGGGAGCTGGAGTTGGTGATGTGGGTGTATATTTGGCAGTTGCATGGGGGTCTGGTGTATGTTGTGTATGTACATTTTTTGGCAGGTGTTTCGTATTCAGGTGAGTGTGTGCATTTGATGTTGGTTGATGGTGTGTGTGTGTAGGTCTGCTTTTGTGTGAGTGTGTTGGTTTGGATGAGTGTGCTGTTGAGGTGGTTGTGGTGCTTGTGGGTGGGGGTGGTGGTTGAGGTACTTGTGGGTGTGCTGGTAGTTGTGGGTGTGGTGGTGGTTGTGGTGCTTGTGAGTATGGTGGTAGTTGTGGTGCTTGTGGCTTTGGTGGGAATTGTGGTGGCTGTGGGTGTGGTGGTATTTGTGGTGCCTGTGGGTGTAGTGTCAATAGTATGTATATGTTGTTTGTGTGTTTCTTTGTGTGTTTCTGTTTATTTGTGTGTGTAATTGTGGCTGTTTGTATCTGTTGGAGTGGGTGTCTGCAAAGAAGTGAGTTTCCTTGAGATTGGGGTGAGTGTTAGAATTTGGGTTGAGGAAGGGACCTGAGTTGGGGCAGAAGGTTGGGCTGATTGGGAGGCTGGGATGAGTGAGGAGCCTATTTTTTTCAAGGGATCTCTGCATGCGAGACATTGAACTGTGAATGGCATTCAGAAATGCAAACCATTTGTTGCATTTGGCAGCTAAGCCCCTGGATGTCATTCACTATCACAGTCTGGCCTATAGAGATGCTGCATTAAGAGGCTAATAGCATCCTCACTCAGCACAGCCAGGGTGACAGGGGCAGGGGTGTGGTGCCTGTTGCAAAGAAGAGCTGAGCCCTTTAGGGGTCCGGGTCTGGCCAACTGGGGGAGCAAGAAGAAGAATGGAGATGGGTCTCTGGAGTGGTAGACCAGGATGGGGTTGGTACAGTTCCTGTAGGTTCTGTGGAAACTAGCAGAAATCTCTGTTAGCATGAGCTGAAGCCATTTTGGTTATGGCAGCCATTTTAGTTAGCCATGTGCTAGCCATGTGCTTCTTGTCTCTTTACTGTTGCCTGCTTTTCTATTCTGCTTGAGTCATCAGTTACAGTTAACTCCTTCAGCACTGAGCCAGAGCAATGTATGATCAGAAAGGTCTGTAGCTGCTAGAATACACCTGTTTTAGAACAGAACTGTCAGGCTGTTTTAACTGATGTAAGCAGAAATGTCTCCACTCCCACTTTGTTGAGCAAGCAATTTTTGTATACCCATGTTAGTCAATAACTATTCTTGTATGTGCCTCCCCTTTGAGTCTCCATGCTGACTATGCAACAAATGTATATATAAGGCCCCTGGTTTCTGTACTCCTTTAACTGCCTCTTACAGTGGCCTGAGGGTACTCTATTGCGGTAGTCTCCTCATGAGAGGTTAATAAATCTATTTTCTTTGATATTTACAAGCTTCCGTGCCAATCTCTATTTTGTTAGTCTAAGCACTTAAGTACAAAGAAGGGCGAACCCCTGCACCAGTGGGCCCCCTGAAAAGGCTCACTCCCACAAATTGGCGCCCGTCGTGGGGCTTATCAGGAGACGTCAGTCGCCCAAAAGAGTGGTCTTGACGGAGGTTTGGAATCTCGCTGAGGATGTACACTGCACGATGAGACCCTTGTCTTTGCAGACCAAAGTGCTTTTCCGATTTTCCCGATTTGACCCTCCAGGTGGTGACCGGTCCCTGACTGAGATCCCTTGGCGTTCATCTCACAGTGACCATTAGGTCGATTCAGAACTTGGCAGTTGGAAGCTGGAGACTTTTGTTTGGTAAGGTCGCGATGCAACACTTTTGTTTTGGATTAGCTTGGGCCAAGATTCTGGTTTGTTTGTTTGTTTGCTGCAGCAAATAAAGGCAGGTAATGAGGAGATTTTTTTCTCTACTTTTGGATAATTCTCAGGATAAATACGCTTTGATTATAATATTATATCGCATTGCAATATTTTTCGCATGCCTGCTCCTAGCACACTTCGTAGAATGTGTTGCTGTCTTGGTGGTACCAATATGGATTTAGAAAGTACTCAGCTGGAGCTCCCCCTAGAGGGGATACCCAATAGGTTTTATGTACATTAAATATGGTATTTCTTCCATAATGTATAGTACACTGTGGAACAAATACACCAAAAAGGATCCTGATCTACGCACTTAGTAAAAATTCATAAATGGTGATACGGAGCGCTTTTGAGTGTTCCGCCAGCTCCATTGGTAATTCGGTGTATTTTGGAAAAGGTCTGGGGTTAGAGCCTGTCTTTTTGAACATGGCGCAGTCTTTTGGCTATCTACTTGTCTTGATGCAGTCTCTGTACTATTTTTTTAGAGTCCTTTCGTTTGTAAATATGATTTACAATTGGTATTTACAAATGGTTTGGTTTGAGTACAGTCTGTGGGCTGCCTCTTGCTTTTGTCCTAAGTGTTGATTTGTGGGTTGATTGTTTTTTTTGAGTGTCTATATGGTTTGTGGACTGACACCGGTGGTGATGCTTGTGAAGTACTTGTTTGAGTGAGTAGCGACTGTGTTTTTTGTGTAAGAATGGCTTGCCTTAGCAAGCAGTGTTGTGTGTTCTGAGTGTGTGGCCCCCTTCTTGAAAATGTCTAGAATGAGCTCAATTTGGTTTGTTGTCGTCATTGTGTTCTGCAGATGTCTGTGGTGTTTCCACAGGTCTTCCTTGTTTGCACAAGTTCCTTGGAACTTGGAATGTTTGATGTTGAAGGTTCTTGTCGGTCAGTTGCTCCCTGGTAGCTGATGGATGAGGTGTATAATAATAAACCTCTGATTAACCACATTATCGCATCTATGGTATTTCTTGAACATTTCACTGGCGGACTGAGCAAGGGACGTATGGAAGAGAGTTTTAACACCTCAACATCGTGCTAAAGAAGAAGATAAGAATAGTTCGCAGAAAGGACTATTTATTTTAATTGATTCTAAGTTGAATTTGTCCTCAAGAAACTGCGGGTGGACCGGACCCGTGAGGTACTGTTCAAAAATTTGTTTTTGGTAAAGAAATTCTTCGTATATAAAAAAAAAATAAGAGTGGATTGTTTAACATCAGTTAATCTAGGACTTGGAAGTATTTGAAAGCAATTCATAATTGGAGTTGTTCATGATTTTGAGCGAAGAATTGAAAGGCACTGTGGACTGTTATAGTGTGAAGAATTAAAGGCTCATAATCTAGTTGAACAAGAAATTTAAAAGTAAATTCATCGTGTGGCATCAAATGAATTTAAAGAACCAAGTCGGGATTCATATGAAAAGAACATAAAAAATAGTGAATTGAAAACGGTGTAATTTAGTGAAAATATCCAAAATAATTCAAGGAAAAGTAATGCGACAACGTTTAAATTTAAATAAATAACGCAGCAAATG